>JGVQ01000090.1:0-483612 GCA_001007845.1 Nigrograna mackinnonii | reverse complement strand
TTTTTTTTTTTGGTGCGTTTATCAGATTAAGAAATGTGTGTATGATTTATGGGGGGGATTGAGGGATGGATGGATGGATAGAGGGATGTGTGTAGAGGGATGTGAATCGGTGCTCTATTTAGATAATTAGTTGAGGGATTTGATATTTTTGTGGAATATGGGGATTTAGGCTTGTTTTCTGGGGGCATGGGCATGGGCATGGGCATGGTATGGAAGGGAAGGGAAGCTCGAAAGGTTTGAATCCAAACACTGCTACATACATACATACATTTATTACTTTTTTGTGTCTTGGGAATTTGCAATTCATCGACTTACCGTATCAGGAAGCCAACTTGAGAAACACCCACCCATTCGCCCCGCCTACTCTATCCAAACGTCCGGTTTTTTTCGTTTCCTTTCTCGGCATACGTAACTTGGAGCCTCTGCCGAGGTCCCTTTACCTCTGCGTTTACGTCCGCGTTTACGTCCGCGTAGATGCAAGACTGTGGGGTACCGTGACTTCCGAATCTTATTACCGTATGAGGGGTGTAAGCGCGAGACCAAACGAGCGAGGCGAGCGAGACGCCTTGTAAGGGAGGCCTCGGGGAAATGAACAAGAAAACAAGGAGTTTTGTATCAGTTTGAAAGGGAAGTTGGAAGGAAAGTTGGAATGGATGGAGTGTATGATGTCAGTGGTTTCCGTGCTTGCTTGTATACTGGGAGAGTAGAGCTTGAGGCGGGGATTTGGGGGGCGCTTTGTGGAGTTTTACTGTTTAGGCTGGAAGTGGATTGGATTGGATGGTGGATTGTTTGCGTCGTGGCTGTTATATGTAGTTCTTTATGCCGTCGATCTATGCTTCACTGTGTCCTTTTATCTAGTAGGTAAACATCACCACGCACAAGCTATTACATAGAATTCCATCCCTGAGATGCAAAAAATTTTGACATTATTAAAAGTCAACATGATGTTACTATTGTGACTTTTTGGGTTCCTTGTGCAAGGGTAAAGGTCGGGGGATAACAAGTGTCATGAGAAAAAAGTATGAATGCTGGATTCGTGTTTTCGTTTGGGTTTGTCGTCAGAGACTCCTTGTCCGTTTCCCCTCTCGAATTACAATTTAGTTTCAACCCCACTCCTATCAATGCAACAAGAGTTCGCAATCCAATTATACCCCTGTCTCGTCCCTCATTGATTTATGTTGTGAGCTGGCTGCACCAAGTCGGCCTAGTTTGGTGTAACCGGCTTGATGGCGAACTGCTTCAAGTATTCGTAGTCGGCAACGTTCTCTCGGACAGTATCGCGGATAAGCGTCGCGCCTTCCTCGCCATACTTCTCGGTCCATTCGGCGAAGAGCTGTTCCTCGCTCTTTTCAGCTTTCTTCTGTCCAGTATCAGCTGTCAAATCTACAGGAACCTTATCAGTAATAGGGACGCGGGAAAGGACATACATGAGTACGAGGCTTTAACTCCGTGCTATTGATCGCATCCTCATGGAAGCCCTTCCATTTCTCAAAGGCCTCCTTTGCGATTCGGTGGTCTTCCTCGGTATCCCATGTCAACATCTCGGGTTCATACTTGACACCAGTGCTGTTGCAGAATGCTTCCACGATGCCGGATGGGTTGTCGAGCAAATCGTCGGCATCAACAACGCAAATCTCGACTTTGTTCGTGCCGTTGGTGACCCCATTGGTGCCATTGGTCCCGTTGGTGCCATTGGTAGCTGTCTGTCCAGCGATCTCCGGGCCGACCTGACCTACTCCCCTGAGGTAATCGAAAAGGCGGCGAAGTTCATTATACCCAGCTTCGTCAGGTCTGAGGTAAGACCAACCGGTAATCTTGTCCAGTGGAGGAATGACGCAGCGGTAGTATGATGGAATGCTGTGCTTGGGGTGGCGGATAAGGAAGGCGAAATGATAACTGGCGAGAAGGTCCGAAGGAATGACAGTAGGGTTGTTATCTTCGGCCTTGGTGGAGTAAGGGTAAGGACGGCCAGACTTATTCTCCGGGGTGCCAGCTTCAAAAAGGGTGGTGTCGGTTCCTACTCCGCGCTTGTAGTTGACAAGACTGGGAGCGATGGTTGCAGGCTTCTCATTTGGGGGGAACCAGTACAAGGCCATGTCCTTGATGAAAGCCCGCTTGCCCTAGACAACATTGTGAGTACATGTCACTGCAATAACCGGTGTGGCACCGCATGATTGTCTTGCAAACTGGAGTCAGAAGACCATGCATGCAAAAGGAAAAAAAGATAATGTCAGAAAAACGCTCGAGTGGGTCGCGTGAGTCGTTCTCGACTGCCATAGCTGTTGCACACTTTTATATGTGGCTTCGATCAAGCGTGCAGGGGTCTTGGATCTCGCTGGGTTGACGAGTTGAATTGCTCAAATATTGCGCAAAACAGCCACAATATAACGTCAATCCGTGGGGAAGGGATTCCAGACGTTTACTGCATATGCGTCCAACCAATGGGAGTGAAGGGGAATGAATGATGCGTGAACGAATTGGACGTCAAGTGATAAAAAATGAAAACTTGAGGCAAAGAGCTGTGACCGAGGTAGGAGGAAAGAAGAGTCCAACCTCAGAATTCTCTCTCGCGATCCTGTCAAAGATGTCCTTGTAGGTGCTGTCTTTGTAGCCACTGCTGAGTCTGGCCTCTTCGTCCTCCTCGTATCTTTCAGCGAGTCTTTCTGGACCGAAGTAGTAGGCATCACCAAATGGCTCATGGACAGCGTTGATTGTCTTTCGGCGGTTCATGAAGACCTTACGTCATGTCAGCAAACAGATGCATCGTGAATTCCAAGGGGAAAACATACCCGCTCGAAAGCCGTGGAGCAAGCCCTTGGATGGGTAGCCACGAAAAGGGGTTTTTGCGACATGATGAATGTCTAAATGTCGAAAAGTCCAAACAAAGGGTCTGTATTCCAAGATCCCCGGAGTAAGGTTGACAAAGTGTAGGAGGTGCCCTGGGTGCCTGGTTCTAATATGGCTCGAGGCGTGTACGAGAACAAGCAAACAGCGACCGCTTGCGGGCCGTGGGCGCGTAAACTAACAGAGTTTTACTAAATGTGGGCTGTGGGCGAGACACACAGGCAGTGACGGTGCAGGTAGCCAAAGGTGCGACTGGTGAATGAGAGCACAGAGAGTGGGTTACAGTGTGGCCGCCCGATGAATGTCCGGGCCTTTTAAAGCCCCGGGATATGGCTGGGGTTGCTCAATGGACGGGGCCGGAGCACAGAAGTTGACAGATGGTTTGCACTAAGGGGAATCTGCAGTGGCACAGTGGCGTGTGGAGGTCAGGGTGGTGTATCTCCTGGTGGGAGGGTGGGAGAGGAGATCTATGGAGGAGAGTAGCTATGGCAGGGGCCCATGGGCAATGATGGGCCTTGATGGGCTAGGAAGCACCAGGAGGGGCAGTTAATTCAGGGCAACGGCGTGGGAGGTGCCCTGGAAAGAAGGCAGCGTAGGGCGGCATGGCTTGCATGGGCTTTTGCGTGGCTTTGCATGGCTTTGCATGGCTTTCCGAGTTAACTCCCGTGGAGCAGTGAGCGCGGGTGCGCGGGTTCGATCGGTGGTTGTGGCCGATGCTATTGATGTCACTGGCATGCCATTTTTGCTTCCCGCCGCCCCTCAGTGGGCTTTTGCATTTTATCCCAGCCCGCCGCTTCCCCTTTGGCAATTTAGCTCCTTCAAACTATCCCCCTCTGGGTTGGTTCACAGCCAGCCTATCGGCACCTGCTTGGCGAGAACCTCCATCCTTCCGCAACCACACTCTTTCTCCTTCACCAAGACTCGATGGCTATCCAACAGACCTCTGGAAAGTATGGCTATTCAGTCTATAGATCGGGTTATCTAAGGTAGAAAAGAAAGCAGACATACTCTCGTCTCTCCATAGCAGACATTTTCGGCATACGCCAATGCTCATATACGACTCTAGCTGCTACACTGCTACCTCACCCTAGATCACATGGCTGAACTCTCCGTTCCTCCAGTCTACACCCAATTCCATTGAACTGGCCCAAAATGCCTGCTGCACCATGGCGTGGAAGATTTCATGTCTTGTCTCTCCCACCCTCATATTCTCCTGCGACTTGATATCCCCCTTGTCCAAGAGCTCGCCCAGGAACCTGAACACATCATCTTCAGTGCCTCCCTTCTCCGGCCAGAAGAACCACACAAACTCAGAATCCATCGGTGCAGCAAACACCATTACCCAGGTACCAGGTCCACAGATTGCTGGTGCAAAGGCAACACTCCAGACGCCAGACGCAATATCGTGGCGAGGCAACTTAAGAGTGCTGGTGTGCACTTTGGTGTTGCGGTGACTGCAGAAGGTATGGATGTAATCTCGAATGATATCTTTGGCACGTGACTGGTTTTTCTCCGAGAAGCAGAAGACTTCGCTTGAGTACTTCTCGTATGGAAGCACCCCGATAGGTTGCTCCGGAGCCGGGAATGGATTTGGGGCTATTTCCATGTCAGCAAAATCTGACCGATAGCAGTGGGTGTATATCCCTACGCTCTGATGCGGCCTTTATTTCCTCATGGACTCGAACAGGGCTCTTGGTTGGGTCTCCGGGATGGCTGCTGGAGCTGTCAACCTCCATTGACTTCTGTGAGGTATCACCCCCGGAGCTATGCGCCAATTCTTGCATGCTGGCAAACGTACAGCTTGCTTGGTATGGTAACTTAGGCTTAGGCTTTGATGCTCGACTCTGGATGGGGTGCACTTGGTAGGCGGAGACGGATCCGTCTAGAGGTGGGTAATGGCTAATGTTAGTAGTGAGTACATCAACGGGAAAGCTGTATTTATGTTAACTCGACAGACTAGCACGTTCTATCAAACGCGGTGTGATAAGGTGTAGCTTTGACAAACGCACAGAACCACACTTTGCCACTTCGTAGCGCATGTACTTGGACAACATCTCTCAATAGGCGGTCAACATTTTCTATTACATCGTAGTAATATGATTATAGAGAAACAACCGTTCCAGTGATCATTACATCATAAACCCGCTCTGGACAATTACCGGTTCAATTTGTTCTCAACAGCAACACGCTCAGCAGTCTCAGGTTCCCTCTCTTGTGCCGGAGGACCACCAACAGTCCCTCCCTGTCCAGCCGGCACATTCTCCTCCAAATTCCTCTGATGCGAAAAGTCTGGATCACGACCAGTCACAGCATCATTCTGACTAAGAATCTCCGCCTGGCCAACAAGCCCCGTACCCTGCTTCTTATTGGTATGCTAACCATCATGGCGAAGTTCAGTGCTAGTTTGACCCTGACCTGGGTGTCCGAGGCCGGTGTGCACATCCGCTGAATCGGCGCCTTGAAGAGTCTCGGAGGCTTTTTGATACATTTTTTGGTTGTTGAGATCGGGGTTTGGTTGGAAGGTTGATTCTTTTGGTGCTGTGCCGGCGGGGAGTGTTTGTGCTGAGAATTCGGGAGCTCGGTCGGCTTCTGATGCTAGAACACCTGGCTTGTGCTGTGATTTATTAGTTAGAAGCTCGAAATAAGATAATTTTCTGCGCTTAATTGAGAGTGTGAATATGAATGTGGGTGAAACTAGTGGATATATCTTCTGCGGATGAACGAACCAGTGAATGACTGATGCGAATCAAAGCAGCATAAGAAAGAGAAGTAAACATACCCCACCCTTCTGCAAAGGCTCCGAAGGAGGTACACGAGAACGAAACTCGCCGCCCTGGTTGGCAACAGCATCTGGGTTTTGTGAAGCGCTCATGGTGTCAAAGGATATCTCAATCAGTAGATAGATACTAAGTGCAGTTTTTAGATAAGCAATGGTAAAGAAGTAATCAATACAAGTTTTATGAGATTTTTCTGGGAATAAGACCTTTTTGAATGTTTCTTCAGATGTTTTAAGAAGAAAGGTCCTCATTATTTTTTCTGGACAAACTGACATCAATTCGACGTCACGAAGACGTGATGCACTAAATTGACGCAAGAGTTCCCGTTTTCTTCGGCGCCTAAGGCCTAACGTAGCTTTGAAGTGTTTTCCTTGTGCTTGGTTGGGCATCAGATAAGGTTGTGTTCCTGATCGTGACGTCGTCTGACTAGAGGGATGGAAAGGGCACGTGATCGTTCTTTCACTACCTAGGTACATAAAAAACCGTGCATCATTACTTACATACACGGCGCGGAGCTTGATTGCTTTCCCAAATACTATTTGAGAAAGGATGTTAGCTGGATATTTACTTCGTCAAAAATAAGTTGTTCGCGAGTAGTGGGTGCCATATGAGCTCACGCAATGCTTCAATCGATGAGTCGGACATTCTTCTCAAGAGTCACCTATCAAGGTCATCAACATATTCGTTTCCTGGTTAAAACTTTTATGTAAAAGAGACTCTATATCTATATATTCGGAAACTGGTGTATGTTACCGCATCCTCCATTTTACAAGACTTCTAGATTCTCGTGGCTAACAAACCACGTTCCATTATTCGTGTCAACCGTTGCATTTGTTTGCACGACTTTCCCGCCCTTCAAGCTACCACTTTCGACGACACCTCCACCTACAGGCCTTTGGAGTTTATTCGCACCAGATTTGACTGTAAAGTTCGCAAGAGAAATCTCCCAAGCATTGCGAGTGACAACAGTTGGCAGGCCAAAAAACTTGGCCTCTACCTCATCTGGGGTGATGTGGAGCTCATAATAGCCGCGGTAGTACAGGTCTTGCCACTGGAGATTGTCGTTCGCAGCTTCGATCCAGCTCGAGTTGGCATTGGCTTGTGGGAGAGTAATGTTGGCGCCGAATGGACATGGTGAGGTGACTGCGCTGCCTGCGAATTCTACGCCGATGGAACCCTCTCCGCTGTCCTTGTCGTAGGCTTTTTCGCCATTCCAGACAAGGTCGCTGACCCATGAGGCATGGCTGTCACCTGCGAGGAAGATGTTGTTTCCGATGTTGTTATCATATAGCACTGACAACGTGCGGTTTTTGTTGGCTTGATATCCGTCCCAAGCATCGTAGTTCAACGGGTTATCGTCACCATTTGCTTGAGATAGGTTGACTCTGCTGAAAATGATCTGGGATCCGACGAGCCGCCAGATGGCGCCGCGCTCCGCTGACTTCGTCAACGAGTTATAAAACCAATTCTCCTGACGAGATCCCATGAGAGAGCGGGCTGCATCATTGGAGATCTCATGGACATAGTCCGTGTTCCAGTACAGGTCTGTGATGGAGCGGTCATAGTTTCGAGTGTCTAGCATCATCAAGTCGGCAAGCTTGCCAATGCTAAAGCTACGCCAGATTCGCAAGTTGTCATCCATCTCCACCTGTCTGATTGGCATCCTATCACGCGATTAGCTGCTGATATAACGAAGAAGAAATCTAGAGAGGCGCACCATTCAAAATAAGCCCGTACAGCATTCATTTTACGCTGGTCCACGGCAATGCCACCTTCTTTGACGAACGAATCCTCCGTGTTGTTAAGCTCTGCGGACCCATCACGGTACTGATTGTCGGCGACCTCATGGTCGTCCCAAACGGGAATCCATGGGAATTCTCGGTGGCTGTCGACGAGGTCCAAATCAGTTCGGTAGGTGGCATGCCTCTTTCTGTAGTCGTAGAGACTGTAAATTTGCTTGTCCGGTTGGGGTACCCGACCGATTGACTGACCCCAGCCATATTCACCATTAGCATATTCGTAGATGTAGTCACCAAGGTGAACCACATAGTCTACAGAGTCCTGTGGGATTGTTAAAGGGGTTCGAAGCATAAATGGACCTCTTTACTTACCTTACGAACTACATTTCCATATGCGTTAAAGAACCCAAATGGATAGTTTGAGCATGAAAATACGGCGATTCCGACTTTTGATAGATCATCCTCGGGATTCGGGGTCGTCTTGGTCCTTCCAAGAGGGCTCTTGTTGTCGGACTTGCATACATTGAATTGATAGTAGTATGTCGTGTATGCCTTCAAGTTTTTGGCCTCTACCTAGGAATTGTTAGCTTCAAGAAGCCAATATAGTGTTCCTCAAAATACTTGCCTTTACGGTGTAGTCAACGTCTGAGCTAGTGTAAACTACACCCGAATCGACAACTTCTGCGAGTTCCTTATCGGTTGCAACTTTGTACTCGACACACACCGGAGACTTGGACGCCGAAACGTACTTCTCAGTGTCGTGGTTGAAAAGTCCCGCGAAACCAGAGACGGTCACGTTTGATTTGTCATTATCTTCATCCGGGCTCACGCGAGTCCAGAGGATAACACTGTTAGGGTATGGGTCCCCTGAAGCAACGCCGTGCGTGAAGTTCAATTTTGCTGGATCCCACGGGCTTTCAGGATTGTTCCTCTTCACGACCCTGTGAATTGATATGCCCAGAGAAGGATGGTGTTCCGACGGAGAACGGTAGTTGATGTTCTTTGCCCAATTGGCAGTGACAGTTGATGCCAACGAGAGAAGAGAAAGTATTTGCAGCTTCATTTTGAACGAGGCTTTAGTGATTGGTCCCTCACACTTGGTTCGGCATTGAAGAACCAGGTGCCTGGGACATTAAATACCTTCGAGAAACTCGAGCTCCAGCATTTGAATGAAAATCATCATCTTTTTCGACTGCGTCACCTCTGCAGAGCGGCACACTAGAGCCATCAAAGTCCCAATCAAACATCTCAGACCTGACATGCTTAGGATGAGTACGATGTTTACCCACTTCGTTGGCAGTTACCTTTCCCTAGAGTGGATTTACGAGGTGCAGGCCTGAACAGGGTTGTAGTCCCTCATTCGTCATAATCAAGTATACGTCGAGGATGATTCGCGGCGTTGTGGACAGGCTGGTGAGGGTGTGCTCGATTCTGAGGATGCGATTGGTAGATTGTTTCCCCAAGATATACCGTGCTTGCAGCGCGGGAAAGCTTGATTAGACCTGAACCGCGAGCACAACGGCGCGCAGCATCCTGGCATAAACGGAGACGGCAAAATTGCGCCTCCCGTGGACTCCGCAACTGGACTGTTCAATTTCGAAGGATTGTGCTTGTCACGTGCGACTTCCTCTCGCCTGCTCCGTAGTAAAATACTCCAGAGGAAATGATTGGGAGCGTAGCGCATTCTCTACCTCATCCGGAAGTCAAGGCTGACGAGGCTGCGCACCTCCATGGGGCCATTTGTAATATTTCCCAGCGAATCTGGTATTTCACAGCCTTGAGCTGAGGATAATCAATTCTTTGGATTGCAGAATTTTCCTACATAAGTGAAGCCAAAGTGCCCCCAAACGCCAAAACTCACAAAAGCAGAATCCACAAACTTGTGTCGATCTTCACATTTCCAAAATTCTCGTCGGACACTACAAAGACATGGTCCCCAAGATTGCAATCATTGGCGCTGGGCCTGGTGGCTGCATGTTGGCTCGTCTATTACACCTAAAGTCCATCCCATGTACTATCTTCGAAGGAGAATCATCCATCGACTACCGCACACAAGGAGGAACCCTTGACCTTCGTGCTGGAACCGGACTAGCGGCCGTCCAAGAAGCTGGGCTGTATCCACAATTCCTACAACACGCTCGCTTCGATGGCGAATCTCTGCTAGTTTGCGACAAGAAGAAGACGACCTGGCTCAGAAGACCCCCGTCAAAGCAAGGGGAAAGGAAAAGAGTCCATGAGGCTCCGGAAATCGACCGAGTTGTGCTGCGGAGGATGCTCCTAGAGAGTATTCCGAATGATATCATTCGATGGAACTATCGCTTATCACATATCGATTCAGGCCTTACTCTTCACTTTGAAAATGGTCAGGCGGAAACTGGCTTCGATATCATCGTCGGCGCGGACGGAGCATGGAGCAAAGTTCGCAACTTCCTCACTTCAGAACAGCCCTTTTACTCTGGACTATCTGGCTTCTACATGAAAATACCAGATGCCGAAAAGAAAGCCCCAGAGGCTTACAAACTCGTCAATCGAGGAAGTGTGTTCTCCTTCTCGGATGGGATGAACCTCAATGGCCAGCAGTTGGGCGACGGAAGTCTCAACGTAGCACTAAGCTTCCAATGCGAGGAGAACTTCAAGGAAGCGTGTGGTTTCGACACGTACGATTTCGCATCCGTGAAGGAATTCCTGAGAGAAAAGTACCAGGGTTGGGCACCTGAACTCCTGAATTTGCTGGAAAGCAGCGAGGCACCGGTGAGGTTCCAGAGTCTATATATGCTTCCCGTCGGATTCAAATGGGAGCACAAGAGGGGTGTTACGCTCTTAGGAGACGCAGCGCATCTTATGACTCAATATGCCGGCATTGGGGTGAACACAGCATTCTACGATGCCATGCTCCTCAGTCATTCTATTTCCGACTTCGTTCAATCTACAACGTCCAAGGAGCTAGATTCGTACATCATAGATTACGAAGAAAAGATGTGGGAGAATGCGGCTAGGGCACAGGAAACCACGTACGGGACTATGAAGGACATGATGTTTACCCCAGGGGCACCGCGTACAGTCATCGAGTCTTATGTGCTTAGGTTCATGAAACCGGCTATCCCTTCCTGGGCCTTTCCATTGGTAAAAGCGGCGACCTATGTTGCTTTTTTTATTTATAAGCTATTCGTTTGACAGCCAAATATGTAAGTCTGCTCCAATATGAGCGGCTCGTGCTGCCAAATTCATTACTAGTGACAAGGCGGGCTCTTATCTTTGGTAACTCTACGCAACATGTACAATATCCCAACTCCACAAATCAATACCTATGCGAAATGACCTTGAAAATGCACCCATTTGGTGTACAAATATATCTCGTGCAACCTACATGAACATATGATGTTGATGTCTACTGTGAAATATCTAAGGGCGTCTCTACACGTTCATATTGCCTGGTAAATGGAACCGACTCAGATGCCCCAACCCAGTCCTCCAAGATCTAGTAAAATTAGTCAGGTCATTTAAAGGCAGTGTAGGAATACATACCACACAGTCACCTTCAGCAACATGAACAACTGTGCCACGACTGTCTGAATCCTTCCACGTTTCCAATTTGTGGTAAAAAGTACACCCTTTCTTGGGAGCGGCCCCTGAGATGGTGACCAGTCTTCTGTAAACTTTTCTAAGTTTTCTTCCCTGTTGTGGAAAAGCCGGTCCATCTAGATACGGTAGGACACTTTTCCATTTTTCCTCCGGAAGATCCCAATTCATGTACTCTCCCACATTCATCAATACCTCGATCTGGACATCTTCCACAAGAGGCAAATGCTCTAAAAGGGATCCAACGGCAGCGAAAAGCGGATTGGGCTTGCTAACCAAAGGCGGGAGAGCCACGCTCTCTTCTTCTCCGGGAGTAGTTTGCACCTCATCGGTCTGATCCGAAGTGGTGCGCTTAACACGAAACCTCCCTACTCTACTACCTGCTGGACGCGCTTTCGGAGGGAGCGACCACCAATCCCAGCCCGCCCATACAATGAACTTGATCTTTTTCAAACGACTGAGACGCGGAAGCCAGGCCATGAAACGGGGGGATGGTTCCTTGCGGACAGGAATGTAATAGCCCATGTCTCCAAAACGCATTGGCTTTAAGATCTCCAGGGTGATGCGAACGGTTCCATCATCCCTGCCTCTTTCGATAAGCTCATCTAGTGAGGTGTTTGCTCGTGCGGCGATTTGTTGGCTCCCGATCTCAGGCTCTTCTGCATCTGCAGGTTCCTCTGCTGTATGCGGCACGGAGGTTGCGTCATAGAGATGTGAGACGAAGTCAAGACATTCTTGTCGTAGCTGCTTGCATATGCTTAGGACATTGGTTGGCGCAATGGCCGGAAGAGAGATTCGAGTATCGAGGTAGGTTTCTGTGGCTTTGGTGGATCGATGTAGCAAATGTGTGCTTGGCTGAGAAGATGATGTGTATACATGTGCCGGAAGAACCAGGTGTGAATATATCTCATCCCTCAACTCTTGGGGTAGGCAGAGGAGAGGTGGAGTAGAATTGTTTTGTTGGTTCATAATGCGCAATGTCTTATTGCTGATGAATTGTTGTGAGAAGTGTTTACATGTTTGTTTGGGTGGTATGTAGTGTCAAAATATGCTCCCAATTGTTGTTGCCTGATGGGTCTGGTTCCAAATTTGACAATCTGGTTCCGGACAAGTTCTATTGGAAGCTAGTCTGTCTGACCCGTGCAGGGGCCAACAAAAGGCCATGGATCGTGGAAACCAATTGCATTTCTTGCAGATTTGTAACGGGCCGGAGGCGGGCGTTTTTGACGGCTGCAGACGTTGTGGGGATCAGCCGTCTGCACGTGAGAGTCTACGGGTGGATGATCAACAGTAATTCCCGGTCATTTTTCCTTAGCCTGCAGAGGCCCTGATTTCCTCTACACACCGATATTTTACAAGGGTTACGAAGTATCCTTGTTAGTCATTTAATCGCCGAGTTGTCGATGAGATCCGATGAAACGACGGCGGCGTAGAGGGAAAGCATCTCGAAGAAATGCGTCGTTCGAGCTCACTCAGGTATTAAGGTAGTAAATGCCTCAACCAAAGGGCCATCAGATGACAGCTGCCCTAAGATGGTTATATACTTGAAATCGGGAACTTGCCTCATAGGGACTAATTCCTACGTCAAAATGTGATCGAAGATGTGCCGGCATGCGCGAATAGCTATCTAGGTGGGTCCAAAGAACAGAAATCCACTCTGACGGCAAGACAATTGGCCAGGGAATTACGAAATCCACACTCTTGTTCTCCGTCAGCCATTTTCGAGCTTATCTGAAAATTCACTATAGGGTCGTGAGAATATGGGAATATGACAGTTATCATTTGTGGGAGACCTGCGTGATCGCACATGCATGCAGGCCCAGTCGCAGGGAAATGCATGACCTTCCTCCGGCCTTGGAAGCTCAAGGAACCAGGCTAAAGCTGGAATCCCTCAACCCGTTCACTCTAGCTGCTAACGAGATGTGACATTGATGTCTCGGCGTAGATTACGGCAAGGTCAGTGGGCACCACAAGACATGACCGCTGCATTGGGCTGCAGTTCGCGAGTCAGTACGCCCGTACCAGTTTTCTCTTATGGTGCTCATCCATTCGAATCGTCACTGTCTACTGCTTCCCTCTACCAACACTAACGACGTTCGCATCGACCGTTCCTAAGGTCTCAATAGTGCGATATGTCAAACCGCATCGGTCGCAAGTTCGATCAACACCGAACCCTACGTGAGAAGGATCCCTGGGCGCTGGCGCGAAACGCATTCGAGATAGCGCTAGAATTTGCTCTACTTGGGTACATCGAGGAGGCGACAGAGCTGTATAAACTATTTGAAAACTTTAGCTCGGATTGCAAATCCTCATGGTCGCCAGGGCTATATTTCGCCTGGGAAGCCACAGCTTTGTGGCCCGACTCCATTCCTCCCGAAGACCGAACATCGGAGGCGTTGTCCAAATTAGAAGTCGAAGGGATTCTCTGGAGACGAGAGCAGGATGCAACGAACGAGGGAGTAGATAAGTTGATTTCAATCGCAACAGAGAAAAGCAAGAGAGACACATGGGGAGATGCCCCACTACGATCCTTCGATCTTACTGCCGCGATTGATCTGGCATTGTTTGTGAACAACAGAGAAAAAGCGTCTACTATACTGGGCATATTCGCAGAGAATTTCGAATCCACATGGCGTGACCTCTGCAAATCCCGTCAAGTGTGGACGCTGTTGAAAGACAAAGCATTGGCAAGCGCAATCGGTGTAGATAAACATAGACTCGCCTCCTTCAAACAAGATGTATTGGACTCCTTCAGAAAACGACTAGACGATGGACCACGAAGGGTATTCAAGGACCTACCAATGAAAGAGCTAGTTGATATGTGCAACCAGAATACCTTGAAAAATGCCGTCTGGGAAGAGATGGACATCGACACAAATCATCCCCCCGACACTATCCTTTGTGAAGGCGCAACAACCCAGCAAATTGCAGCATTGGAAGAACGACTTGGGACTACTCTTCCAGATGACTTCAAAGAGTATCTCTCACTGACTAATGGCATGGGGCCAATTTGGAATGGGTTCAATGGCGAACCCAATTTCCTAGGCACGGATGCCATCCATATTTTCGATGCTAGGGAGCAACAAAAAATCTGGACAGAGGCCTCAGTCGAGATCATGTTCGTATCCAACATGAGTCTCAAAGTAGACTGGCCGGCGATGGACCGCGTGATCAAGGTCAACAGCGGCGAAGGATTATCCAAATTCGTTTGGATGCTTGAACCCGCGGTCGCACAGCATTTGACTACCAAATTCTTCGAGACCTTCGTAAAACTACCAAAGGAAGAACAAGAGCATATTGGAAAACTCATTTCTTATTTTCATGGGGGTGCTGGAACACCAAGTGAGATGGGTTGGCAGATTGGCATCTGGGATCCCTCGAGTTTTGAGATTCATTCGTTTAATTCGTGGAGAGAGTATCTGGAGGTTCTGGCAGGTGACTCGGCGAATCCGGATATCATAGATGAGGAGGATGAGCAGGGTCGATTGATACACAGCAATGAGATCTTTGCCTATCAGTTACGGTAGGAGGAGGCTCAGGCTTGGTAAAAGTTAGATCCTCACGGTAATGAAATCGAGATGAATCTAATATTACGTTACCTACAGTTCGATAAAACCATCTAGAGTGTGACTTGGTGCTTGTTTTCACGTGAAAGCAATGACCATATGTCTAAGTATCAAAATCTGTGCAACGTACCTTTTTGGTTATGTGCCTTGTCGCGCGCGGTTCTTGTATCCAACAATCTGCTAGTATGATAGTGAGGTCTGTACATAACTCTCCCTGAAGGAGACTGCTACAAAAGTAATTACGCAACCCAAAAACAACCCGTCATGGGAATGGTGTAGTCCGGCGATCTTTTACAGGAACGTATATATGCACTCCATTCGACTACATCATCATCCTCAGAATCTCTACACCACATAAGCTCGTTAGAATCCGACTATACCGCAGACTTTGTCCCATGATAGCCAAACACAGTGCATCATTCAATTCAATCCCCATTCTTCCAAATGACACGCTCCACAAAGCCATTAACATGAAGAATATGAGAGGTACCTGGAAGGATATTCTACTCAGTACAATGCTCTCCTTCCTAATAGTACATATAGATTCATATTCCACCCCTCTGACCTTTGCGGATTCAAAATTCTACGATTTAGCCTGGGGAGCTTTTGCCAACTTTGCGCTTCAGAGACTAAGAGGTTGGTGTTAGTGATGTATTTGAGCATGAATGATCCACGGACGGAATCTTGAGCACTTAGGATGTAAGACTATGTTGAACTTGTCAGTCGAGACCGTTGGCTTGGGTACGTTAGCACGGGTGGAATTTCATCTCTTGTCCATCCCCGAGTTGGGAGGTATCGTGCGATGTGAGGACTGGAACGCTCCCCCTTCGAATGGATATTGGTAGAGGATTACGGTTTGTTGAGGTCGAGAAACGTGGAGTTGTTTCTTCTGAGTACGTCTTCAATCCCTGGACATGGGGCACGCTTCAATGGCTGCAGTCGTCTTAAAGCAAGACAGAGACAGATATGATGAAAAGCCCAGGTATGTCGTATTCCTTGATCTGCATTGTCCGCCTAACGGTCAAAGTGATGACCGACTATCTAATACTTGGCTAACTTTCATGGACCGTATTCAAGCCAGTTCTTCATTTCCAAGCCCACATTATCTCCTCTGCCTCATTCAGGATAGATATTTCATGAACATTGTGGGTATCATTGCCTATGCGCCGGATATGTCCATGGGCCTCAATGCTTCCGTTAGCAACAGCCCGAACTGGTCGACTTGCAGGTATCTCTGCATTTTGGATTGGAACATCACCGATCTCGATCGGGTATTTCTCACATGACTTCTTGCTGTCCGAACGGGTTCTCGATCTCTTCGCTGCCATCGACGGGGGAGATAACGACTAAGACCGTACCCCGGGCGACGGTCAAACCCAGCTTGCGATACTGGACGTTGCCTTCGTCGTCTATCGCGTTTGTAAGCTTATCTGTTCAAGATGCCAGGGCAATTTTCGGCTGGTGAGTTGTACCTGCTACTTGTTCTTTGACGTCGTCGAGGACAAGGTTCATAAGTTGGTCGTAGCCTTTGAGGGTTCCGATAACTGTTCCATGTTAAATGCGCACTAGAAATGACACCCATAGCTTCATAAAAACAGGGTTCTTTTGGCGATGACAAAGCTTGGGAATGTCCCAAGTATTGCAATTGAAGCACAACAGATTGGAATACTCACTCTTTCTTCCACCGCTAAACTCAACATTGAGACGCTTGTCCATGTACTTGCTCAGATCGAGGATATTCTCCTTCTTGGGTCGCTCTGCCTGGCCGCCTGCACCTCCACCATGACCACCTCGTCCCCCACCTCCACCGCCGCGGCCCCCTCGATCACCGCCTCGACCTCCACCTCGTCCACCGCGAAATGCGCCGCGCTCAGACATGATTGGGCGCGCGAAGAAATTGGTAAGGAGACAGGGCTAGCGGTTGTGGGTGGAAGAGGGTGAATTGTTGTAGGAGAACGACGTGAAGCTTTTGGCGGAGAGAAGCTTTCCCAGGTGGGATGGTCGAAATGGCTCGTGCATGGAGATGATCTCGAAGAACCCCAGAAGCTTACCTAAGGTTACAGCACGTGATGTCTATTGGCAAGCACATCACGTGAGAATCCCGGAAAGCTCCCCGCCCCGGCCAGCCACTAGCCGACATTTGGCCTGACTAAGTCGGAGGAAGGAGCTTCCTTTCCGACCTCAGCCTCCCTCTCCACCATCCATCTCGGTGTTCAAGTGCAGCTAATTTGCAGATGACGAAACCCTGGAATCCATTACTCACTCATTAATCGGCGTGCATAGCGGTACCATACTCGATGGTCATACAAGCTCTCGCAACTCCACGCGTTGGACCAGGGTCCGCCTTTGCTTTTTCCAACTCCTTTGCGCAGTCGAACCTGATCGGTCCAGAGCGTGGAAACTTACGCATCTATCCAGACCAGACGACGCCAGCTGGAACTGCTTCACCGTTTCATCCTGCCGCCGGGCGCATGTCTCGCAGGTGGGCAGAGTTGTGGACACCAACAGCGAATGGACAGCAGAGGATTAGTGGGCGCCCCGAGACGAGGAGGACGGCCAGCGAGAAACGCAGCACGTCGCGCGCCCTTACTGAGGTGTGAGGGTGGAGGAGCGATGCCCAGGTAGTGCTGCGAGTGGACGATCACGCCCAGATCCAGACCCATGGCCGCGTCCTCTGGGTGGCAGAAAGGCCCGCGGACGGCACTGACGGGTAAAGTGTGATTGGCTGCGGACAGGGCCACTGGGCCTGCGTCTTTCTTTGCATCTCCGCCCTCGCTGGCTGACCCAGGCGTATCCGCGAGTAGCTCAGGCCAGGCCCTCAGCTTCTGCGCTGGGGTTGGTGGATTTGTGGTTGGTATGCTCTGCTGTGCTTGTTTCCGTCCTCTGGCCGCCTGCGCCGCCTTTGACATTTCCACCCACCCTTCCCCTTCTTATCCACCAGCCCACCTGCACCAGTGCCCACCAGGCCGCGCAACTCGAACCCGCGCGGCCCTGGTCCTGGTCTTCCACTCCCTGTGTCCCTCTCCCTCTCTCTCTCCCTCCCCCCTCTAGCTGGCTCTGACCCTCTCCCTACTGCTGGTGGCTCCGACGTCCGGCGCACCTCTGTGGGTTTGGCTGGCAAGCGGGCTGGCTTGCTTGTCCTTTGCTGGGCCTCTACCCTGCCCTGCCCTGCCCACCGTCCCCTTCCCTTACCCTTAACCCCCCCCGCCCGCGCCCGGTAGATACTCGACTGCCTGTCCCCGTGCTCTATTCTTGTAGCGTGCGTAGAGGACGGCTTGCCGCATTCTCTGCTGCCGCTGCCGCTACCGCTACCGCCGCTGTTGCTTGCTCCTCCCCTTCCTCGATCATCGCTCGCACTTGACTCCTTCCTCCACCCTCCTCCCTCCACACCCACACACACCCACACCTTCTCCCCACGCTCTCTTCGACCTCACTCAGGCCTCTCTGAGGGCTTCGTCTTCTCGCCCATCCTCCACAGTCATGGCGTTACTGTGATCTTACGCCTCGCCTGCTGCTGTTCGCACTCTGTGCTGCTGTTGCTGGCTCCACCGGTAGCCCTGGTTGGTCTCCGCCCTCCGCGTTTCCGCTTCCACCCTCCTTCACCTGGCTCTCTCAACCTTTCTCCGGCCATTCCCCTCGTATCCCCGACGCCCTTAAAGCTGCCACCCCACCGCGCGTCGCACGCAGAATGTCCTCCGTCAATACTCAGACGACGACGAGTGCCCACATGAACAATCCAAACCCCCATGCTGCCGCCGCCGCGCAGGCCGACCTCAAGCGCAAGCGGAGCCCGTCGCACGATGCCATACATGCCGCACCTGCACCACTACCAAAAACCGCCAAGACACACAATCATCTCCAGATCAATTATCTTGCCAGACACTTCGAAAATGACTTGCCTCTGATCACAAACGATGATACGCTGCCAAACATACTTTCTCTCCTTAGTGATTATCAGGGCGTCTTGGATCGTCATGAAAGCATGGCTTGCAATCTCGGTGCAAGACCACTAGGTCCAATATTGATCAAACGTTTTGAAAGGCTTTTCGATGGACCCCCACGGGTATTGAAGAGTCATGGAAAAGATGGGACCACGGTGACCTGGTTAGACGTGGTAGAATTTGCGCGCAACAAACCAGAGCAATTCCAGCTGGGACAAATGAGTGAAGGCGTGCGTGTCTGCCAATTTTACACCAAGCAGTGCCGGGTGCAGATTTCGGAAGAGGACTTTGTTCTCATTTCATCTGGCATTCCACAAAAGATGATTCCTCCACAGCCTATAGTAGAGGACGAAGAGAAGGAATTAGGAACGTTGGAGATTCTGGAGAAGAATCTGGGCCAAATCTGTCAATTGGCAGATCAAGGTCAGTTTCCCCTCAATTTCTTTTTACAAGCACAATCGGCGATGGAATTTCTTAAAAGTACAATATCAGCAGCTCCAGCAACAACCGGTCTCTCTTGTTATTCTACTTTTTCTTCTATGGGCTTGCGCGGATTGGCGCCAGTTTCAAGTGGACAAGAGTTCTATTTTGCCTCTATCAGATTTCTGGCCTGCTGCATTTGGATTATCATTCTATCTGTCGGCAACGAAAATCGTTCGAAGACCGGAAAGCCACATGCCAGAGACGAGAATTTCCTGTTGGGGCAAAAGGTTTCTCAACAACCCACAAAACTGCATTAGATTTAGATCTAAGCCCACTGCAGAGAGTGTATCATGACGGCGACAGGTGGTTGTTGCGTTCTGCGTCATTTCATTTGCATTGTTTCTGTCTTCTGCTTCATGTCCGGGGCATCTCCGGCCTGATGTTTGGGTTTGCGAGTCCTCAAACGTTTCGTGGGGATTTGGTTTCACGACTAGGGGAAGCATACTGATTTTTGAGACAGTCGCCGCACGTACACGACAACTCAACCACAGGCTTAAGGGCCGAAAACAAGCAATCCTTGACCGGCGAGCAACAGCAAGCCCCGCTCCGCCCATTCGTCCCTCTAGTCCTTCTAACGTAGCCCTGATGAATGGAGCCGCCGCTCAAGCTGCAAGCGCGAATCTTGCAGGCCTCACCCAGTCATCACAGTCGTCACCTGGGGGTTTCATAGCTGTCAATACTCGCCAGCAATCCGACCACAACGCCAATGGTGCCTCCAACACTACTCGACATGATTTGATGTCCAAATTTCACACACTGAACGAGCGAAGAGCATCATCACAGCCCAGCAATGGCACGGACGATTCCAGGAGGCCGTCAATGGGCTCCCATGGGCCCACCCACCCTCCAGCCACTCCCGTACCAGGCGTCTCAAAACCGCCACCGAAACCTGCAGAGCCAGGGCCGTCAACCCTTTCCAGACCCCCGCATTACTCAGACGCCGAACTGCAACACATGATGAATTCACCCGTACCTATTCCCAACACGCCTTCAAGCCTGCTTCCAGCTGCAAGCCAACGCGGCCAACAACCGCAGGAGAAGGATGACGGCGGACCATTCAAAGCGGAGATGGTTCACAGGATGGAGAGCCTTTCCAAAGGGGAACGTATTCTGCCCCCTTGCGATCGATGTCGCAGGCTCCATATGGATTGCCTCAAAAACCTTACTGCCTGTATGGGTTGCACCAAAAAACACGCCAAGTGCTCCTGGAAAGAAGTTCGCGAGGGAGAGTTGCGCGGACAATTCACCCATCACGTTGAGGTGCGGAGTGGTATGCACAGTGAGAGCGAGGAAATTGAATGTGGCGAGCGTGCAAGTGTCGCCAGCACTGGCTCCCCGGCTGCGGTCTTGAGCCCTGCTCGTCAAGGCGCAACCCCAGGTGCCACTCACAATCCCGGGGCTCCGCAGCACTCACTACCTCCCGAAGCTAGGATCGTTCCGACTCGGCCATCTCCGCCTAGTGTAGAGAGAGACCGAGACAGGGGCGTTGAAGCCCAACTGCAAGAAGCAGCAAAATCGGGTCTTGCCCATGCAAATGCAAGGCTAGGTCCTCCGGAAGGAAACGGCACCGAGTACCAAACGATGGTTGCTTGATATCGACACTGATGGTTTACGTTTCAAACATATTCATGTGTGAGAAGACACAAAATGCAGACGAGGACTTTCGCCGTGACTAGATTTAGTCATAAAACCCAACATTACTACCATTACGGTCGATTCACCTAAAGACCTAGCTGCAGCCTTCAGGGACGAATTTCGGGTTTGCTCCTAGAACTTGGAGGAGTTGAGGTTCGCCTTTTTTTCGATTCAAGCGCGCCTTTTCGGGACAATGTTTTACTTATGGGTTCAAGTTTTTCTGGGTGTTCACAGGCTTATAACTGGGATGAGGATGATACCATTTCTTTCCCAATTTCTCAAATATGTGTTACTGCCTCGTTTTGTTTCCGGGTTAAAAGACCTGTCGGGGCGAACGGCAGATGGCGCAATGGTTGACCGGGTGGTTTAAAGATATCCTGGATCCGGAGCTCTATATTTTTTTTGTTATTATTGTTCATAACGATTCCAGTACCTTGAATTTTGTCTATACTTGGATGATTGGTAGCGACCATGGCGGGGAGGCGAGTGGTATGTGGCTTTCATTGTCGATACTTTGGAGAGTTTGCTATTCTAGCTTTTGTGTTTCTGCTCAGTCAATTGATACACGCGCCTTTTAGCTGGCCAGGCTTGCGCATACGGGACTCCTTGTAGCCTTATATCAGTTGGATTAAGTCTGATAATGCTCCTTTAGTGATGACTGAGCATGCAATGCCTTGGCGATGGTGCCATCCCGCCTGCGAGCGCGAGGGGAGAATTTGCCATCTCGTCTCCCCGGGTTCCGCTCTAGCTTGGCCTTTAGGTTGAGGGAACCAGGTCCCTGCAGCATTACCGGGAAAAGATCTGACAGAACGGCATACAAATACCCCGTTTCATTTAGACCAGCCCTTTTCCGCGCATCTCGTTTTAGATTCCGCCGCGCTCGAGCCTGGGGAAGCCTGACGTCTAACTCGTTCAACGTTGGCGGGTTCCTCACGGAATATAGATTCGGTGTACCGTGGGTGGCGCACCAATAGACCAGCCTCCGCCCGGCTCATCGTATTTCTACGGATTCGGTGGACTATGGATAGACTACAGTAGTGACCAGAGAGAGGGGGGGGGGGGTTGCGGCCGTGTCTGTTTGTGTGGCGGTGTCACGTTAGCAGGTGATCAGATCGCCCTGGACTTGTAGCTGCGGACACTCCCAACCCAAGGGACCAGTAGCAGCATGTTTTATTCGGTTGCCTCAGATCTTCGTTTGCAGGCCAACACATAGTCCACTTTCCCCATTCCTTATTTCTTCCTACAAGATTACACTGTCTCTTCCTCTCTCTTCCATTCTCTATTCTCTGCTCACTCTCCCCATCTGGTCTTCTCCTCGCTCGTTCGCCCAGCTTGCCTCCCTTAGACGTTTGGCCCTCGCCCGTTTCAGAACTCGGGCCCATCACGTCACTCAGTCATCGGTCACAAATAATCGTCTTGTTGGATCTAACTCAGCGCCATCGACACTGCTGAGGCGCCGACGGTCCTTATAACAGGAGCGGACATTTGATGTTTGCGGCGAACAATCCTAGTTCGGTCCACGCGCAGTAAACTCTCTGCGCACGCACGCACGTCTTCTCGACCATCGTCTCGGTGTCCGTAAGACTGCGCTCACTACTCGCCCAAAGGCAACACAGTATCAGGCGACATCGAGATATTATCGAACATGTTTCCGCTCCGCCTAACTTCCGCGGCGATCGCGGGGCCCGGAATAAGAAGCTTTGGATTCCCAAATTCGTTTGCTTCATTCTGGTGTCACGCGACAGCAACGCCCACCTGCACCTGTTCTTCACCTATAGCAACGATAACCACAATCCTTACCGTTCTGCTAGCATTAACTTACTGGATCTGGATCCGTATCAACATGGCCCAAATACCCTCTCCTCCATTCAGATTCCTCGATCTACCCCCAGAGCTACGCGACATGGTATACGAGCATTTACTCGAGGACCCAGAGTATCCCGCACCAGCGCCCTACGAAAAACAAAACCCCTACATCGCGCACCTAAAGAAGTTCCTTCCAGGCGCTCACCAGCCCTCGCCCGAACCCTGCTGGATCCAGAAGCCCCAAAAACGAAAGAGCAATTGGATATTCCTGGCAAACCGCCAAGTCTACACAGAATACATGGACCTACTAGTCAAGAAGACTACATTCCACCTCTCAGTCTCACCGGTAAACTACCAACCCACAGCACTCCCACCAACAAGTCCCATCTCCCCAACAGAAGAAGACAATGAGACAGTAGCCACGGGACCAATCTCACGAACCTCATCCCCCGTTCCGCAATCCCAACAACCACCCCATCCAAACCTCTGGTCCCTAACCCCAAAAACCCTCTCAACAATCACCTCCCTAACCCTCCACCTAACCACCACCTCAACAATGCTCGGGGTCCCAGACCCGCGCTCAATGCCCCCAGCCTCCTGGTCCCTAGCAACACAAATCCGCACCCAACTCTCCACACTCTCCACAACGCGTCTCAAGGAGCTAAACCTACACGTCAAAGCCATCGGAGACCCGTTATGGAATCCGCTTTGGGTGTGGTATCATGCTAGTTTGTCGTTTAAGGGGATGCGGATTGGGCCTGTTGATGAGAATACGGGGTGTGGCGGGGTTATGTTTAAGAAGATTACGTTCAGTCTTGATACCTGGAGTCCGGGAGAGAATTGTCTTGTTCGAATCGATAATACACCCACCTCTTCATCTACCCCATCCTCGCCTACGCTGTCCTCCTCACCAATCTCATCCCCACCCTCAAGAGATACCCCGAAACCAGCAGACCCATCCTCAACGAACGGGAAATGGGCCTGGTTCTGCGGCAAAAACCATATCGTATGTTCGGATTCTGGATCCTCGGCTACAGAGACGGTGAGGGAGTTTTGCGCTAGATTGTATATGGAATGTCCGGTTTGTAGACCGGAACTGGAGAGCGAGAGCGAGAGTGGGAGTGAGAGTGAGAGTGGGGATGATGCGGCCTAGGCACGAGCTTGTTATGAATCTTTCATTCACCCACCAACCACGACAACCCTCTTAATCCCCACATCCTATTTTCTTCACCATCTCCTTTCGCAATGGATATGGATTCAGCATAGCATAGCATACCACAGCGCGCTATATCGTGCGTTGAACAACACAGCATGGGTGAACCTACCTGCACAGATTTGGGGTTCCTCTGGGCGTTGAACACATCTACGACTTTGAGATACTATGCGGTTGCATGAGGAAGGCGATGATTCTATAAAGTAGAGCATCATCGAGAAGCATTATCGAGAAGCATTAGACAGTGCACAGGAGAAAAATATCATGAAAATCAGAGATCATATTCAGGTCATTTCATTACTAAACCTCGTCGCTTCGTGACTAGTCATGTACAAGTTACAAAAATTATGTGCTGGTAAAAGGCGCTCATAAGCCGGGCCGTAGAATCGAATATCCAACGTTCATCCAATCTCCCCAGTAATTTGCCCACGATCCCGTATACCAACTGCCCCTTTGGAGGCAAAAGTCTCCTACACATTAGGCATTACTTTCAGCATTATTCAAACAGACTCTGCTTTAGTAGGGTGTATCGGCCTTGCGGATTGCCTTCCAGTCTGTACTTCCGTGTTGCTGAGTACCAACATTCTCGCCTTGAGCCTGCGGTGTCTGATGATAGCCACCAATAGTCTGACTACCGTCAGTGCCACCATATCCGTCGCCATACTTTTCGGTATTCATGGGTAGACCAGTATGTGGCTCAGTGACATTCTGCTTGTGGCCTTCAAGGGGATGCGTTCCATATGCACCTGTTTGTGTGTCACTGGGCCTTGATAGCTCTAACTTCCCCAGGAGAAAGTCAGAGAACTTACTGATCGCCGGAAATCTGGTCGGGGCGGCCAATCGGTCCATCGGTGCCAATATGTTCCCTGTTGCCAGATTCTTCCTGTTGATGTTCCAAAGCCTCCCTAGCTGGATGTCCCTTTGGCGGGTCTTTGTGGAGTCGATTTCTTCCTCTCTTTCCATCACTATGATCCGAGTCTTGCCCGGCCTCGTAAGCGGCTCCACCTGCAGCACCTGCGGCAGCACCTCCAGCGGCATAATCCTTGGAATGTCGTGGACTTCCTTCGGCACTATTGGTGGGGGATTGTCCTTCCTTTTCTTTCTTGTGTCGGTGCAAGAATCCGAAGAGGTGGTGTTTCTTTTCTTTGCCCTCTTCTTGTTCGCCCTCTTCCTTCTCCGCCTCTCGTTGGCGCCTCTTCTCCTCCTGCTCAGCTTCCTTTTGCTGCCGCTCCCGTTCTTTTTCAGCTTCCTTGTGTTGTCGTTCTTGTTCCTTTTCCATCTCCTTCTGATGCGCCTTGTTTTCGGCGGCAACAAGCTTGTTGTGATGTTTTTGCTCCTTTGCTTGCTGCTTCTCAATCTCTTTCTGCTTTTCTTTGAAAGCCTTTTCTTGCTCCTTCTGCTTGTGCTCATAGTCTTTCTGCTGCTGCTTGCGCTGAGCCTCGAGCTCCTTTTCATGAGCTTTTTGTTGAGCAAGACGCTCCTTCTCGGCTTCCTTGGCTTGATGCTCAGAGTAGGCGTATGCACCACCAGCACCTGCCACGCCAGCAGCTCCGGCAGCCGCCGCAGTTTTACGCTTTTGATCTGCCTGCTCTGGATTTTGGACCGAGTCATATCTTTGATGTGCGGCACCTTGCTGTAGATCGTTCAGGCCTGCAGGCTGGCGTGTGGCGTCTCCATGATGCTTCGACGCAGCGTATGTTCCTGCACCCGTGGCGCCTAAGCCACCAGCGACTGCTGCGTCTCGTCCATACTGATGTTGGCTTTGGTTCGGGTCATGTATGACTTGAGTGGCAGGCTGTTGCTCGGTTTGAGATGCCTGAGGGGCATACTGTTGCTGTAGTCCGGACTGTGGTTGCTGACGAGATTCGTCACCGTGATGCCTTGTTGCAGCATATGCTCCAGCACCAGCAGCACCTAAACCTCCTGCGACTGCTGCATCTCGTCCATAATGGTGTTCTTTCTCTTGTTTGGGATCCTGGATGCCTTGAGTGGTAGGCTGATCTTCCCGACGAGTTCCCTGTACGTTTGAATCTTGTTGGGGAATCGCAGGCTTTGTTTGATCTCGATCACCATGTTTAGAGGCGGCATACGCTCCAGCGCCAGCAGCACCTAAACCACCTGCGACAGCCGCATCCCGACCGTAATGATGCTGCGGGTCCTGTTCGTGGTCCGGCCGGTTTTGAGTAGTGTTTCCACGAGCGCCTACAGCAGTAGGGTCATGTGCACCTGGGGCTGTAGGATCGTAGCGTTGCTCATTCATCGAGGCAGAGGGCTGGGTACCCTTGTGCTCGTCATAAGCTTTCGCAGCCTCATACGCACTGTAACCTGCAGCGCCTGTCCCGCCAACAACAGCTGCGTCTCTGCCGTAATGATGCTGATCCTCCGGGCGTGCTTTTGAGTCCACTCTAGGATCAGCTCGATTCAAAGCATCAGACTGATGCGGTCCAGTTGTTGTATGAGCCTTTTGTTTCTGTGGATCCGGCTGAACACGAGGATCGACAACGTTTGCAACATTGCTCTTATGTGGGCCTATCGTCTTCGTAGCAGGGTCCTCTTGAGTAGGGCCGGCCTGATGATGCTTCTGAAGCGCTGGGTCTGGCTGAACTCTTGGATCAAGAATATTTGCAGCGTTGCTCTTGTGTGGTCCAATCGTTGCAGACGCGGGACCAGAATCTGGCTTTTCTTCTCGCTGGCTTGCATAGTACAAGCCCCCTGCGGTAGCCGCTCCAGCTCCCGCTAGAGCAGCATTCCTCCCGTAGTGATGCTCACCCTCTTGAGGCTCGCCCACTTCGTGTCCGGCGTGGGAAGTAGAACCGGCCGGCTCCCGTTGAGGTGTTGTGGGCCCAGCCTTCTCAGAGCGCTCCCCGTGGTGTTTAGTAGCTTCATAGCCAGCGAGTCCAGCGCCACCAGTAGCCCCCGCCAACGTTGCGTCTCGACCATGATGTTGGCTCTTATCATGACTGGGGCTTGTCTCAGTACGTGCAGAGGGATCAAAGCGCTGCTCCTCTAAGCTAGCGGGCTTCGCATCTACACGAGGGTCGAGTTTGTTAGCACTGTAAGGGCTCGCCTCAGTTGGCATCCTCTCACTACCAACATCTGTGGACTCTCGCTCGTGATGCCTGCCTGCTGCATAAGCCCCTAGACCGGCCGCTCCAACGCCACCGGCAAGGGCAGCATCTCTACCATAGTGATGTTGACCTTCGGTTGGGGGTTTTTCGGAAGATGTAGGACCGGTTGCCGTAGACTGTGTACCGGCTGCAAATCCATGTTGAGGCTCACCTGCTTGGGGAATGGATTGTTCTGCGGACTGATTGAGACCAACGGCTCCGGCACCCAAATCACGAGACTGTCCAGCACCAGGTGTTTCCATGGGTGTCTCAGGAAATTCACCAGGGACATGCATATGTGGATCGGTTCTATTCGCTGTATCGGTCGAATGAGTACCGCTCGTGAACATAGGACCAGAGGAGGACTTTTCTTCCGAAAGGCATGGATCGCCAGTGAAAGTATGCCCACGCCCTCCGTGATCATGTGCATGATCTCGGTCGGATCGAGATGAAGTAGAATAGGCAGCCGCGGCTGCGGTAGCTCCTGCGAGGGCCTCCTTATTGTGACCTTTGCGCTCCGAGCCACGCTCTGCTTGAAGGTTGCTTGAAGTAGTGGCAGGAGTCTCTGCACTCCTATTCGTGGTTTCAAAACCGCCTTGTTGACGTTCGCCCTCTTGCTCGTGTCGATGGGAAGCAGAAGCGCCCGCTGTAGTGGCAGCAGCAGCGGCAGCGGCGCCTGCTAGAGCCTCTCGGCCGTGCTTGTCTTCAACACCTACCTCCTTGTCCTTAGTCCCAGGTTCCCGTTCGCTGGTTGATGGTGCATGAGCATCCCTTCCTCGCGTAGAGGGGGGTTGTTCTGCTTGCTTCCTAGAAGTCACACCTCCAGCGAGTGGAAATGATCGATCCGTGTCGGTGACAACCTGCGAATCCTCGAACGATCGCTCAAATGGTTGCTCACTGCCTCGTGTGGGTTGCTGAGCAAAATCTTTGTTGTCGTACTGGCTGGTAGATCCTGTAGTTGCCTGTTCATTAGATTTTCGGAGGTCGTCGTAGTCTCGTTGGCGATGAAGCTCATGAGCAGCCAACGCACCTCCACCGACTGTACCAGTGCCCAGAGCAGCATTTCTCCCAGTGTGAGAAGACTCTTTTTGATCACTATACAATCATCAGTAAAGTACCTTATTAAAATACGTTGAGGTGGGCACGCATACACTCCCTCTGTAGGTCCTATAGCCTGGGATTCGTCTAGATTGTGACTGCGTTCTAAAGCCGCATGTTCACGTCCTCCTCCTTGCGGAAAACCCATGACACCGGACTTGATACTGGCAGTACTCATCTCATCGGTAGCCCCCGGTCGTACGCTTTGCGCCGTGGCTGGGCTCAAGGTAGACGTGGGAGTTGATTCGCTGGCAGTATTTGGCGGAGTCTGCTTCACATTGGCTGTGTTGGAGAAATGGGGAGGCTGATCAGCCGTCCTGGTAGGTTCGCCCGAAGCAGCGGTAGGACTGCCGGTGAATTGATCATAGATGGGATGGTACCTATCAGGTTTAACGTTGGTATTGCAGGTGTGAAGACGAATGGACGGTAGCACTCACATATCCGAATCTGTGGTGCGAGCATTCTTCTGCTGCTCATGCTGCTCATGCTGCTCATGGGCACTGGCAAGATGGCTCCCTTCACCACCGAGCCCGCCTGTGGGAGTACGATGAGTGGGGTTGGTGGGTGACGAAGGCTCCCCCGCCCGTGTCTCATCTACGCTCTTCTTGTGGCCGTGAGAAAGGACATGCTTGAGCTTCTCCATTATGACCTAGCTGTGGCGGGCGAGCATACAGCAATGGCGAGGCGAGGCGAGGCGAGGTGAGGAATTGGGGCGAGACGAAGATTCGGGAGGACTGGGTATCACAAGAACTGGAATGAGAGAGGCAATGGGAGAGGTTTGACTGGGATGGAGCTCAAATAGCATGACGATGGTAGCTGGGATGGGCGGGCAGGAACTACAAGCCCATGACCTCATGCACTGGAACAGCGGGCGGGATGCGGTGGCTGCGGCGTCCAATTGGCCCCGCACACGAGAGAATAGAGAAAGCATCGGAGCTCCAAGCAAGTGCAAGTGTACTGCTTGGCCCCGATGAGTTGCGATTGCGATTGCACGATCGAATCATGGGCTTTGCCAGCCTTGATCTTTGGGCTGCCAAAACCTGGCTGTGGCCTATGAATGCGCACGCATCGTGACGCTACCCGGTAGCAAACAGTTCAAGCTTCGTCGCGTCCACGGATCGTCGCCAATCCTTGCTGAAATCGCCTTGTAATTAATAGTGTATTCCCATATTCGTCGACAGCGCTCGATGGATCGATGCAGAGCCACAGTCGTGGGCTCCAACTGTCTGCAAACTGGATTGCGAAGCTGCAGTAGCTGTCCCAGCTGGCTAACTACGTAATTCAGGGTTATTGTGCATCCAATGCCACAAAGGTTAAAGGCGGTCGCACAAGGCAGGCACAACGAAACGAAGAGGGTGGACGATGACGTCCTTGACGTTCCTTGAGAGCGATCGACAGCCAAACCCCACAGGTTGCCGCAGGAAGAGAAGGCCACAAGGGTGAATGGCTAAGAGCATGACGCCAGACCTGGCCAGGCGCAACCACCACCGCCGCTTCCCCATAGGTAGTTGCTCCTGAGGTCACGCTCTACGGTTTTAATGCTGTGAACCCCCAATTCAGCGCTGGATTTCCTTTGCGAAGGCTTCGGGTGGCGAAATCTCATTGCCAACAGGAATACGCCGGAACCTTAGGTCGTCGCTGCTTTGTCCGGGAATATTTCCATCTCGGCCCGACATCCTACGTGCCTACGTACCTATACCTGGAGTGCTATAGTACTATATCAGCACCACTGAATTGTGAAGACGATATCTAGTCCTATCTAGATGCACACGTAGAAGATAGCCGCATAGCTGCGGAGAGTCTTGTCTCTCTCTGCGTGACCTCGCTTCCAAGTACCTCCTTCTCCTGACATCTCTTTTTAAGCCCCCCAGTTTTTGATTAAGAGATCTATTAGAATACTAACTATCAATGAATATCCTATACTCATATCCAATAAGAGACTGCGATGTTACCATTCACAATGCACTTCGCGACCAGTCTTCGCGACACCATCCGAAGGGCCTGTCATGGACCAGTAGATCATGAATTTGTACTTGTAAAGAATAACACTCATCAGTCAATTTCTTGATTGCAAACATGCATTCATGACCTTTCAAGGTGAAATCCCCGTTTATCCATGGGAGGTACCACTTTTTGTCCGTGAAGTCAGTACAGGTGTACGTTGATACCAAGGTCACTGAAGTGACCCCCAACGGCTCTGTCTATCCTATATCCCTCTTGATGCACAAGCAGCGTGGTATTGTCGTTTTCTGTAGAGATGATCGGTGGTGTAGGCCTATATCTCGTCTATTACTAGGAGAATAGCAGGCTGAATCTATAGAATGTCCCAATGTAAGAAGTAATTCTAGTGTTACGAATGTACCTACTACTATCTACTCCATCGTGCCCATTTTTTTATATCATATATTCCAGGTGGCCATTAACAATGGTGGTGATCCCTTAACCAGTCATCTATTCCAGTCTACACCAACCTCTTCTTATCAAAATAGTCAATAACTAGTTCATCCCGATTCTACTCAAGTTGTTCACCGTGAAGCTTCGCTTCATACGAAATCTTTTCGCAGCCCAAGAAAGCAGCCATGGTGCCTAGTCAGGCTTTCGATCCAACATGTTAGTCCCAGTCCCTCATAACAACCAGAACATCAGCACGAATAGCTCCAAACAATACCCGATCATATTCAATACATTCAATACCATCACCATCACCACGTACACATACATCTAAAAATGTTTTGTTAAAATGGATTAAGACACCTGTATAGTTCAATTACATGTTGAAAGTAGCCCATTTTACTATTCGACAGGCTTTGGGACAAATTTTGTCCGGTACAGTTAAAGGGGCTATCGAACGCATAGCTTTCGTTCAGCTCAAGTACAAGTTCTTAGAATGGGGGTCCTCATTGGTTGTGGCTAACTGGGGGAATGGTGCAATGTCATAGCGGCGAAAACATATGAGATAGTCCAGAGTGAGAAGTACTGTTTGTAGTGAAGTGATTGATGGACGATAATATGGGAAGAGACTACTACGTGTCGAAAGGATGCAACGCTGGAATCCAAACAGCATGAACAATTTGGCCTAGAAAAATGATACGATGTTTGCTCATGGGTCGTATTACCCGATTCGGGATATGTCCATGTTATCTAACTACTTCACCACGCCTGTGTAAGCTGTGTGGCAGAAATTGAGGCTGTAAATATTTTTAATCATCTCCCCTATATATGATACTTGAAATCCGGGAAATTCAAACCCAATCTCTCAATAACTAGGGCGTAAAAAAGTAGAGGGGAAATGCTATAAAACGGGCAAATATAGCAGTTGTAGTCACCATAGTATTAACCCCTGTCTGCACCATACGGTACCTAGGTGGTTCGAGTAAGTCCTTGAACAGATAGAAGTAGTCAACGTGTATTCAGCCCCAGTTCATGCAGCTTTAGTCTTCAAACTGTCATGCCTATTTGATCATTCCAAGGTTAGCTGTTCAAGTACACCCAACGACCAAAAGGGCTATGGGTTAATTACCCGCGAGGGCAAAGATTAGAAGCAGATACTAAGCTAGAGAGGATCGCTTCGAGGGTGCTAAAGCTGATCTCGATCGGTGGAGCATTGGCGAGGGCCGAAGGTGGCGAAAGAAAGAGCTTACGGGAAGGGCGACGGAACCATGTCCAATATTGGAAGGTTGAAAGATGGGTGGAATACGGGGCACGTGATGTTGTATTCCTCCACCAGTTGCATTCGAAGGCGCTGTCACTGTTCTGGAAGCGTGGGTGTATGACCTCGCACCAACACCCGCGAACAGCACACAGCCCACAGCCCACAGCACCACCACCACACAGGGACAGGAACAAGCGCAGGCGCAGGCACAGCGAAAGCCTCAGGCCCTCTCCATCGGGGTCGGGGTCGCTCCAGGCACGCGTGCATTCGGCCGACGGATGGCTGCATCCAGCGTGCCATGGTGTGTCGCGGTGCGCGACGGTGCACAATCGCAACCACTCAACACTATCCTAACGACCTTCCAGAAGAAATCCCAACACTTCCGAACAACCTTCCGACCTTCTTCCGACGACTGGCGCTCGCTCTCTTTGGATGGTAGGTAGAAGAGAAAAATTCGCGCGGAGAAAAAAGAGGCGCGAAGGGCGATGAGCGATGAGCGAAAAAAGAAGAAAAATGACAGGCCGCCGCCGTGGACGCCCGCGCGCCTGTCGCTTTCTGTCCAAGGTTAGCACTCCGCCGCATTCCGGCTCAGGCCTCAGTTCGTGGGTGGTTTAGACTACTGAGAGTATGTGCCTACGCTATCTACAGGACTCTGCGGTAATTAGTGTCTTCTGTATCTGGTCCGGTCCACTCCCGCCTCAACCAAGTCTGCCAGGACCATGACACCACAACAGACCAGTCCCTCTCCAGCAACCACGGCCGAGCTCGCCTCCCCTTAGGCCGATTTCTTCGTCGCTTCAACACTCTTGCCGGCTTCCCCCATTAATCGTCGCCTCCCCCATCTCCCCCATGTCTTCTAGAAGCCCGCTGCCATTTCTTCCGGGGGTTCAATTGTCTTCTGCGCGTTTGATGGTACATGCACAACGTCATTCCATCAAACCTCGCCTGTTGAACCTTTGACCGACAACCACCGCACCAGCAAACATCAACACTCCTTTCCTCGAACCATTGCCCAGTCCCGCCATTGCCTGGGTCAAGACTTGCCAACCTTTGATTCCGTCTTTGTAGACCCCGCGTTTTCTCTCACCATTACCATTGGCACAGCTGGCTCTGTACTGGGAGGGTGACATCGGACCTGACAGACCGAGGACAGGGTCAGCGTTGCTGGAGCTGCCATACTTGACCCACACCCACACCCACACCCACCCAACAGTGCACACCTCGTCACTATCCGTTAAACCCGCTAATAATAAAACCGCTTCATTCCCCTCAACCCCAGTTCTGTGGGATTACTTTCAACTTTTCCCATCCTGCAACTCTCCCACCATATCCACCACTCGCTCGACTGCACACATCCCCCCTACATCGATATGGCTCTCCGCACACGACTCCGCCGAGCCTTCACGCGCGGTTCGCAAGATGAAGGTGGCCCTCTTAGCAAGACGTCCTCCAAGTCTAAGAAGTCAAAGCCAGATCCCAACATTTATCAGCCAGGAGAGAAGATGCCGCCCATGAAGTATCGACGACCTGTAGCACCTGAGCACAAGCAGCATCTCGAGTCCTTCAATTGGGCCAACGCGTGGCGTCGGAAGAGCCAGTCGAGCATCTATTCGCCCATGGGATCACGCATGCCCAGTCGTAAGAACAGCGTCTCGACTCTAGGTCGGAGGAGTATTGGAGGCCGCAAAGGAAGCTCGAGGGGGAACGACGGGTCCGGCATCGACAGCGGCTTTGGGAGTAGTATCTCCGGGGAGGAACGGCGCAACGAGCTAGTCAGAGAGGCTAGTGATGAGGAGGGAGACGTCACTAATGGTAAGTTTACCCTGATACAACATCTCGTCTTCACAATGGCTAACAGACTATCAGTCGGTCTCTCTCGCGCTCCTTCAAACGATCCTCAGCGCCCCCGCAGGTCGTCTTCCGTCCATGCCTCCACCCACCGGTCGCAGTCAATTAAATCCGGCTCCTCACGCCCTCCTACTGCCGGAGCACACCGCCGCTCGAATTCGATTACCCAGATAGCAACAAGGCAGTCCGAACACTCGCAACAACAGGGATTCACACAGGAGGAGCTCGAACTTGCACTCAAGAGATCTCACCTTGATCCCCCTACAGAGGAGAGCGACAGGAGTGGCAACGGAAGCCCCGATCGTTACGAACAAAGTCCAGCTTCGGCTCTGAGGCCAAGGGAGGTCTTGTTGCAGGCTTGATATCGACTTGCATATGGGCAACAGCCATCATCTTTCTATTTCGACTTGTCATGTTTTAATCACTTACTGCATCCTGGCGTTTATCGAGCAACAGAGCTCAAACTTTACGATCTGCTGTTCCATCACTGCATTTTAGACCGGCGCATCCAGGAGCATACATTGCATTAGACGCATTAGACGCTGAAACATTGGTACTTGACAGACCAAGCAGCAACGGCCCGGCATAGTGCCTTTTTCATAGGCCTTGGAGTTCATTGATGACCTCATGTTGGATTTTTTTCGAAAATGAACAACAATTTTGCAAATTGTATTTCCACCTTGCATGTACCTGAGGTTCATTGGGCATGTTGCATTTAGGATAGATTATCTTTTTTAAAAAATGAATTTATCCACTACTCTTCTGTCTACTCGGACAAAACATAAGAATTTTCCCCTGTCTTGCTAACAGCCTGAGTGAAGACATATATCGTCGTGGTCGTGTAATTTTCGAACAATGGCTCACCCGAAAAAAAAAAACCCCTAGCAACGACTAAAGCAACGCGCATGAAACTCATAGACTAGACAGACAAGGTATCTCATCTTATCCCCTCTAATTTTATAAATCACGTAACAAAACTAAATCCTCATACCCCCATCCCATTATTAAAATAAGAAAAAACACTAAAACAGGCGTGACGCTGGATTTAAATCTACGAGCACTTATACGTAAACCTACTTATCGCGGTAGATGATAGTTGGTTATCGTGATTATACTTAGCTGTGAGATTTTGTTAGATGGGATGGGATGGGATGGGGTTGGATGGGATTGAAGGGGAGACGATTGGATTTGATAGAGTGTGTGTATGGTAGGGTGGGGTGGGGTTGGGGGGGGGTTGTGTTATTTGTCTTCATTCAAAACTCCGGAAACGATGACATCTTGTTTTAATATTCATTTGCCATACGCGAGCCTTTCTGTCAAGCCGGCTGTGTAAAGACTTATATTGATAGATACAGCGACGCGTGCCGTGCGGGAGATAAGCAAGGCACGGGTTTGTATTTCAAGTAGATGTAGATGTATATAGCGGGTCTCGCACATTTACGTTTTCCTTTTATCTCCTTTACCATATAATTAGGTATTATTTATATAAACTCGAGGACAAAAGGAATAGATGACAACCCTTCTACCCTGGCCCTGGACTTTGTATATCACTTAGATACTGATAGGCCGATGCATGATGGATTTGGGATACAGGTTTAGATTTACCCACCCCACCACACCATTCTCCTATCCTGTCTTGTCCACGTTGATATAGAAATTGGCGAATTCAGGCTTGGTTTAAGGATTGCAGAGATGACGCTTCTGATACCGAACAGAGACTGCATTGGATGGTGTGCGTATGAAGACTGGACCTTTAGCGAATAAGGGGGAATAATGTGGTGGGTTCTTCGGTGACGGTCGGAGGTGGTATGCTGCGAAGATGGTGATCGCTTGATTGGGGACGGGATGGTGAGGAGATACTGGAGGCGTTTTATCATAGAGTCTGCGTTGGTTAAGGGGAGGAATTTTCTCGTAGCGGGTATGAGGGTGTATAGTGTGTGGGAATGAGTACACTTCATGGGAGAAGCTGGTGAGATGTGGCCTTAGAGTGAGCATTCAGATGCTGTTCAGATGCTGCTGAACCGCTGTGATGCCGCAGATACCGCCTTGATATTCTCGGCGTAGAAACCCAACCAAGGGCTTTCTTTCTCCAGTCATGAATCATAAATGATTCACACGGTGTGATTATCATACTACACATGAAAAACTATGAACGGCTCCATGTTTCCTTGACCGAAGCGTTAGGTCCCCTCTCCCCCTCTCCCCCTCTCTCATCAGCGCTCTGACAACACGCAGATATCTCCAGTCCGTCTGAACTCTGAATGTAAGCAGTACGACGGCGTCAATCAAGTCGAAAAAGGGTACGGTGAACGTGTCACATACACCACTTTCGAAGCAGTGAAAAGGAGGTGTGGGCCGCGGAGATTGTGAGAGGAAAAGAGCGCAGCTGACCGAATCCCCAATATCTCCACAATCAATCAATCAAATAAACAAACCCACTGTCTCCACCCAGGCAATATTCAAAGTCATACGGGAAGCTCCTTCGTATCCCAGACGACAGGCCCACGAACAAAGGCCACACTGGGCGCCAAAGCGGACCCATCACGGATCCACCCAGCATACATTAGATTACAACAGAGGAGATTAGATTTTGGGATACGGGCGCCTTGTGATGTCCCAGCTCAGCAGATGATCGATCGGGGCAAAAGTGGAGGTAAGAAAGGACAATGATCGAACCAGTTATCTCTCATCATTCAGCGCCCAACCGCTCAGTCCTAGTGCCCGTCAGACCATACGATATGTTATGTACTACGGGAGTAATAAAGGAGGTCGGGCGGGTGCCGGCCAGCCAGTGCCGCCGCGGACCCTCCGAAAGAGAAAGCGCCCCATTGCGCCCTGGAACCCTATCAAAGAACAGTTGGACAATGCCCAGAAGGAATTATGGGGGAACGGAGGAGGCTTACGGTCCCGCAGCTCCGTGCGGCGGTGGAGGTAAACAGTCCAGAAACATTGCAAATTGGGGGCTTATTCAGTTCGGGCGTGCCCGATACGAGACGAGGTGAGAAGAAGACGAAGGAGCTCGGTGGGGAAAAGACTGGAACCAGAGCCTTCTGGCCGGGCCCCACTGGCTGTTTGTTGGTTTGGGATGTCAACGCTTGGAAGTCTGGTGCCTGGGGTTCACTTCGGACTGCAACGCTTGTTGAGACATGGCCGTTGGAGTGGGTTGGGGGGCCTGCGAAGGTTCGAAGCGTTTGGTGAGAAGAGGGGGACTAGCTGGAGTGCAAGATGCCCTATGACCCGGCACGGCCAGAATCATGATCTACCATTCCTTAAGGAGATTGACATGCAGCTCGTCAGGAGGGCGTAAAGTCTGGATAATAGTGACGTTCGGGGAAATATCATGGTGCTATTGTGAATGGCTACAGCATCCAGCGGGGTAGAACAGAAAGAACGTGACGGTTGTATCGGTGTCTGGCGACTGTGAGATGTCTGTATGCCACGGGTTTAGTGTGCGTGCCGCAGAAGCTCAGCGGGCGATTCATCATTGCGACCCCAGTTCAGTCCAAATCGCCATCCCGCCCAGATCAGGAAGCCAAGTCCCCTTTCTAGACCCACCGAGATATAATGTCTATCATCTGTGCGTTAAGAGCTTCTCGTGGAGCCTCACGTCGTTTCTCCACCTCTTTCGCCCCCTCGTCTTCGTCAGGTACCGTCAGCGTGTGACCAACTCGATATACTCCAGTCATGCCACAAGGCGATGTCGATTCAGAACTCTATAGGCCTGATCATCGGCGCTTATCTACAAGAGGCAGCGGAACGCGGTCTCAAACACCTGAATCTCTCTCTCTCTCTCTCTGAGCAGTTGCTTGATCACGCTCTCGCTCAATATTGAGTACCATCAACGTTCTCAACATAATTCGTCACTGGGGTTCCACGCAATGTTTAGACCAGAAATGCGATGGCAAATCTTTTCGACTCCACACCAGTGCCGATAATTACACGCTATTCAGCCGTTATCAAGGCGGGGATGGCTGTTGTGATCAAAACGGGATGCACATACCTACCCGGCCCGCCAGACTGATCTTTCGAGCAGCTCTCCACAGCGTTGCCGTCGATCCTGGCAAAGTGGCCTATACGTACATACATTAGACCAGACGCGCTTCACGGTTCATCGTATTGCCCTTGCTGAGCAGACAAGTGCATATGCGAACCACTTTGTACACCTTCAAACAGTGGGAGCGAGTCAACAGCAGCAGACTCGATACCAGCTCCATGAGTCGAGACGGCTGTCCAGTTTGTCGGAGTTTCATGGTGAGTACACTGTTGAGACTACTGCATGGTGGTAAAAGCTGTGGCGATCACCTCTGTTCAATTTCAGGTTCGTCCGACAATGTCGACTGGAGAATTATACCGAGTTGTCCCGCTTTTCCCAAGCAAGTATCATTGGCCCCCCTTGATGATGAATTGGGAATGGTGAATATGGCATTTCCATCCATCATACGCGTGTTGTGAGAAGCTGTCTCCAGCCTCGAAGGGCTTGTGAAATGAGCTGTCATTGCGCCCACGCAGCACATGGGAAAGAGGAATGTTGAGGAGAAAAACGAGCGCATCGTGGCGACCAGTTACTTAACTCCGCGTGTAAGGATAAGCATATCCACGTACTTGCGAGATGAGTGTCTCAAGGGCCTCGAGGCGAATTTGACGTCTCCCCCTTCCTTTGAAGGCGCGAGTTGAACGCGTTGCGAACGGTAATTGTGGAGCCCTGACAGCTGTCCGTGAAATAACTCCTGTAGGCGAGGCGGAGGAGGGCGTGGAGGGGGTCTCAGGCCTTCTTCCCAGTCTTTCCCAGAGTCCTCTTGCGTTCCGTTAACCTCCACGGAGCATGATGTAGTGGCCCACTGCACTCCACTCCACCTCACCCCACAAAATATGAGTTACAAGCCAATAGCCCGCATACCGCGACCTGCTCAACACTATTGCAAGGGTACCGCTATCAACACGACCATGTTGCTCATTGACGAGACGTTGCTGACCACGAGCGTAACCAGTGGCATCAATCCGTCAGCGCCCGCAGGATCTCAGTCCATAGACCGAGAATAAAGCTCACACGTATCCAGGTTGTCTCTGACTAGGCAAAAAAGGCAGGATCTGTCTGAAAGGCCTCCAGTTCGTGCCAGCCCTCCCATTTCGGATCCCCGTGTGGTTGCACAAGGATGTGAAGTCGAGTATGCTCACGGACCGTCCTTCATTTGGTGTATCTTAGCTCGCACATCATGTCTGTGCCTCTTCTCCTTTCCTCAGGACCGTAGATGCACCGCAGTTTGCTTTGTCCAATCTCTATCCATCCGATGCAAGTCATCTTGACTGTGTGGGGACGGCTAGGACAGACTTAGTGTAGTACTTGGTGAGCTTTTTGCGATCGCGAGTTGGAGTAGTACAAAGTCAATATCCCGACATCCAACCAAGTGTGTGCCCAGCATCTCGGCCGCGTCTGGCGCGTATTCCCCAGCCGTTGGCCTAACCACAATAACCCAGCTGCGTTTGCTGAAACACTGTAAACTCTCGAAAGATTTGTCTAACATCGGGTGCCCACTTAATCGCGATCTGTTCGTGACATGGACGCCATGATTGGAGATCCACACTACGGACATATTCATCCAGTTTGGGTTTTGGCTTGAGTTGAAGACCGTTGAATCCCGGAACGCGATTGTAGAACAGGCATGGCCACATTGAAACATGACTGGCAGGAAAGAAAAGCCTACATACTCGGGCGGACTGCGTTAGATCCACTCATCATTGGTCCCAAAAGGTTGACCTCGTGCATAATCAAGTCCTCGAGACAAGTCGAGGCGCCGATATCGCAAAGCCGAACGGTGGCTTCTTTGCACTGGCGCAGCATTCCTTCTATTAACTTTCTTGCTGTACTCCTTCGTTCATTCCCTGCAGAAACGTCAACATGCGGCATAAGCCAATCAGGACGCCCGTGATGGAGCCCTGTCGACTCACGGAGAATTATTACGCAGCTCTGAATGACCCCGGCAGTGACATGCATCTCAACGCTGTGTAACCATCTGGTTCATTGTGCCATTCTCGCTGCTTTCTCCGATGAGCATAAACAAAGTAAAGGCTGGTCAGATGGCTCGAACAGGAGCTCGATACCAGTGCGAAGCGCATGGGAATACAAGCGTTAGGATCCGAGAAAGCTGCCGATGGTCGTAAGACTGGAACTCAAACAGTGTGCTATTGAGGCCCAGCCAGGTGGAATCCGAACCTTTACGTTGATCCAGCACCTGGGGGCCCACAGTGGTATGTCAAGTTCAGGCTTAGCCGTGGAGGACGCAGCAGGAAGCTTCATTATATGGCAAAGCGGCCAACGTGATCACTGCCAAAAGGAGTCTCCTCTAGGACGCACAACAGCCCTTGGCAACCATTTTGGTATGGGGGACCATCGGCTGCTCTGCGATAGGTTTGTGCGTCAGGACAATGACCTCGAGTGCCATTCAAATGTGCATTCTCCAGAAGGACCGGCACACCAGACGAGGCTTTAGGTAACCGTTGACGTCGAAGCATTCGTTGCTTTGCACAGCCAGAAATTATACGTATMCCCGCCGGTGCATATGCAGGTCCATGGAGGCTGGTGGGGCCATCGTCACTTAAGGATCAAGCCAGATGTTTGGGGTTCGTGAGGAGGGTAAGGCCAGTTTTAGGACATGAGTGGCTGTCGGTATGGCGTTGAGTCCAAGGTAGGTTCCTAAGGTATCATTCCAGCACGACAGCGTCTACAGTGGCTGAGGTTACAGTGCGCAGCAGACCGATGAAAATCAAGTCTGACCCTCCATCTCACTTCCCGTCACTTCGGCTCTTACCTGGTGATCTGCAAGGTTGTGAAAGAAATGTCTCTCGATGCTCAGAACCGTGGAGCGCTGCTGAATCCTTCATGGTGTTCTTAATCTGCCGCAAGGTCCCCGTGTACCTCTCCCAACTTTCTTCTGCTCTCTTTGAACCCCGCTCTTTGCAAGCGACGGTTGTCCAGATTTTACCAGTTCGCCTTCCCTTGCAGTCGCTTCGATTTCCAGATCGTTGGTCATTTGCGTACCCTTACCCTGAATTCCTAGCCACCTTCAAGACCCGCTGGAGTGGGTACTAGGATTGAATCGAGCTCGGAGTACCAATATTGGCATCGTTCAGAGCCATCCAACTTCCAGACGGCGCGAGTCCCACCCCATTCCAGCACCCTGCCTCTGTCGCGTTCGCGACCGCGGCTTTCATCCGTGACATGTTCCACAGAGGTGAGTGCAAAGTTGCTCAGCATCCCATCGCCACTCAAGCCTCGCAAATACCAATCCATCCACTGCAGACCCTGATTCAAAAGCACAAGCCTCACCCCCTTTCTTGCCTTCGTCCATCCCGTATCAGAATTCCAAACTCATGATCGTTGCTCACATTCCCTCTGTCACTTCCTCTTTAGATCATCGTAAGTAACCCGTTATCCACCATCATTTACCATTTGATACGCTGCTCTTTCTGTCTGTTGCCTTGATCCGGGCTTACGAAGCTGACTGAGAGTGCTAGTGAAACCAGAGTCTGAGGATATGAAGATGTCGATCATGGCTGCCACCACAGAGTATCGACAGGCAGATTCGAAGGATGCGTACCATACGCCGTCAGGGTCACTGGCCCCAGGATTCCTGACTCCTCCGTCACCATATGACGGGAGAAGAGACTCAGTCGCATCATCCCAGTCTTCCTATTGCCAAAGCTTCGCCTCGTCCGACTATTCAGTACATTCGGATTACTCCGTGCCGGTAACTCCAACCTGTGGGCGGAGCCCACTGGCAGAGAATGACTTTGTCGACGCCATGTCATACGAAATGAGCCGAGAATACCATGGGCAATCTCTCCATGGCATACCTCTTGTTCCTCGGAGAAAAGATATCATTATGGTATCAGAGAACTTATACGACCCCTCATGGATGATGGTGCACCATTCGGCCGAACAGAACACCATGCAGTGTTTGCCCTTCCATAACCAAGAGGTACTATCTAACTCTGGAGATTATGGAGCTGCTATGCATGGCCATGCAGGGGATTCCGACATGGACAGTTCTATGATGTCTCCAACTGATCCTTCCTGGGGCAACCTTTCATCGGTTTCGTGGACAGGAATAGACCGCAACATGCATCAGCAGATGGAACGACACCCAAGAAAGTTCTCGCACCTTGACAATACCGCACCTGAGAATATGCATGGCTTGTGGGATCCCATGATGACGAATCAAATGGATGAGTCGCGCACCATTTCGTCGCAGACAATCATGCCTTCGGACGCCATGCTAGAAGATTATGTACAAATACACTCTGACGGGTTCGACAACGGAAATGCATTCGAAAACCACGGCCAATCGTTCGCCCCTTCTCCGCAAGAGGTCTGCTTCAAGAAAGAAGAACCCGAGCCTGAGGTTACCGATGGTGCTGGAAGGCTGCGAAGCCGCATGTATGTATCGTCCACAGGGGGAAAGGGGGTCAAAGCCAGTAAAAAGGAACGTCGAGCCGGAACTGTATCGAGGAAAAAGGCCAAGGCAATGCGACACAAGGAGTATGCTGTAACGCTACATAACAAAGGCGAGGTGTATGTGAAGGTGGAGGACTTCGAAAAGGACCCGAATACTGGACGATACCACCGCGGTGACGGCGCATACCAGAAGAAGTACGTCTGCGATCAAGACTTGGGTGATGGGCGAAAGTGCAAAAAGAGTTTCCAGCGTCCAGAGCATCTGAAACGGCACCTAGCCACCCATTCGGGCGTACTGCTATATCAATGCAAGATCTGCCACAAAGGCTTCGGCCGCAATGACAACTGTCAGGCGCACTATGATACCCACATCAGGCGACCTGGGAAGAAGGATGGCCGCAACATAAAGATGTCTCTGCGGGAAGTTGAAGAGATCGTCGGTGACCCAAAGTTGATCGAGAAGCTTCGTCAGAAATGGGAGTCGGAGATTGACCAAGGCTCAAGTATGTGAAAGAGTCCTTGTACAAAATACAGTTCGGTTTGTCTGGAGTTGGTGGTCCCGATTCATCCTACAGAAGGTATTGATCCACCTGTGATAATTTTTATTTGTGGCCGTCCTTCCTGTACTTTATGATTGTTTGCAATTCGCATGTAATCTAAGGTTAGTTAATGAGGCATGATGCCGTTCACGAGGCGGAAAAGTGTAGGTTAACGTAGAAAATTTGAGTTCCATTGGGTACTCGTCGAGTCCTTTTGCTGGTCAATATGTGAAGTGACATGCTTGCAAGGCGAGAACTGGAATTTTGACCTGGGACGTGCGTTGCAGATGGCAGCGGGAAGAAAAGTTGTGGAACCGGACGTTCGAAGAAGTTGGAGGTCTGGGCCAAGGACATCCCGAACATTAACGCTAACCCCTTTTGTTCTTATCGTAACCGTAACCTACCCGTAAAGGTATCCGTTATCATAGTTATGGCAAAATGGGAAATTTTCCCCATATTACACAAATTTCTCACTGCGATGTTCTTGGAAGGGTAAGTGGGATATCGAATTCCTCCGATAACAAAATTCTTACCCAATCAAGCAACAATCAAGCATTGTTGTCAGGTGATGAATGGCGCATCGGTCTCCTCCAACTATCTACTGAATATTTATTTACATAGGCTAGCCGACTTTGTGTCAGTAAGCACTTATACTGTGCTGTGACATTTGGCATCTGTTACCGGATACCGTATCCTACTTCCAAATATATGAATATACTCCAAACAATCAAATCACGTCAGATGCCACTGAAGTTTTCACTCAGGTTTAAGTCTACTGATATATTTCTCCGCGACTAAGAAGAAAATCCTGTGCTACGTAAAGAGAATACAATTCAGTTTGTGTAATAGAAACTACACGTATCAGAGCTGTTAATGATATTGAATCACCTAAAACAAACGTCATGACAACCGACCGCAGAATTCCAGAAACCAGTAGCCAGAACATCATGATAGAACGACACGACGGACACGACGATTTATACCCCTCAACCACTGGTCTCGGGGTCACATAGCTAGGTCTTCGCTGCAACGCCCGTCTTAATGGCGACACAAAACCAGGCCCACCCCATTGTTTCTCCGCCCTAAGTAGCGACTTGATCTTTCACGGTCCCTTCAACATCAAATCCCCAAGAGATAGATGTAGGTATCGTATGTGGTGCCAAATTATCATGGTCTGTTGCCTACTCCATCCTAGTCTTGAAGCGTCACATTCTCTAAATGCATTGGACCAGGCTGCTTGGATTGAGGATCGATGTTTGATGAGACAACATCATCAGGAACGGGTTTGAAGTGACCATGTCATGCATCACCGTCTAAATTTGGAGCATAGGTTTCCATCTTGAGATCTTGGTGGTCTGCTGCGGAGAAATTGGGCTGCGGCGGCTCAATATCCATATTTAGATTTGGCTGGTTTGAAGGCTGATCAGTGAAATATGACGGATCTAGTTCGGGAACAAAAAGCGGGCTTACTCCTGGTCCAGTATTGGTATGTTCGGGATTCAGCTGTTGCATATACCCTAGCTCTCTTGACTCTTGCAGTTGTCGTTCCTGAGGAACTTTACCTGAGGTGTGAATAGGGGTTTGGATCTGTATGTTCCGACTCCGGAGGAAGTCTTCAATCGCGTTCTTTATGAAGCCTTGTACCACATCCGGCGACGTTCTAGTAAAGTCCGAAATATCTTGAGATACCTCATGGTAGCGTTCTTCAATAGGGTCACTCTGGCGATCAGTAAAGTCTGTATCGAGTTAGTTAGTCACTCTGCCACCTATCTACGAATGATTGGAGTCTTACATGGGGAGGGTATATCTCTTTCTTCTGTGACAAAGGGGAATAATATCTTGTAGCATTTTCTCCACTTATCCGCTTCACTAACTCCCCTCAATCTCAAGTTCAACTTGCTGTTTTGCTCGTCATCAAATCCCCGGACCAAATTGTACTGGTTGTCGGTTGGTTTGTCCCGCAATTCGCATATGACCCGCTCTCGTAGGTGGACGGTGAGCTCATCTTGGCTAGAGAAAACCTCCTGGCATCTATTACATCGATATATCCTATGCTGGCGTTTCAAATGTTCTCTGGTAGGCCTGCAGTGTCAGTGATATGATCACACAAGAGAGAACCCAATGACTTACTTGACTCTGGGAAAGTTTGGCCATCCTTTGCGACAACTGCGGTGACTGTTTTGATCAAATTTATAAAATGGACACGCCAAAGCCACCCTTTGGCCGGGCGACTGATTGTGCCTTGAGCTTCCATTCCTTCCGCTGTCGTCACCGGACCCTTCGTCTTCATTGTCTTTACCATCGCCATCCTCATCGGGTAGTTGTATTGGTCTGCGGCTTGCCCGGCGCTTCGACGGTGGCCCCGTTATGGGAGACCCTTCACGACGATGTCCGCTACTGGGGTTACCTCCAGCTAGAGAAGGGCTGCCGAGAAATTCATCTCTACTGTAAAATAAAACCAGTTCTTCGAGACTACAACGATCGAACAACGACTTTACTCGTTCCTGAATGTAGCGCCCTGGCTCGGTAATAATCGGCATAGTGTCATCAGAGCAATCACCGTCTGTGGATTCGGTATAACATAATTCACCATCGGACCAACCTCCCCGAAACGCCGAATCGTTGAGTGTTGGTGTTGGCAATATTGGAATCGCTAATTACTGTCAGATATAATCGGACCATATAGCAGAAACATACGTTCAGTCCCTATCAGTTCACACAGTTCTACGTCGGTCTTTGAAGGGTCTCTACCATTGTCAAGTTTCGCCTGAGGAGGAGTCATCTGAGTCAAGGCTTAGCAAGGTGCGGGATGCATAACAAGAGCAGGACCTACATGTCCCGTTTGACACTCTTTGCACTGTCTTGAAAAATCCTTGAACATGTCGTGAATTGCGGCAATCGTAGGCCTCTCGTTAGGAGCTTTAGAGACCATTGAGTGAATTATGTCTAGATGCTTAGCAGTAAGAAGCTGATGTTTCGAGATATGCGCGCACATGTGCTGATTGAGGTGCTCTGATTTTAACCGATCTATCCATGGTCTGATATTCTCCTGTGCTTGATAATAGCAACGATTTGTTGATCCATCGAAAAGGAAGCGGCTTAGATTTTCGACACTTTCACCAAGAACGACCGTCACCATCTCTAGGTAGACACAACCAAGTGCCCAAATGTCCGAGGAAAGATTTCGCCCAATTTTCGGATTGACCACCTCCGGGGCAGCATATTTGTAGGTCAATCGGGTATCCCCTACAGTGGTCATCCGACCCCGATATTGCTTTGATATCCCGAAGTCGGCTAGGAGGACTGAGTTGTGTTTGGTCATAAGAATATTTTCGGGTTTTATATCCTTATGTTTGATTCGAAGTTCATGTATGTACTTCACGGCGTCCGAAAGACACCCAAATGCTGTCAATAGGGTTTTTGACCTGCGCAGGTTTACTTTTCCACCGGGTAATTTGTTCTCCGGGGCGTATCTGAGGTAATCGTCGAGGTTGCATGCGGCCACTGGATACATGATTAAACCTGATTCGTTTTTGCCATTGATGCGGCCCACATAAGCTACAATGTGGTTGTGTTGTAGACGACGCATGATTTCCGATTCCCTGTCAATGTCTTCCATTTCTGTACCGTTTCGGTGGCAAAGCATCTTGATCGCCAGTGTATCTTGAACTTCGCCTCGCACCTTAAAAGCGGTCGCGTATAGGATACCCGCTGATCCATGTCCTATTATGGGGAAAGACAGGTGGTATTTGGGTGCGGGTTCAGGGAGCGTTCGCTGGAGCTTTAATGGTAACTCAGCCCATCCATCCAGGCCCAGATACTGTCTAAACTGGAACATGTACATCTTCGAAGCATAGTTAGATATAATTCCTTCAGAAATATCTGCAGAAATTGTAGTCTCTAGAGTGGATTCGAGGTTGTGTAAAGAGCAAGTCGGTTGAAAAGGTGGCACCCTTGTGTTGCAAGTCGTTGCTGCGACCGAATCGCTTTCCGGCCGTTTAATATCATTCCCGGTTCCTGATACCGCAAGCACCGAAAAGAATGATCGGGAGGATTGCGGCCTCGGATGGCCAGATATCGTTACAGGCCATGTTGTATGACGTCTCGAGGTTTGCTTTCGTGAGGCTCGATTTCTGGGCCCACTTGCTGTAGGACGGGTGTACACTTGAAGCATTGCAGGCAAGCTGCAGAAAGAAAAGGGTATGTAGTCACATATCAAGTTGGAAGTCGTTGAGAAAGACCAGGCGTCGTGAAAGTGCGCGTTGTTACGATTTTCGACGTTCAACTTCAACAGGTCGTTTAAGGACCGCAAGGTTGGACAGCCAAGCAGGATCATTTATTAGATAATCAACCGGTGACACAGGTTGCGCCTGCTGATTTGTCGAAGGTTGATTCGTTGAGATACGGCCCCAAGTGGTATGTGCAGGTTATCCTGTATCTTGCATATTGTGTGGTGTCCGGCGTCCAGAGGACGGCAACTGTATGGAGTCCTAAGCGAACGGCGTCTCGTGATTTTCAGGTCAGCCCTGATTTGCCAAGGAGGCCTCATCATGACGATAGACCGTCTAATGATGGGGCTCACTGAGGGAATCGGTAACATTTGGTGAAGGAAGCGGGAGGGGGGTGGGGAGCGGCGGGAGGACGGTGTACTATATTCCCTAGCACTGTCCGGCTCTGAACCCGCCCAAGTCCAAATAACACCTTCATCTAACTGTCCTTCGAACTCCTACGCTCTCTTTTTCTCGTATACGACAAGTATGACAAAGAGAAGATGTTCATATAAATAATCTCCAGTCATTGCAGCAAGAATGGTTCATACCATACAATGTCCAAAAAGTATTTCAAGTGTCATAATATTGTTCCTGCATCTACAATCTGCTTTGACGCGGAATACATTCTTGCCGTACATAAGCGCCCTCACCGAACCGAAATACATTGGCCCTCAATGCCATACCCGCAGGTCCTGTCAAGGTTGCGTTGTCAATATCTCAAGGCAAACAATACTGATTTTTTGTGAAGTCCCGGTTGCGGTTGTCTTCTAGATTCAACACGGGAAATTAGCGACGGTCAAAAGAGGAGGAAACGCATGTGCAAGTCCAGGGCTCTCTCGTGTCGTTTTTCTTGTTTAACTTCACCTGCAATATCGGCTAGCATTCGCTTTCCCACAAGAATCGGCGCGTCCGAAAATGCACGCTTTCCAATAGAAAACGAAGATGTACTTAAAAATCAAAAACATCATGTCAAACACGAGTGGATTTCCCACTCAATCCGCTTCCACTCAAGCACTGTATCACAGGAACAGTTACATATCCACATATGGCCCATATTCTAGCCCAGCCGTTGCATCTTCGATTGGGATTCGTCCTCGTATTAGGCCAGAATATGATAAGGAATTGTGTGGAATGAAAACTGTTATCAATCAATCGAGGATGCCTTAAGCATATGACCGAAAACTTAAAACAGATCACGTCACTGATACCTCTAAAAATGCTGCTGAGGCTAGATACTTAGGCTGTTGAATGGCCTATATCATACAATTGACATAGGGTTGTGATATCACAAATAGAGTACAGTTATATAGGTTAAAGGAGGAGGTTTGTTAGTTTATTCTTATCCTATCTACTAAGTAGGGAGAGCTAAATATATACTAAGGATATAGGCCTATATATAGGTAGTCACCTGCATAGTGCGCCAGTCATAGCTCACAGGTGAAAGCTTTCACAGCCTGTAGGTGATCACCTGCGCAGTGCGTACACCATGTACGGACATAGGCCTTTATTACAATTTTTAACTCTGAAAGAGGGCCAGTCTAGGCACGCATCGACATTTCTCCACCTTAAAGAGCCAACTCATTACTTGCTAACCCTTGGGTATCATACTTTCCAGAAAACAATCGGAAAGATTGTATTCAAGATCACGGTCGTCATTGGTCACTGCCCTCTCCATCTCAATCGTGCGAATCTTGCGACAACATACCCTCTGCATGCATTTGCCCGGGGTACTTTGTTCGTGGATCGATAGTGTAGGAGTCAATGTTACCGGAATCCCTTATTCCAAGGTTGGTTGTTTGATCATTGTCTACAGAAAAGTCGAGTTGCGGCGGCTCAAGACATTCTATATGTAGATATGGCTGCGTCAAAGGCTGATCAATATAGTAAGATGAATATTCTGTCGTTGGGCTTGTTTCTATTGTGGTACCGGAATTTTTAAGAGTCGGCTGTCGCGTATGCTTCAGAACGTGTTGAAGCAGTATTTCATTGCTGGTCGTCTGTTCATGTGGATGGTCTTCCCTCCAGTGACTCCCCACCGACACATCGTAGAGGGAATTTGAGGTACGATGCAAATTAAACAGGAAATCTTCTGAATCGGGCAGATGTCTTCCCAGCTCAGTATCGTGGTGTCTAGGATCATCACCTACATAACCATTGGTGCATTGACTGCAACATGGGTCACTATGGGGACAGCCGCTACTCTTGAATGGAGGTATAGACATCTCTCTTTCCATGTCCAAGGCATTTTTGGCCTCATGAGATCTCGGACTACTTTGTTCGGTTCTTGGGTGCTTTTGGTCACAGCTGTAGCCTCCGGTGCTATGAGGTGAAGGAAGATCTTGTAAGATATCATTGATTCCCATAATTTCCAATGGCTCGACTTCAATCTTTGGCATATTTTCGTAAAAGGCAGTGTGCCCTTGAGAAATCTATTTGCAGATTAGCGGACTAGGGAGATGTACCCAGCTGAACTATGACTCACATCATTCATATGACATTCCTCACATTGGGTTGCAAATCCTCTGAACATTTCGTGGACCTCAAGAATATCGGGGCGATCGTCAGGAATCTCAGATATCATGGAAAGGACCATATCTAAATGGTCCACCGTGATGATCTGATGGCAATAATCTTGACCCCATATCTGACGTTCTATGAATGATGCTGATAATTCTTTAAGATAGCCAATCCAATCTTCCACTCTACGCTGAGAATCCCGGTAGCTTGGGGCATTTGTCGGATTAAGGACGGAATCGCTCAATTTGTCCAGACTTTCCCCAAGAATCACCGTGAGCATTTCCAGAAAGACACAACCGAGAGACCATATATCAGCCGAGAGACCCCGTAGATTCTTACTAACGACCTCTGGAGGGGCGTATTTATTTGTAAAAGGAGTCGACCCTTCTGTGATTGTGCTTTCTATGTACTGCTTTGAAATACCGAAATCCGCAAGGAGGACGGTTTCATACCTACTTACGAGTATGTTCGTGGGTTTTATGTCCTTGTGCTTCACCATTGATGAATGCACAAACTTTACCGCAGACGATAAACATCCAAAAGCTGTCAGTAGAGTTTTCAACTGACGGGGGTCCTTCAATTGACTAGGGAGCTCTCTCGCGCTAGACACATTGCTCTCTGAAGCGCAGTGGAGATACTCGGCAAGGTTACATATGGCCACCGGGTACATGAGGAGTGACGTATGTGTTTTGCTTTCGATATAACCCGCGAACCCGATAATATGATTGTGCTGTAGCTGGCGCATGATATGCAACTCCTTGAGCATCACCTTTGCAGAGTCGACGTTCTCATGGCGTAGGACCTTCAGTGCCAAGGTGTCAGGGCCGAGGTTTGTTGTTGTAAACGCGGTCGCATACACCCAACTTGAGCCTCCGTAGTTGATAAGGTGGAAAAACCTGTTGTGGTGTGCGGGATTTCGGGGAATTGTGCACGCAAGACTTTGTTCCAACGACTTCCACAGGAAGCGATCAAAAAATTGTCGAAACTGAAACATTTTCATTCGTGAAGCGAAGGCTGTGTTTGGATGATTGTTGCGTGTTGGATTCTCGTGATGTGTCTGGCTGAGAACTGGTTCAAACTCTTGCATAGACCATGGCGGGGACGCTGAGGATACTGATGTACTAGGTCCGGAAGACGAGAAGAGATCGCTTTCTGAGCCTTCAAGATTCTCGCTGGGTGTGGAACTTCCTCTGGCAAAATCCCAGTCCTGCACTACTTCGTGGTAAGGTTGAGGGGACCTCGGTGGACATGTTCTTGTATTGCTCGAGGGCTGCTGCCGCGCAAGCCCAAATCCAAGGCTATCATCCGTGCATGACTCAGACATAGGGATCATAAAAAGAGGTCAAACAAAATGTTGAGTGCTAGCAGAGCATCAAAGGGTGAATGACGTTGAGCCGTATGTGAGGAAAATTATTCGGCTGCGGGGTTGTGGCAATGCTGATGACTTCCAAGGTTCATATCTGACGTGGCAAATTCACAGCCTTGTATTGTTGTGACACATTCGATGCTTGTGCAAAGTGCTTTCTTCTAAGATAGAAGGAAACGATCCGTTCTGCTTCATGGCAGTTGTTTACTCCACATCATGAATATAGTGTGCGGACAGGTACCCTGTAATCTAATACAGGTGTTATGGGATGCGCACTGCGCGTTAGCTCGCCCTCAAGTTCGCAAGACAGAACCGAGACGAATTCATTCGCCGAGGTTGCGAATTAACAAGACTGAAGGATGTGTGTGCCGTTATCTATAGGTACCTCTCCTATTGCGTGCATAAAGTGGTGGCAAGCAGGCTGAGTCGAGGGAATATAAGCGAGAGAATGCCCTCAGGAGCCTTGAGACAATGTTGACATAGACTGTATCATCTCAGGAAGAGGTCATTGTCTGACGACGGTTTGCCTTTTGTCTGAAGTTGATAACGTGTCGATGAGTGAAGAGGGCGTCGCGGATGACATAGCCGCGTGAGCTCTCCTTCCACTTCTGCCTTCAGCCTGGTGGGTTACATCTCCGAGCGAAAGAATTGACACAAGGGAAAGCCTTCTACGACGCGCACCATCGTTACCATGGTACGGCATGTTGTATTTGTGACCTGTGAACCAGTCAGTTGAAAACGATCCATGCCAGGGTGTACAAACGTTGACGCTTTCGATATACTGCGCCGTGTAGAGGAACCCAAGCAGGTTCCGCCATGACACGTCGCTTTGTTGGGACCTGTTTTGATTAGGGCACATGCAGTTCGGATATGTTGGTCAGAAAGCAAAAGACACATTCGTAAGCAATGCCTCGCTGTGATCGGGGACAGTGGTCAAGATAGGCAGACTGGAAGCTCACTTATGATAGTATTCAAGGATCTTATTGCTTATAAGTCCATACCTAAACTCTTCGCCGTTGAGAATCATTCTTCGATATGATACCCCATTATCTGAGCACCATCGATATAATCCAAACCCCTCGAATCGATCCAATCCGTCGTAATAATCCAAGACCCACTCTCACATCCAAATGTCGATGCCAAAACAATGCAGGATGAAAGTCAAAAGTCCATTAACGCAAAGCCAAGAATGTTAGTCTAGAGTGTTCTACAAAATCCCGTGGTATATAAGAAGACAACGGTAATCCTCCGTTAACGCCGACGCTGCAAATTCATAATGTGTTGGTATCGTAAATGGACAGGAAGGAAAGAAGTGACGAAAAGTGTTCTGCGCTCTAGCGAAATTTGTTTATGGACAAGAAGGTATTTGTGATGTGTAGACTTCTAGCTACGTCGTTGTGGGTAGATTTTGTTGAAGGTAGCGGACTAAAAGCCCTAAGTCGTAATATATCGTCTGCGGTGATGTCAAAGAACATGCAGAAAGAACGACGCGCGTTATAGTAACGTGGACGCTAGGTTTAATCGTCACTTTCCCCGAAGTATCCGAACTCGAGCATTATCTTGTCTAGTTGGCCAACCGTAGAGACACGATGGGATACAAGTGGGCCCTCGTGGCTATCGGATGGCTTTGTAATTGTAGATTGAGAGTTTGTCTCATCTTCTGGGAGGCTGTACCCTTGGAAGCCTGAGAGACCGAAGCAAGCTGCTTGCCTGCGGGGAGCGTCGCCAGCATGCTGAAGACTCAAGCGGAAAAATTCGGGCCCGAAGGACGGGACGGGAAGTCGTAATGATGGCGGGCCATTAGAGTCAGGAGAACTGCAAGGAGAGTCCGCAGCGTTGGCTTCTTCGTCTCCTTCTCCCTCGATGGTATCATCGTCTTTTTCATCTTCCTTCTCGCTATGGGTGAAATAGTCGGATAATCTTTCGGGCGAATCCAAAGTACTCGAGGCACTTGTCAAAGAACTGAAGCTTGGAGAATGTGTTCCTCGCTCATCTGAAGTTGGGGAATTAAATGTGGCTGAGTCAGAACTCCACAGAGAGAAGTGACTATTCGCGTCCTTGAGAGGGCTGACTGGAGATTCTTGCTCGGGAACACTCGACAGAACTGGGCTTGAGGCAGCACTGTTGCAAGCGAATAGTGGAGCAGGCACTAGGTATCGTGGTAGGTCAGGCAGATCTTTATCCAACGCGGTATTCCGAAGATTGAGGCTGCGGTCACTTCCGTGTCTAGAAACAGGGCGTTCGTCTGTAGATGGAGCAAGGCCGTCAAATGCAACAGTGGGCCTCTCTAGCACAGGCAGTGCTTCATTTTCTGGGGAAGAACCCTCATTGAATTTTGGAGACGTGAGCCACGGCTCATTGGAAAACACGTATTGACTGGTTCTTCTTGTCTCAGATGAATTTGCTCGTATGCGCGCTGGGACACCCTGAATGTCCGGTACCAAAGTCGACTGTGTAAATGATCGGCGTCTGCTGACTGTTCGCTCAGTGAAATCTGGAGTTGGTCCAATCATGGTAATATTGAAGATATTGTTAGGATCAACAGGATGTGAACGAAGGGGCGCAAACTCCTTCATCTTGGCAGCGATTTGGGCTGATACGGGTGATGGCACTGGCTGAGGAGGGGTATCCACCTTTGGTAATGGGACAAGATTGACTTCCTCGGCTGTAGAGCTAATGAGGGTCGGGCCACTAATCTGCAACTCCTTAATAGGCTGCGGGTTCTCTCCTCGACTGCTGGACGCGGCTCGCTTCGCAGCGAGCTTCTCTTTCAGACTTCTCAGATCAGGGAAGGCGATGCCAGCGGCCAAATTGGGTGTCGTTGAAGCACTGCGCGTGTGTCTTTGCACTCCAGGAGATAACATGGGTTTTGAGGGGGGATAGGTTGCGGACCGAGGAGCTCCCTGGGACTGCACGGGGACACGATAAGTCTCTTTGCAGAAGTCTCCAAGGCGTGGCGATGGCAGTGGTTTGGGCGGGACTGGTGTCAGGTACTTGTCCTGCGGATTGCGAGTAAAGGTATTTGCACTTTCAGAGCAGCTCCTGCTCCGAGTCTCCACAGGGACATCCAGCACATTGAGACGCTGGCCAGGAAGCAGGGGACAAACGGTTGTTGATGGTTCTGACGGATTGTGTTGCTCCTCGTCGTCATCGACCTTGTACTAACTCCATGCATGAGTGGATGTTTGAATTAGTAACGGAGAAGTCGTCTTACATAGTACCAGTATGTTCCACCCATCTTCAATGGACCGTGCCGTTTTTCCGTGAGGTTATCCAGATCGCCGTCACAGATGATGTCTTCGAACGTGAAGCAGCCAGACCAAATGCCTGGGCCTCTTCGCCGGTCTCGCTGTAGATGATAGGATTTGGAGAAGTTGTCCCAGGAACCATAAAGCTCAATTGTGCGTGCAACAAGCGGGCACTCACTAATTAAAATGAACAAGTGAGTCAGGCATTCTATATAGGATGCGGAAGGATGGGGCGAGACGTACTACACGAAGGTTACCAGGGTGGTGGATGCCATGGCCCAGCTGCCGGGAAACACCCCCGGTCAGTGATGGCAGGATGAGAAGCGGAAATCAAGCGCCAACGTCAGTGACAGGCGAAAACAAACCAGCCGTTGGGTGCAGCTGCAAGTCGATCGAGGTCAAAAATACACAGCCATGTCGAGTTGGTCTGGACCATTTCGTTTTAGTGGGTGCGTTTGTTTGAAGTTTGCGGGGCACCAACCTTGAGGGAGATGTGACAAGGCTGTGTAATTGGGAGTAAGAGTATACCCTTGTAGTGCGTTTTGAGCAAGAGGATCAAACGGGACCACGTTGAATGGGCTGTTGTTGGTCTTCGAGAGGGACAAGGGGGAGGACGGCCTGCAATCTCCAGGAGAAGTCGGAGAATTTACCTCGAGGGACCAAAAAGAAGGCTGCAGTAAGAGACCCAGAGGCCTGAGGGGCGGCCAGAGATGTTTGAGATTGGTCCAATTGGCGCCGGAGGCAGAGGATGTTGGCTCGTATTAGGGGGGGGATAGTAGGGGGGCCAGGGCGCTTAATGCAAGCTCTCGAATAGGTTGACCGTCTCCGAGGTGAAACACGAGGGCAGAGAAAGAAGGGTCTCTAACGAGCAGAAAGATGCAGCAAGAACCGACTATGAAGAAGGAAAGAAGAGGAGGAAAGACTGAAAAGCTGGGGGCGACGGACAGGATGGTTGATCACAGAAATCATGGAAGCTATTATGGCAAATGGAACCCCCGGACGGGTAGGCGGCGTCGGCCAGTGGATTGCGATTTGCTCGGGGGGGGGGGCAAGCCCATGGCGCATGCTCAGGCTCAGGAGGGGAAAGGCCGAAGAGGGTTCGCGATGCGGCATTGCTTTTAAAGGACGAGAGGGCATTGGCAGGCGAAGCCCCAAACACGCTAAAGAGCTGAGGGTCGTGGAGCAGAAGTCTCGCGATATAGACTTTCGTTGGCTGAGGGCGAGGGTGGAGAGAGGCTAGACCGGTAAGCTCATTTGACCTCATTTCATGCCCCCACAAAGTCAACCGGTGGACGAAATGGTGGACCAAAGTATACCAGATAGATGGAGTCACGGCCTGGTTGATTATTGCTATGGGTTGATTTCATTACTGTGCCACGGGGGATGGGAGGGTATCAGAGCCGGACAGCAATATTGCGTGCAACCGGACGGGCCCATGGTTGGTTGCACCAGGGCAGCAGCGACAAGAGCATCCGAGTAAGAGGCAAGAGTAGATCTTCCTGTAGACGGTGATACCTACACAGCTCTGTGTACCCGAAAGACGATTCGCACGCTAGTGTTAGCATTGTGTATCTATAAAGGGGGTAGGGGGGGTGTGCTGTTCTTTGTGAACGTCATGAGATGGAATAGCTGCATGCTGCGTAGTGCCACAAAACCTGCAAGAGTAGACATGGAACACCAAGAATCAAGCAGGATGGGAGCTCAGATCGATGTAACTGGGGGAGACCTCATCGCTGGAGCCGTCTGCGCCCCGATTGAGCGCTGGAGCTGGCCACGCTGGCCAACAGCCGCTCCGAGGCGCTCCCAAGCATCTTCAACCCCTGACTCGATCGACATGGCGACATTGAGGCCAAGTCCCAAATGTTCAATTCCCGGTATAGTCCCAGGCCCGGATAGCCCTCTACCTGCAATGTCGAGTCGGCCCTGCATATCCTTCGACCAAACCTTTGAATGCGTCCACTGAGCATACATTGTCGCTGCCGCTCTGCGTACCGTATCCCACAGCACAGTACACACGGATACATATCCTCGCAATTGATATCCATTCTCTTTATCCCAGCTGGGCACTCTAACCCCAAGTTCAACGCTCCCTTTTCCTCTCCTGGCCTCTCCCAATGGCTCGCTTCGGCACCGCCCCCCATGCCTCTACTCCGTACTCTCCGCCAGTGGATGGTCCCTTGGACGCGCGCGCGACAAATAGCTGAAATGCACTCCTCTGCACATAACCTGCAGCCATATACACTTGCCCTGCTGCACTTGCACCGCCCACGTACGTGTGCCAGCGTTCGTGCGAGTTGTCCACTAGTAAACTGTCTATCCAACTATCCAACTTTCTGTGTGCACTTGCTGCATTGGCCGAACACCATCTCCGCTGACCATGAGAGACCAGAGGCACGTCTCTCTCGTTGAGCAGCAAAGACGACGCTGTGCGCCTCTGACTGCTGCACAATCCTCCCGATGCTTCCGCGCAATTTGGAAAGCTCTTACCTCTCTTCCTTGACATGATGAGATCAGCATTTATGCGCTGGGTCTGTCCTTATACCTGAAACTAGTCACCTCCCCCCACCGTCCGCCGGTCCACTCCCCACCACGGTTGACGATTTCATGCAAAATCCCTCCGCACGCGCTGCCGTGCCCCATCCACTCCCACATGGCCCGAACAAAAAAAGAAAACCTGTATCTTCAGGCTTCTTGAACAAATCGCCGGCGCTGAACCGAGAACCAACCATGTACGGAGTACCCATCCCTCCGATCACGCCCCGGGGCGGTAATTAGCGAGAGCCTTCGAGTTGTGCTTCCCTCGCCTTTTCCCGCCATGATTGATTGATTCGCACAGACAGTTCGGACATTGGCCGGGCACAAGCACGAGCATGAGCACGAGCACGAACCTCGGACACCGATGGAGCCGTCTTGAGGATGAGGATGAGAATGACAAGCTCGCCGCCTGTCTCCGAGGAATGAATGAGGAACAAGGAATTTCGTCCAAGTAATAGCACGTTTGATCTATCGACGTGGAACCCACCGACTGTAATATCGCAAACGCGGAACAGAGACCCTGAGTACCGCATCCACATCCTCCTCTTCCATCTGGCTCAATTTGTCTAATCCGGGATCCTATCACTATTACCTCTGTTATTCATTTGGAACTTGCTCAACACGATCATGACAAGCCGGCACGCACCAGCTTTGATCGCTGACCTGAGACTCTGTTGCAACACGGACATGACATGGTATCAACGACGTTATTTCCATCTTTGTCGCTGTCGACTGATCTCATTAATGCTCCCATGCACTCAAACGTCTACAGTTGCAAAATTAGACCTCGATCGCTATAGACTCGCTACACGCACGCATGAACGCCTTCTGTTCGAGAGCTTTAGCGACCTCTATAACTCGCAGCCACAAGTTAACAAAACCTGATAAATGCTAACATACTGAAATCCTCAGCTCGACCCCCACTTTCCCAAGCCCATTAATTAATTCACCAACACCAGCAGCTTCACCAAGCGCAACCCAAAACTTGGCCTAACGAACGCCGAACAGTCAATAGTCTGGCGACTAGCCTCCCGCGACAGCCATGCGAATTTCCACACGTCGCCGTCCAACGTTCAACAACGGGCGGGGACGCGTCTTGGAAATTTGGACAACGGTGCCGTCTCCGTCGCGCACGCGCGGGTGGGGAGATTTGCGCGTAGAACTGTTACCCTGTACACACAAAGTGCATAGAATTGTAGGACGAACCACAGCGTCCGCCATTCGTAGCCATGTGAATGCTTATACCAACCACCCACCCCCTTCTGCTTGACGTAGTACGCAGAGCAAACCCTTCCCATCTTGCTACTAAACGTAATGCCTATCATGTCCTATCATTAGAAAGTATGACTGTCCCATGACACAATGTAAACACTCCACCTGCACCCACAGAATCAACAAATGAGCAACCTTCCTAAAACGGCAATCATCGATCGCAGTCGCACATCATCGCACTTTTCCCCAACTCTCCCTCCCCTCCCAAAAATCCCCCAAAATAACTTCTAAGACAACCACATGTCCCACCGTCTGCGCTTTCTAATCAGGCACACCGTCCATACCTAAACTTAAGCCCACCTTTTACTATATACGTATATACATGTACAACTGCTCACCACCACCACCAACACGACAACCCCACCGGGGGATAAATCTGCGAGGTCAAAATAGTATAAAGTTACATGACTTTGAGGTCGTCATCTATGTCATGTTAAGTCAGGTCTCGGGTCCACGCAAGCAACGCACGCAGGGCACGCAGGTAATGTAAGGCCAACCCATCAAACATAATTAGACAAGACTCGCCCCGTCGGTCGGTGAGTGGGGAGCCTATGCGACGATCGCACGTGTACCTTGTATCTATTGCATAACGGTTGCGATTGCGATTGCGATTGCGGGGCACCATAGGTGTTTTCTCGCTTTACTTTGCTTTGCTTTGCTTTGCTTTGCTTTGCTTTGCTTTGGACTGTAGGTGGGGCATTTGGAATGGTTGGGAGGGGAACGAACGTGCTTGAGTTACGTTACGTTACCTCACTCCCAGACCCGTAGTTCTTACATTTGTATGTTGTGGAAGGGGAGCTGGGGTGATGTGATGCGGGTGGGACCAATTCAAATCGTATACACAGCATGTATAATATTACTCCCGTACACAAGAAAGAGTTTTATTGGTGGTGTGTTCATCCCTATGGACCTATCGGGATTGAGATGGGGGTGTTCATGCATGACGAGGGGTGTGCGAATTGATAGGTTGTTTGGTTTAGATCGTGTTCTTTGGAGGATAGGATAAGTCTTGGGTACCCTGTAACCCGCAGAGTTGGTTTTGGGTCGTTTGGGGGATTTTGTCATGGGGAATGGTGAGTATTGCGTAGTGAGATTTGTCGGATTTGGGTATGATCGTATGGGAGTTGTGATGATGCGTTGATCAGTGGATAGATGAGGGTGTTATAATGTGGCAGCACGCCCTCGTGAGGACAAGTATAATCTTGTCAGTATTGCTCCTAACATCTGCAACCCGGAATGAAGGTTGAATCCCTTCTACTTGAGCACGTGTTAAACGTCACAGCTCCATGCGCACACAGCAGACACATTAGACAGCTACATTGATAGCTAAGAGATTACATTATCAAATCCCAGCATTATCCACAGTGACTAAATTCCCCGTACTAGTCAGATCTTATTCATTGCCTTATCACTCATCCACTGCTTATGTATATCGACCTCCTTAACCTTGTCCTACTGGAAACTCTCCCCCAGAAGCGCAGGTTTCCGACTCTCCAGGTCAAGAATCATCTGTCCGAACAATCCATTCGCCCAGCTGAACCACTGTCTGGTCCAGTGACTCGCATTGAAGCTGTTCACACTCTCGTGGATTAGACCCAATTGATCCGTGCTACTGACAATTTGTCGTAGCTCGTTGATGATCTCCTTGTCGTCGTCGCTGGTCAAGATTCGGACTATGCTTGCCATAGGCCATGCAAGACCAGGTCCTTGGTGCGGGCCTCCTACTGCGTTGATGACCGGCCCGCGCATGAAGTATGGGTTTGTGGCTGAGAGGACAAGGTCCCGCGTGTTCTTGTACGTCTCTGCGTTAACTGGATACCCGAGGAATGGCGCCGAGAGTAATGAGGGGATATTCGCATCGTCCATGATGGTAGTCGAACCGAAGCCGTCGACTTCAAAGGCGTATATTTTGCCATACTTGGGGTGCTGAACCGTGCCGTGCTCTTCAATGGCATCGCGAATAGACTTGGAGAGGTCGTTCATTCTCTGTGCCAGTGATGCGGAGTTGGAAGTATTGAGTTTGGACATGATCTCGGCGGTTGAAGAGAGATAGGCACTGAACATCATATTGGCTGGGATGAAGAGTTGGTGGATGGTTGCATCGTCGCTGGGGCGGAATGCACTCCTAATCAGACCTGTACCATTGGCCGTCGGATTGCCTGCGCCATCATTTGCGAGTGTCTCTGTGGCTCGTGGGGTAAGACGATTGAACCTATACGGACTGAGTATAACGGCACCGTCTTCGGCATACGTCGGTGTCGTCATCTCCTGCGCAACTCTAAGCACAGCTTCAATAGCTTGTGTCCATTTGAATTTCCCAAAGAACGCCGTGTCGCCAGTCGCATTGTAGTAGTTTGCTGACACCTCTAGAAATGCGGCAAGAGAATCAAGCTCGTACTTGCATTCAAATACGGTGTCATTCGTATAGGTTGGATATACGTTGTCATCGCTGGCGCTCGGATTGGGGGCAATCTCAATTCCGCTCTCAACTGGAGGCTGGAAGGAATTACAGTATGGTGAGGTGAGGAGATATCGAGCCTGGAGGTTGATGACGCCACGGTATAGACTTGCAATGGAGTTCGGGTCGCTGCTGGCGTTGAGAAGTGGAAGGTAGCTCTGCATCTGGTTCGAAGAGTCTCTCAACCACATCGCATTAATGTCTCCAGTGATGACAAACGTCAGCTCTTCCTCTGCATTGTCTGCTGCGATTCCCTTCCATTTAATCGCAGTGTCGAGTGTGTTCGGGTACGCATTGGTGAATAGCCGGTAAAGGTCGGGGTCTTTGATGACAGATTCCATCCGCTTCACGGTGTCCTCCACACCTTGGGACTTGAAAGTTCGGCATTCCTCAGGCGGGCGCTGGTATGAGAGCTGGTATTTGCCAGAACTCAATGGCTCATGGATGCGCGCCGCGTAGTCCAAGTAGTCTGGACATTGCGCCGATACCAGAAGGGGAGCTCCTGAGCCCAGGACAAAGAGTTGTGAGGTACGCATTCCGTGTCAAAGTTCGAGTCGAACAATTGAAGGACTGTTTGGTCTCGGGGGAGTCGAGAGAGCTTTGTAGTGACAGGTGAAAGAAAAAGGCACAGTGACGAAATGTGGCATTATAAACGGGCGTTGCTTGCAGCGGCAGGCTGCGCAAATGACCCTTTACCGCGGGTCACCTTCCAAATTGCTGTACCCCGCTGTTGATCTCATGAGAAGGATCCGGGAAAGCAATGTAACGATGGATGGAGTCATTGTCTTTGAGCTCATCAAGCGGCTTCTCCGGCGCTATCTGCGCAACGCGGGTCTACTAGCGGTCAGCGACCTACATCGCAAGATGGCGAATGTGGAAGTCGAAAAGACAATACTGAAGACGCATGATCAGAATGAGAGGGTCCTTGACTGAAATTGATCTCAGAGTGCTTGTCTAGCTTTGATGAGGGGCTCGCGTGGATCATTGCAGGGAATTAAACAGGCACAAGACATTGTGGTCAGGATGCAATATTGCGGGGAGGGCTGCGGGTGGCTGGAACCATGAGCTCTCGGCGAGAACTACATGCAGGGGAAGCTAACACAAGTGTAGAAGGTCCATCAACTGCCCAAGAGCTTTTGCATGGCAATTGAGATCGCCTGAGCTTCTGCAGGAAGTCAGGTCGGCAATTGATATTTATGCTTAGTTGTTAGCGCAGGAACGAGAGCAGCAGAAAGCCATGAGATGAGCTGTGGCGTACGGTCAGGAAGATACCACAGTTTCTCCAATCGGAAGGTGCGCTAGTCACGTGAGTGAATGACTAAGACGCATTCGTCTGATTCCAGTGAGACTCGCACCTCTAGCGCAGGCTGAACGTTGACCCGGGCCGGACCACATATCACGGTTCAACTTTCCTTGAGCCTCAACCGTCACGGAACTAGGGGGCAAGCGAACCCAGTCCTACTGTGCACCGTCCTTTGTATATCCTGTTTCTCGTCATGTTCACTCAAGTTCTCACGCGTACTCCACGATAACTAGCCCTTCGCTCCCATGACCGCCCGCAAACCACACCACAAATCAAAACTTGGTTGTAGCTCATGCAAGAAAAGAAGAATCAAGGTGAGTTGACTCTTAAGAGCTGCTCTGATTATTGACCACCTTGGCCGCCGATTGTGGAATTCATCAAGTGTATTGACATTTCCATGACTGACTGTCATCTCTAGTGCGATGAAGCTCGTCCATCTTGCCACAATTGTAGCAAAAGGGGTTTGCAGTGCAGCTTTCGGACATTTGATGTTGTTCTTCACACTTCGAAGCCACGTCCTTTAGCATCCTTTGAAGCAGGCGTATTCCAAACGCAAGTTCTCTCTACTGAATCCGACAAGGACCATGAGGAAAAGGTAGACCTTGTTCCCACTTTGCAGTCTCCGGTATCCCTGGATTTGCTGCACCAAGATGGACTACTTCAGGGCCTCCCGGACAACCACAAAATGTTCTGCAAACGCATTTTGTATCATTTTGTCACGGCCACAAGCTTCACACTAGCCCACGACAGCGCATCAAGAGCCGCTTGGCCTTCAGCCATGGCCACGTTGGCAAATCAACATTCTTTTGTCTTAGAAGGAGTTGTGGCGGTCACGTCACTGCATCTCTCACAATGCTTGGAAGCAGAAAGACAAAAAAGAATACACGCAAATATTGCTGCTGGCCAGCTCAACAGGGGCATTGCGCGATTCCGCGAAGCTTTGAAAAACGTCACCGAAGAGAACGCCGATGCGTTGTTCGCATTTTCAGCGCTTACTTCTACATATATCATCAGAACTGCCGCAGATGAATGCAAATCTATCTTGGATTCCCTCAAATCGTCCAACATGGACGCCTCAATGCGCAAAGCTGCCATCAAGAACTTGGTAGCTGGAACTACATATATGTTCCGGTGCCTCCGCGGGGCCCTTGTCATTCTGGTCCCTTGTTGGCGTTACCTTCAAAAAGGAGCCCTCTATGCCATTACCAATCGCGATTGGTGGCCGAACCGCATTCCTACTTCCCCTGAAGCCATTGAGGAAGACAGGAAGCTTCATGGCATCGAGGACATGTGGATGCGATTAGATGTCAAGTATGAAGACTGTTTCTATACCCTGACGTCTACGGTGAACTCTTTGCGAGACTATTTTGCCATAACATCAAAATTACCAGTCAAGTCAACAGACGCAAAACAGACCGGGTACACACAAACTGTGACGGATTTTGGAGCAACCATGGCTTTTCCGACTCTCCTTTCCCTAGAGTTCCTTTCCTTGCTTGACCAACAGAGGCCTGAGGCGTGGGTGATTCTCGCGCACTATGCCATCCTACCGCACCGGTCCAACGACCCATGGTGGTTGAAGGGAACTTCATCCAATATCCTAGAAGTAGCCGCTCTGGTTTTAGGGGAATCAAAGTGGGATCTCATACGGTGGCCTGCTGAAGTTGTTGGGGTGGATCTCGCCAGCCTTCGACCTCCATCTACAGTTAGCAGTGAAGACTCTGCGACTGGAAGTGGTCTCGAAACTTGAAAGACTTTCCGAAACACCAATATAATCCCCTCTAGTAATGAATGTGTCGGTGTTTGGGAAGCATAAGAGTACTTTGAAAAACCAGCCTCCGGTCGAGCGGCCAGAAACATAAACCATTTCCATTCACGCGAAGGTATACACCTGTATGCAGTCAGGCTTCTTTCCCAAAGCTAGGACATATCCGACCCTACCCCGGGCTAGCACTAGGCGGCGGGCGTAAGCTGGTTGGGTAGATTTCTTTGCGATGGCGACAGTGAGCGGCGTGAACGGGTGGAAGGTAGCCCGGTACTCCGTTGCAACGTAAGAGGTATAGACGGAGGTGCCGCCAGAGGAATCATCTGTTTTGAAATGTACAAAGTAAACATGGGGATATCATTACTGCCCGTTTGTATGAGTAGTCACCAAATGCCGAGCCCAGGTATCTAAGTTGTGCCCCTCTGACACTAGCCATTGTATATGAACGGCTGACCACAACCCGCATGTCCATTGATGCGATCAGCTTTGTGCCTTTCCACTGGTGACGGCCTCTTTATGTATACCGTCATTGCCTTACATTCCCGGTCCTCCAGTCAGGACTGTGTCTCAGAGTGAGGTCCCACCGACATCTCACTTTCCTCAGTGGTCAAATGGGTCCTCCCTGTCGTTCCAAATCAGTCTTAGACCCAATCACAATGTGTTGAACAGTCCGCCTACATCTGCTTCGGCATTTGTTGTTCACTGTAATGCCTGTACGCGCTCCTCCTTCCTTGACCCATGAGTCCATCAACGTTCCTATCGCGAACCTCCCTCATGTAGTTCTCTTGTTCTTGGGTTCGGGGTGTGTATTCATCCTCCCTGAATCCCACGGTCCTGTGGATGGCGTAACCCATCATGACCAACACCAAAGCGCCAAGCATAATAAACAGGACAATTAACGATGGGTGGATCGCGAAGCCCATGTTGTCGCGCTTTTGGAGATACATGTTGGCGGCTGATGTGTTGATTGGATTGTAGGGGCAAGGAGTGGAACAGTTGGCAGTGTTGTCCCTTTGTTGTGGTGAGGGCGCAGCAACGGAAACCAGGAATGCGATCACACAAGTTTCCTCTAAGAATATGGCTGCTCTTGAAATGAGTGAGTGTCTAGGGCGAGTGTATCCACACTGTAGCCTCCTCGATAGTTGGACCGTCGAAAGTGGGCGTTTTTAGTGTGTCAGATTCCCAATCGTTGAACGAGTGAAGCGAAGGAAATAGACGCAGTGCGAGTTGAAGCAAGGGCGGAGTGGGTTGTTGTAAACGAGAGAATGAAGAGGACCGGCGAAAAGAAAACAGGCACGCTGGAGAAGACTTATATTGCTTCGTACCCATTGACCGTTTCCCATCACTTTCGCCCCATAACCGGTCTGATACCATGCCATATCCATTGTCTTGGCTACAAATCCCGTGAAATCTCGTAACTCTCCTCTTTGGGAATAAGTGATAGACTGGAGGACGTATAAGTTGGAAGATGATTGGCCCGCTCGGAAAAGCACGTGATATGCAAGGAATCCCATGCTAGGTGCTCTCGCGAGATAGGGGCGCCATCCGGTTTTGCTTTCCGAGAGGTCCAGCTAGCGACGACCATCATGCGTTTTTAGAAACAGACCTCATCCACCACAACAAGGCAATTGGGGCTAAGAACAAGTCCTCCATTTTAACTTCGTTCCCCTGAGAGCTTAATTCGAGATCCAACCATCCAGAGTTGTTGTTGTTGCTATTGTATTCAAGGCCAGCTTCCCCCGCATGATTCCTGGATCTTGTACCTCAATCGGCTTTGCTTTGATCTGGACGGAGATAGCAAAGGACCAGAGTTGTGGCCAGGCGCAGGCGCCAGGCCGTCGTCGTTGTCTGCCTTGAGTTCCTTGCTGGGCTGAGGAGCGCGAGGCAGCCAAGGAACTATCTCTCCGCGGCTTAAGCTTTGGTCCGCTTGAATTTGCGCCTTACTATCTCTTTACGGCCGACGACTACCTGAAATTTTAAAATTAATGTGATCCACCTATCCGGATCCCACCTATTCGGGATTCGTGCTGGGTCTTTTTTTTCATACAAGTTGCATGGTTGGCAAAGTCTCAAGAAGTATCCACACCATGGAAACAATGATTCTTCATATTGTATTCAGTTGAGTACTGCTCGTGGGCTGCTTCCATGGGCTTAAAAGGAAGACCCGAAAGGTGTTCTGCCTGATACGAAAGGATTCTGATGATGGTTACCCGGAGTGGGTCAGGATCCAGAACCCAGCTTCGCCTACTCCGTGCCCCTGCGCGTGTACGTCTCATACTCCTTATCGTGGCATGCCACCCATAAGCTAGTAGATGACGCGAAAGCGCATGGTCTGACAAATGCACATCTCGTAGAACGCCGGTCTCCCCGGGTTTGAGTGGTTCCGGTCAATGGGTTTCTTAAACTCTTGCACACACCATGCCGGCCTTCATCAACTTTCGATTTCATTGCCCACAGTCCGCGAACTATACAGAGATAGATACTCACCTAGAAGAGGAAGGATACTTATTCGGATACTGTCTTGTCGTTTTGAGGTTGCCATTTCGAGACACCCGGCCGACAAAAACTACAAAGCCTCATTTGTATTCTGAGATGCTAGAAATATCATTTTCAAGGTGCTGCCTTTCCACTCGACGCTAGAATTGGTAGATAACATTAGCTTCTGGTGCTTCCTAATGATCATGCTATAGCTTCCTCTAGGTCAGACAATGTTGTTCCTCTCGGCTTCCATTATGGTGCCATAAAGTGGTATGTGGATTTCTCATGGAAGGCTGATCAGTCACCCATCTGATTCATTGATTCATTGTGCAGTATGATCTACTATACACCGAGTGTCACCCAAGGGTTCGGGGGTCATTGATCCTGCTAAATCTCATACAATATATCTCGCCTATCCAGAGATAAGGGGAAGTAGAGACGCGAGGAGCAGGCAGACTGAACGGGCATCGACCACAAAGTTAGGCATGCCAGGAAACCTATCACACGCATTTAATAGAAGTGATACAACTCATCCAAGGAACAGGGCCTGGGTCGTAAGAAAGAATACACATTTCCCGAAATCCAGGATCTGAATAACTCTTAGGACCTTGAGCCTCAAGTCTGCTGTGGGACACTTGATGAATGTGCGATTATTGTGGCACTGAATAAAAATCAAATCCGGAGTGTCGATACCATCACAAATTTACCTTTATTCTAGCCATTGGATAGTAGCATGAGACTTCGTTCGCGTGTCCATAGTTGAATATGGGATTGATTGTTGGCAATACTAGAATCATTGAGAAAGAAGCTGACAACTTGGATAATGAAGTAAATAAAACGATCAAAGAACGATGAAGCGAATAATCACAAAGCTATCGAGCCCATGGTGGTGCATCTTCGAGAACGAAAACAATTTACAGAAGAGCAAGGATTGCAAAAGTAGGTTCCCAAAAGGTAAAATCAAGCTTACAAGATAATCAGCATCGCACTCAGATCAGAAACAGCTTCCACAGCTAATTCCCTGGTTGATTAGATACTCTGTTGGCGACAGAAATTGCGTTCAACTAGTAAGAGTGATGAGAAGTTTTTGGTAAGGTCTTCTCGGTTGCGGAATCATAGCCAATGATGACCGACCCGTAGGCTGTATGCAATGCAAGCCAAAAATGTTTCGATGCACATATTTTAGCATATACGGGCTTGATCCAGGATGAATATGCCGAAAAACTAGATATTTTGAAGATTTTGAAGAACTTTATCTCGTGATGGTGACTTCATTGTGGTGATGGCCGGATGAGGCTGTTATAGCGCCAAGGGGTTAGCGCCTTCGCTTAATTCTGTTTAGTCACCACCCACATTCGACGAAATCGCAGAGCCGAACGACAACTACGACAATTTTCCATCGACCTCCCGCCCTTCCACAACAACACCGTCGCCATGGGTAGGGTTATCAGGAACCAGCGTAAAGGTCGCGGCTCCATCTTCACGGCCAACACCCGCTTGAACAAGGCGCCAGCCCAGTTCCGCACTCTCGACTACGTACGTTTTCGCATCCGCATTCCGACGTCACGAATACAATGGAGAATAGTGGGCTAATTGGCACAGGCTGAACGCAATGGATACATTCGAGGTGTAGTCAAGGAGATTGTTCACGACTCCGGTCGTGGTAAGTTCCTTAGTTCAAAAGTGATGATTTCTGCAGACTTCTAACAAATTTCGAATAGGTGCTCCTCTCGCCAAAATTACCTTCCGCAACGTACGATTCCTTCTCCGCGATCCTCTATATGAATCATAATACTTACAAAAACTTTAGCCATACAGATTTAAGCTCAACACCGAGACTTTCATCGCCAACGAGGGCATGTACACTGGCCAGGTTAGTTTGGACACAATGACGGAAAAGATAGATCTGGAGGAACACTAGGACTGACATTTGCAAAGTTCATCTACGCCGGAAAGCACGCCGCTCTTACCGTTGGCAACGTCCTTCCTCTCGCCTCCGTCCCCGAAGGTACCGTCCTTACCAACGTTGAGGACAAGTCTGGTGACCGTGGTGCGCTCGGCCGTACCTCCGGCAACTACGTAACCGTCATCGGCCACAACTTCGACGATGGCAAGACCCGTGTCAAGCTTCCCTCCGGCGCTAAGAAGGTCCTCCCCAACACCGCTCGTGGTATGGTTGGTATCGTTGCAGGTGGTGGACGAACAGACAAGCCTCTCCTCAAGGCATCGCGAGCTAAGCATAAGGTACAGATTCTCTGCTGAAAATGCTTGCAGAAGGCATAAAAACTGACACAATTTGTAGTTCGCCGCCAAGCGCAACAGCTGGCCCAAGACTCGTGGTGTTGCCATGAACCCCGTCGACCATCCTCACGGTGGTGGTAACCACCAGCATATCGGTAAAGCATCCACCATCTCCCGGGAGGCAGCACAAGGTCAAAAGGCCGGTCTTATTGCGGCGCGGAGGACGGGTCTGTTGCGTGGTACCCAGAAGACGAAGGATTAAAGTGGTGGCGGCAGCAGAGCGTGATGATGACAGTGCTGTGGTGGTGTCGCGAGTTAACATGTCGGGCATCATGGGCAAATCTCATAACTCTTTATGCGGATGGCGGGGCGTTATGAACTTCTACCAACAGATACGCATCTTGCTCGGGTGCATGATAGGGCCCTTGGTAATGCGAATCAAAAATTTGCATGACTATTGTGTTTTTCACTGATTTGGCCATTCGTGATTGCAATCGCCGGCTCTGCCTGCTTGTCTGACTAAAGGGCTTTGTCTTCCAATCTACGCTGGATTTCAATACTGCTAGTTGACTACTACCTCCAGTTGGGTTGTCATTTTCAGGACACTATCGACCGAGTATCTAATCAGCGGAGGACGTTCAACCTAGAAATATCAACGATGGACCATTCGCGCCCTGAGCCTTTGCCACCATTCCACGAAAGCCAACGCGCATCCATTGACGTGATTATGTCGCAACCACCCACTTCACCCCTACGCCTCACCCATCTCAACATCCTCATCACTATCCCCACTGCTATCCCCTTCCCCGTCCTCCTGCCCTCCCTTCTCTGCACCCTGATCCCCCTCCTTCCCTCTCTTGCCTCTAAAATCCAGATCCAAGACTCGAAGATGTTTCCCATCGCCTCCCAACACAACAACGACCCTGCGCCCTTTGCGTCCGTTGACTTCGATTCTGATGGGCGCGAACCGCCTCTCGAATACATGCTTTGTCATGTTTTTGATCTGATCGGTGTTGATGGTGAGGGTTTGGCGAGTGGAGAGGGGTGCTGGGGTGCCGGAGGGGAGGAGGATGGCGGTATGGTCTGATTGTGGGAGGGGGTTGTATGTGAGCGGTAGGTTTGTTGTTGATGTTGCGGTTGCCTGTGTTGTTGTGGTGGAGGAGCTTTGTGGAGCGTAGGGGAGAGATATTAGGAGTGTCGAGCTGTTCTCGGCGTCCCCAGTGCTGGGCGGTTGCAGGAGGAGCAAGATTGTGTCATCGTCTGCGAATTTGGCGTCTAGGATTGTGTGGTTGGGGAAGTCAACGAGGACTGGGGAGTAGGTGTGAAGGGCTTTTGGTAGTGTGTAGATTGTTGATGCATGGGCGATGCGATGGATGCGCAGCTGGGACTTTTGAGTCGATGGTACGACTAGAATGTAGGTCGATATTGATTTGGCCTGCGAGGGCTCGGAGATTGTTAGTCTGGGGAGCTCACTGGTGACTCTTTGGGTAGTGTTCTGAGGCCTTGTTGGCCCGTTCTGTGCCGTACATGAGGATTTGCTTGAGACAGAAGAAAGAAATCCGGCACTTACTTCGAACACCATTCTCATATCCAGCGCCCCGCATGGTTTATCACCCTCGATATCTTCTAAGAATATACCGCAGTCCATTTTGGTATTGGACTCTTGCCACTGGCTGATCTGTTGAAAAAGCTTAGTACATCCTTCGTTGAATATGCGAAAAACTCGCTCAAGGCACACAGCCTCTTCTTTGAAATTTGCGTCTTCTTTCAGCAATTCGATCGCCTTTCGAGTTTCGTCATATTCACTCAATTCCGACTTCTTTTGATTATCCGTAAGTTGTGCTTCAGGGCAGAGGTAGGGCGCCAAGTCACTCTTCAAAAGACCATAGCGAATGTACTCCAGAACAACGGATATGTCTACACCCGGATCTCTACCCTCCATTTCTGCTCGACTTTGACTGTCTGGTTCTGTTGCTTCGAAATCGATCTCATACCTTAACCACTTGCTGAAGCTTGCAAATTGCCTTTTCTCATCTCCAGTATAAATCAAACAAGTATGGCCTAGCAGACGCAGGGTTCTTAAAAGTTCGAGAAGATGGGTGAGTTCTGTTACGGGCGTATTGAAGAGCCATCCAGAGTCATGATAGGAAGCGAGGCCTCGTAGACGAGAGAGCACAATGGTGCACCGATCTAATGCCGGAAGTAGATTTTCGTGGAGAAGTTGTAGGACTGTTGTAAGGGATGTTGTAACCGTGTTGTCCCAGCGTTTGTGTCCCTATCACGGTTGGTCAGTGGATTTCATATTACTTCTTATTTTACCATGCCATGCAAAGGCGAAAGTTCATCTTACAGCTTCTTGTAATTCATCCACCAGCCATTCCTTCACGAGCGGTGGGCAACTTCCAGTACAGGCTAGGTGATATAAGTTCTGAACCAGATCACCCTGGCTCTTTTCTTCGAGCGTCTCCGATATGTTCATCATGAACTTAGATGGGAGATCGCGAGAGTGCTTCCAAAAAGTGCGGATGCGTCCTAAACATTGCTGCACGTAGAGCAGCAAATTTTGTAGCTGAGATGTTTTTGAGGCGATGAGGTGGAGGTATATACCAGCTGAGGGGATGAAGTTAAGCGTCAACGGTACAAAGGCAAGCTTTGACTCCCCATCCTTTACGGTCGCAGTAAGAAGCCCGTGGCTACAGCTGTAGGGATTATTTGCATGCAACAACGGCGTACTTTCTGAGATCTCCCAGGAAGATGGCATTCGTACGTTGATCGTCTCCAGCGAGTCATAGATAGAGGGATGTACCGTTCCCTTGTCAGTACAACGTATGAACATATCAACTGCATTATGGTCCTTCATGTGATGAGAATGAAGTAAGGAATCGACTTGTGCTTGAGACCCAAAAGTGCCGGAGTCGGTCTGCTGCATCACACGCATAAACGGCGTAACCGGCGGTAGAGGTATCATTGGAAGTTTAGGGAACAGAGACTCCATATCCATCATTGCTAGCTGGTCCGGTAAATCGGGTGCAACGTCCAGGGCTTGAAGATCAGGCTGCCTTTGCATGAAATCTTCTAGTGTTGTGTCATCTTTGAAAGTATCCCAATTTTCAGTGGAGTCAGACGCAAAATCGATGTTGGTAGCGTTCCCGCTTGACTTCTTTCGCAGGCCCGTTCTCTTTTTAACTGCATCAACGTCGACAAAATTGAGCCCCCACCCAAGACATTTGATCTTGGGGTCGCCTGAGACTGCTGCTGGTGGCGCTAAGTCTTTGTGGATAACCTTTCCAGTCTCTGAAGATACGATATCTGTGAAGCCGTCACTCCATGCTACTGCTATTGCTTGGCCGTTGAACTCCCAGCATAGAGCGACAACGCTAGTATCTGCATTCTTCCTCTTTAGTCCAAAGGCACGTTGTCCATTGATCCTATAAACATCCAGAACTTCTTCATCGGTTACGACAGCTATTAGGTCCATGGTGGGGCAGTAGGAAATTAAATGCGGGTGAATTGGATGTAGCAGGATTTTCTCCGCCTGTTGCAGCAGCTGGGGCTCCGATGAAAACCCCATATTTGCAACGGCAGTATCTTCGAAATATCTTTGTGCATGAGTCGTGTGTTGTGAAGGTGTGTAGGTGTGTCGTCGCGACCAGACTGAGTCTGACTAGCGCGAGGCGCAACCACGTTTTCACGTGAGCCCGACTTTTGAAATCGACAGGGCTAGGGCAAACACTCTTCATGGCACAGGACGGTCGTTTGGTACCTACAAGGCTTTTTACTGACGAAGGCAGGGATCTGTTCTCTCACTCATTCGAGTGCTAGCAATGGCACGAGCTAAAAGTTGGAATCATAGTTTCATTGCCTACTTGTGACGCGGACGCAGCGTCTTTCTAATATTGGTATATCCATACACCAGCCCAGTGATCTTAATAGTACAGCGCGTCTCATCTTGAGCCGCTTAAGTCCATGATATCCTCGTCGTCCTGCAAATGCAACCAATAACATCCCAAACGCCAGTAGATCGCAAGGTGGACGAGAAGCCCATGCGATATGCAAAACATTAACCAACTCCGGTCCTTGTCCGCAAGTGCGCTAACAGAAGGTCCACTAATCGACCACACGACCAGTCGTGAAGTTTTCCATGTTCTCGAAATCCCGGATTCTGTATATACAAACGCCTATTTTCCGGGAATGGCGTTATGTTTTAGCTGTAGTCAACACGATCGGCTAGCCTACTTATCTGTCACCTTTCATACTGGTGCGAACTGACTCTTTCTGGACAGACAAGTTTCCAGTACTGGCGTGACCATTTTGGATCCTTGCTTCCTCATCGAAGCTTGTCCGCTTCCCAACGATGTTATCATCGTCAGAATCATCAGCTAGGTCACCCAGCTCGAATTGATTCTCGGCATCGTAGTCCTGCATCAGCGCTCTTCGATCTCCCATGCTATTTCGGGCACTGCCATGTCCAGCGAGGAAGGGGCTCCTGAATCCGGTCTCTGTACTCCTGCGTAACTGCATGCTCCTTCGGGTGGGAAATCCTGATATCGCGTCCGTTGGTGGTGCATCAGAGAAATTGTTACCTAAAGCGTTTCGGCCGTCCGGATCTTCGCGTGAAAGATTCAAAAGATACACCCCCGAAAATATGATGAGAAACCCGCAAAGCAAGGATATCGTGTTGACAGCGGATGTGGTATTAAACCCCTGGAAGAGAAGAAACGATGCAATGAGCGTGCAAGTAGTGAAAGTCACATAGTACAGTGGATTGACTCTTCGCAAAATTAGCTACTGGAATTGTCTACGTTCATTACGGCAATAAAACAACTCACATGTTGGTTGAAAATTGGCTGAGAGCTTTGTTGAAGTAATTCATCTGCGTAAGAATGCAGCCTACGATCAAGATGACGAAGACGTAGGTCGAAGGATGCGTAAATTGATTTTGACCTGCAAATGTCATTTTTAAAGCTGTGCCAAACGCCTTGATCGCCATGATGGATACTGATCCGGTCGTTGAGCAGATTGAAAGGTATATGAGGGGGTTCTTGCGTCCATGTTTTGGTGCGACTTTGTAGATCATAAGGACTGAAAAGATGGCTACAAAGGCGCAATAGAACAAGAAACCTAAAGGGCAAAAGAATTAGCATTTCTCTTCGCATAGGCAGGCTGAGTGACGAGGACTCCATACCAGGTTGAAGTGCAAAATTCAGAATCTCGTCTACGGAGGAAACCTCCTTGTCTGGTGGAGCATGGAGAACAATGATGACAGATCCAATTAGGCAGATCGCGCAGCCAATCTTTCCTAGAAGACCTAAATGCTCTTGAAGGAAATATGAGCCCAGAACCGCACTGGACACGCGTTAGACCGAGATCAAAAGGCTCAATCACAGAGAAATTCTTACCCAATAAGGACCGAGAGCGCTCCAAGTGGAGTAACGAGAATAGCAGGCGCAAATGCATACGCAGCAAAGTTGAAAATCTCTCCAAGCACCACTACGCATGTGTCAGTTCTCCATTTCCGCTCAACCGGGAACCGTTATGCGCTCACTTGTCACGATGCCCGCCCACCACACGGGGTTCTGCAGGTATGAGAATCCCTCTCCATCGAAGCCATGTTTTTCTGCGGTAGCATTCAGTCCCTGTATAAGCCGCCGATTAGCAGTCATTCGCGAAGGGTAGGGTTGATCGCCGCAGAATGGGAGCGCGAAGCGGGAGACAGTCGTGGAGAATAACGGACCTTTTTGGTTATCACGAAACTAGTTCCTAGAGGCGAAGCAGCGTCAGCAGGTTGCAAACATTGGAAACTGCGCGAAGAGACGTACCTATTGCGAGCGACGAGGATATAGCCAGTATGAGGCCGATATACCTGTCCACTTGTTAGTTGCCGATGCGTCATCCCTCGCGCGAAGTTGATGCGCTGGCAAGAACGTACTTCTCTTCCATCATGGTGCCACAGACGGGCCTCTTCTAGCCCTGAGTATATCCGTTGTGGAAACGGTGAGTGTGAACGGTTTCTGTGGAGTTTGATCGCGTCGCTGGGGCGGCAGTGGTAGTAGTGGTGGTGGTGTTGTTGGAGTTGGGAGTGGTGGACTGTGGGTGGGCGATCGGGTTGTTGAGTTGTGGGTCAGGGATGGGCGTGTGATTTATCGATAGGGCGGCCGAGGCCAGCAAGGGAAAGAGCGGGTGGCAGTAGTGGCAGTGGCAGTGGCAGCGGCAGCGGTAGCGAGTGAAGACGAGACGAGACGAGCCGCCGACGAATTTTTGAGTATTCTCCAGTATCAGCAAGTAGTATCTGGCGGGCCTTGAGGTGACAGCAAAAGAGCGAAAGAGCGACGATTGTGGAGCGCGGGCTGCAGAACGGAGGGAGCAGAATCGGTTCACGTTTCACCAAACGCCTGACAATGTGGTGTGCCAGGCCAGGCCAGTTGCAGGCGGGGGCTTGGTTTTTGCGAGGGACAAGGAGGGTGTGGGCGAGGCACGGCGAGGGTATGCAATGCGGGTGGCTGCACAGCGCAGCAGAAGCGGCAGCAAGAGCGACAGTACAATGACAGGCACCGAGACAGGCGGGTAAAATGTGCGGAGAAGAAGCAAGCCGTTGGACCAAGTTCAGGCACATATACACACGATATCTATGCGTACAGTGAAGCAGCGGGCAATAACAAGGGAGAATCCACGGATTAACTGGCACGGCGCGCGGGAAAGGCCTTTTTCTTCTAATAATTCCATGTATCTAAAATTGAGGCGCAGGCTCAGCTCACGGCGGGTCTTGTCTTGTCACGGTCAGTAATCCATACGTCTTGGGCCAATGTAATAATAGTCAGGTGTGCGGCAGGCGACGGTGGCGGGCAGCGGCTGGCAGGACAGGCAGGACAGGCAGGACAAGAATGGGAATAATCATGGGAATGCTACGTTACCCTGCGTGCCTGCGTGCCTGCGTGCTTTCTTGCTTGCTTGCTTGCTTGCTTGCCTGCCTGTCTGCTACGTCCTCTGCTACATCATACTTCATACACAAGATACATGCCATACCATACCATATTTACTCAGTACTCCGTACCACACAGCCCATTATCTATCCACCGTGGTCTGGAGATCTATCATCGTCTCGTCTAGCACGACTTGCGCAGGGGGAGCGCCGCTAGCTCGCAACTCTTCCTGCGAAAAATAGAGCAGGCTCCAGAATTTCCTCTGCTAGACTTGCCCTGACTGTGGAGCTCGGTCGGCCACTAGGGATCTTCGTAAGGGGGATGAAGATGGATCGGAATATCATGAGCCTCAGAAAAGCTCAGCCAGCCCTCTTGCGGCAACCACACCCGCCAGGCCCTGCCGCATTGAGACGCTGGCACGCTGGACATGTCCACGGGCGACCTCTTGGGCCATGGATGTGGCGACGCAATCATGAGGCCTTCGCGGCTCCCAGCTCGCAGCTCGCCAGGGGCAGACACGCAGACACAGGTCCTCGCGACGACTTGCAGCGACTTGCAGCCACTCAACAGGGCCCCCGATGCTCACAACTGTTCAGATTGCGTCGCCCTTGTAGCCAGGCCCCATGTAATGTCTGTGTCTGCGCCGGGGGGGTCTCAAATTGTGCCAATCCCCGGCTCCCTCTGCGCCTCTGACACGCCCAGCACGCCAGAACTTCCCACACTCCACTTCTCACCTCCAGCTCGAGCTGCTTCACCATCACCTTTACCCTGCACCTCCCTTGGCAGTCTGGGAACACAAGACTCGTCGAATTGTTGCTATCTAGGGCGGAAACAAGAGGCTGCCTCCACGCATGCACATTGCAAGACCAGATGGTTCTCTCTGCGCCGTCACAACCGACCATGCAACCAATACGCCGCTTGAGCCCCGATTCAATTGCCATTCATGTTGCTGACCCGCAAACGCCGCCCCATCCTGATCCATCATGAAAAAAACTTACTTGGGTATTGGGGATGCCGTGAGACATTGCGCACAAAAGAAATCCGTTGTCCGCTCCCACCCAAAAGAAATGAGACTTTTGCTTTTCACCGCTTCCACCCCCCTTCCTGCTCCTCCCCATCATTTCGCTCCATTTCGCCGTCTTCATCCATGATCCCTGACCACCTCGTCTGGAGCAGCTGGGAGAAAAGTACATGTTGAGACCATCTGGCCCTGTGTCCCGCTCCCCGCGCTAGAGAAACCATGGGCAGAAGAAAAATTACATGATAAGGAAATCCTTTGGAAACCGGGGAGACAAGACCTTCATAGTGGTCTCGAGAGGAAAATCGCGGCACGGGCTTCTCGCAAAGCCGCACAGATCGTCCTGGGGTAATATACAAACGTACCTTTTGAGGTAGAGCCTCAATAAAGTCTAAGTGGTTGATTGGATCTCAACGTCTGGATTAGTAAATAGAACAGTCCGTGGTGCCCAACATGAACACAATCGGAACTGTCAGGCTGTGTTTCTTGGATAGAAGGTTGCCGAGAAACTGAATGATATGCGCGCAACCAACGCAATATGGCCGAACGTGGCATCCTAGTTACTGATAATGCATTAGATAATGGTGAAATATTCCAAAGGGGTATTCATGTCAAGGGGTATAGCTATATGTTAGTGTAGATAGGGTCGTCATGCTAAGAATATTGGGGCTCATTACAACTTCCTAGGTCGCTTAGCGTCTGGTTGTGTATTGTCAGCTAAAATCCTTGCGAGGAACAATTTGATATGAAAGGAAAGTTGCTGACCAGTGGAATCGCCGAAACTATCCAATACTAAGCCAAGGTCATCAATAGGGCGCTTGTGACCCTGGGGTGATCCAGAGTCGACAAGCCCAGATGATTGAACATTGGTTTGTTCAGCGGGAGACGCTTCGACCTGGGCTTGTGAGCCCGAATGGTCGCCTTCGTAGTAATCAGGCTCATTGTCTTCGATGGTTTGATTATCGCCAAGATCGACGAAGGCTTCGACGGCAGAGTTGTCTGTCGCGAGCTCTAAGGCACCGTGCTCATTCACAACAATGTTGCCACCGTCTTCGACAATTGCTATGCCATCAGCGTCGCCAATGGCGTCCTGTAGCTGGATACCTTCGGCATCGTAATCAGGTGCAAACTGATCCTCGTCATACGCATCCTCGAATTCGTTGTAGTGCTGATCATTCTGGTATTGGCCTTGGCCCTGATCAACCTCCTCCAACGAATTGCCCCGATAAGTATCATCAGCTCCAATGCCGGCGGCATTATCATAGTAGTTGTCGCCCTCTGGGATTCCAGAATCATCTGCACTGTTTTCATTTTCAACAGGCGCATTAGAAGCATCATCGCCTTGGACAGTTGAAGAAGCGGATGAAGGGCCATTAGCGGAGCCTTGGCTAGTAGGGGCAATCTTATCATCTTCTTCTTCATCGGAGGTGAAGTCAATTTCGTCCTCGTCAACTTTTGGACCTGTAGCAGGTGTGTCTTGCGCACTAGAGTTAGAAGACGTCTGTACAGAGTGGTGCTGATTCTGGTTCGCAGCAAGATGTGTTTGCACTGGTGGATCCTGCGAAAGAGACGGCGAAACAGGCTGCTCCACATCATTCTCTGGATCAACCTCGGCATCTTCGTATTGATCGTCAAGATCGAATTCCTGGGAATGATCTTGCTGAGTGCTGGCACCTGCTGTACCAGGATCGTGTTCGCCATCCTGGTCACCGTCCTGTTGCTCATTCTGCCAAGAATCATCAACAGCCTCTTCATTCCCGGTACCTAGGAACGATGTGTTGAATAGGGTCTCGCCAGCGTTGACAGCATTGCATAAGCCCTCATAGCCCATTCCATCTTCGACAGCCTTGTTGAGTTGGTTCACAAGCGCTGACACCCGTGGACGAAAACGGAAGGTCATGTAAAACGATTCCGGGTCAACCGTTCCGTCTTGTTCATTGAGGGTTAGGTAAACGTTCAATAGGCTCCCAAGCGAAGTGTATGCGCAAGGAGTGCTGTCTTCGTATAGCTCTAGGTTATACAAATGATCAAAGCGAAGGCCAATCTCGGTCTCAGGACCAACATCAGAACCAAGCCGGGCTCGACAGGCAGTGAAAAGATCATGCAACGGCTTTGATCGGAGGGACTCATCTTCAAGGAGCCAGTCGCTGTCCTCGGATTGAGGTGGCTTGAAAAGCCAGTACTCGACGCTATCATAGCTGACAGTAACTTGATGTTGAGATTCCGAATTGACTTCAATGTGTTGTTGGGCGTCGGATGCATTGACGGCGTCATCGTAAGTAGCGAGATCCTGCTGGGCTAAGGTATCTAGCTCGGCAATATCGTATTCGTTGAAATCACCACTTCCATCAATGAAATTGCGGTTCTCATTGTCGAAATCATCATGCTGATTGATGTACTCGACTTCCGGGGTCTCGTCTTTGGGTGCTGCTCCGGTTTCCACATCATCCCCGTAGTCAATTAATTGTTCGGTATCTGAATGCTGTTCAGTGTACGCGGTCGAAATCTGCTCATCAAAGCGTGGGCTTTGATGCGTTGCTGACTCTTCTCCCGGGAACTTGTCATCTGCTGCACCCTTGTCGTTCTCAAAGTTACCGGGATTATTCGTCATTTGCTCTGTAGACAGTTGTTCTTGATCCTCATCCTCCTCCCAATTAATTATATCATTATCAATCGCCTTGGAGTTGGAGGCAACTGCTGCTGGTGCATTGGCGGGTCCGGTATTGAGTGGATGGGCAGCAACACCATCGTCTTGGCGAGCGCCGGCTTCCTGGGCGTTTCCCTGATGTTGAGTATTGGCCAAAAGTTCATCAACGTCATCAAATTCTACATCAATGTTGTCGTTTCCTTGGATAGTATGGTCCTCGTCGTCGATCATTGGGTCATCATCCGCCTCACCGGTGTTGACATAGGAGTCGACACCTGCAACTGACTCCGCATCTTTCAAGGAAAGGACATCGTCGTCGTTGGGTTTTGTTCCAGGGAACGCGTCAAAGTCCAGTTCACCAATGTCGAAGCCTGCATCCGAGTGCAGGTCCATAGCATCGGTGTTTGAGGCCTCGGGGCCTGGAACCGGATGCGACGGGGTCGTCATTCGGTTCAACAGTTGCTGTCGGTTAGTATGTTGTCGTGAGAAGGGTGGCAGATATCGAAGGGGATTCGAAGTGGGCGAGCGCGATGCACGTCGAGGCACGAAGTTGATGGTAGCAACGCAACAGAAGCGCCGGGTGTGTTTACGATCGGTGATTCGAGAAGGAGGCAATGATACGTGGGCGCATATCAGTCCATGCGAATCGCAGGACGTGAATCAAGGTTGAGTCAGGATTGAATGAGTTGTTGCCGAAAGAATTATAGTTGAAGGTTGGGAGGTTGCAGTAATTAACAAAGGATCAACGCGCGCTAAGGGAGCTGCCAAGGCGCGCCCGCAGACTCGGGAAAGGCGAGCGCAACTTCCTAAGTCGTGCGTGCGGCGACACTTGGGTGCGGGAATGCGCGGTTCCGCGTACAGGCCACTTTAAGTCTGCAGGATCGGAACAGGAGACGGCGTTGAAGAATATGATAGATGAGAGTGGAGTGGGGTTCAAAAGGAAGGATGGGTGATGGTGAGGGGGAGGGAGTTGAAAGTGGTGGTTGTTGGCATCCTTATGTTGGAGGTTGAACAAGGGGATGCTACGTTTTATGCTAGCGCCGAATCAGGCAACAACCAGGCCGCTAGGCGAGCACGTGACAAATTTACACATCACGAACTTCGATGCGGGCAGCGTAGCTCTACGGCACCTTGGTTCATCGCCGACCAACAGCAGCATTTCCCCTTCTCTGTGCCGGATTCTTGCTGTCCTACGGTACTCGGAGCCCTTGGTTCTGCCCGATTGAGCGGTATACTGCCGAATTTCCTCCAAGCCAAGTGGCCCAACATCCCACTTCAGCACTTCGTCTTCTCAGCGCTTTCGCAACAGCTAGTTCCCACCCATCTTCCCCTCCCATATCGAGCCTCACTCCGCCTTGTGGTCCCTCGATTCGGAAAGGCAATTGACAAATACTCCGTCATGGTAGGCAATCTTTGCGGCTCTCCACTGCTTTCCCATAACGGTGCTTGCGAGCTCACTCTTACAGGTCGTTCTCGCTGCCTCAATATGTACTCGAGGCGGCAAAGCCGTCCTCTCCCGCCAATTCCGCGAGATGCAAAGGTCTCGTATCGAAGCCCTGCTTGCTTCCTTCCCAAAGCTCGCCGACAGCGGTACCCAGCATACAACTTGCGAGCAGGACAACGTGCGTTACGTATACCAACCGCTGGACGAGCTATATATGGTTTTGATCACAAATCTTCAATCCAACATACTTCAGGATATCAACTCCCTACACCTATTTGCTCAGGTCGTCTCCTCGATATGCAAGTCCTTGGATGAAAGGGAGATCCTTAAAAATGCCTTTGAGCTGCTCTCTGCGTTTGATGAAATCGTAACCCTTGGTTACAGAGAGAATTTGACCCTGAGCCAGATAAAGACTTTCTTGGATATGGAATCCCACGAGGAGCGCATCCAGGAAATCATCGCCCGGAACAAAGAACTCGAGGCCTCGGAGGAGCGAAAACGCCGCGCCAAACAACTCGAGATGCAGAGGAAAGAGATGTCGCGAACATCTCGTACAGGAAGTGGGATGGGTGGTGGCTCCGGTGGAAGCGGGGGTTTCTCTCGCACTCCGCAGTACCCAACTTTCACTCCCAGTGTGCCGACAACTGTCCCAGATACATATGATAGTTATGAAGCAGCAAAGAAAACAGCCAGTAAACCGCTAGCATTGAGCAAGAAGGGCATGCAATTAGGCAAGAAGAACAAGACGTCAAATATCTTTGAACAGGTAGCAGGGGATTTACCTCCAGAGTCCGAGCCTCTCGTCACCTCACCCAAGGCCGCGCAAGCAGCGCCTGCAAGTGCCCGGCAATCCACTTCTTCGGATCGTGAGGCTATTCACATCACCACCTCTGAAAGCATCTCAGCACGCTTCGACCGCGAGGGCTTCCTGAAGACTTTTGAGGTCAAAGGCGAATTACAACTAAAGATCACAGATCCTGCCTTCACGCAGGTGAAGCTCGATCTCCAAGCCGGCGAGACTCGTGGTGCCCAACTCATTACTCATCCTAAGGTCGACAAAGCCGCCTTCAAGAACAGCAAGGCCATTCAGTTGAGCGATTCAAGCAGAGGATTCCCTGTCAACATGGGCATCGGCGTCATGAAATGGAAACTAGCTCCCAAGGCTGAAGATGTTTCAGATCCACCAATCACGTTCCGGGTGTGGGTAGAAGACTCTGGCAAGATGTTCAACATCACTGTCGACTATGAATTGACGGGCAGCGACTCGTTGAAGGATGTTTCTGTCACTATTCCATACCAAACAGATGAGCCTAATGTGTCTTCGTTCGACGCTGTTTACGAGGTCAGTGGTGACAGCTTAGAGTGGAATATTGGTGCGGTGGACGAGGATAACAGCTCCGGAAGTTTTGAGTTTGAGGCTCAGGCAGACAGTGAGGCAGAGTTCTTCCCTATGAGAATTCATTTCAGCAAATCGACACCATTTGTGGATGTTGGCGTAAGTCCTTTTACCTTGATATTGCATATCTTTCAAGAAAAGCCACTAATACTTCGAAGGTTTCGTCTGTTACCCTACTCTCGATGAACCAGGATATCAACTTTTCTAAGGATGTCAAGTCTATTGCAGATGTATACGAGGTTGCATAGCGCATAGATGCGGTTTCGGGTCACATAAGCGGATCACCCCACTTCCACCTCCTTGGAGAGGGCGGTACGGAAACGGGCCAACGCCTTTGACAGTGAGATTAGTAGCTGGGATAGACCGGATGAGTAAAAATGAATCAAAATGATTAAAACAACGAACTTTTTATGTCCTGATATTATTAACGAGCTATTATGGGACTTACTTAAAAGCTGCCCCTTGCTCCCGGCAGAAACCGCTGCCTATAAATATTATTCAATTTGTCTTACAAAATTCCATCTTCGAACACAATCTACTTAATCATAAAGCACAAGATGATGCTACGGGTGCGAACAATTCTAAGTCACCCAGCGATGGGAATTGTGCAGGTACAGTGTCGAAGGTAAGGTAAGAGTTCGGCACATTGTTATCATACTTCGGTTGGCTCATGCCACTGCCGTAGAATCGTTAACGCACAACTTTGACCAACTCACTACATATGTAATTGCACAGAACCTAAACACTAACATAATGCGGAAGCAAATTCAGATATAAAATCGGGATTCATTAAATTTCCTTTTCTTTCTGCACCAAATTCCAAAAAAAAACTACCCAACTGTACACACTCTAGACCAAACTGATTCACTCCTCCCCTTGCTACAAGCAACAAACCACAAAACGCAAATTATACCAGCTAACTTTCAGCACATATAAAACTCGGATACCCACTATACTGCTACCAACACTAGCAATACAAATGAGAGGAAACGCGTCATCAAAACGGGGAAATACTTCCCAATCGGCTCCAGGCCTCTTGTTCGGCCGGCAACCATGTGCACAAAACAAGAACCTGCGCAACGGGAGCCCTCGTCTTCGCAAGTGCATCAACGCCCTCAGTCGCCTCTTCCTCCACAAGAAGAATCAGATGGCAGGATCCCGTTCTAGAGGCACCATCGAGACAACGTCAACCTTTTCAACCTCGACCTCTCAAGAGACCCTCTTCACATTACGCGGGCCATATCCTCCATTCGAAGCACGTAACCATCCCCTATTACCATATCACACACCCGGTTTCACCAATCAAAATACCAACCGGAACGTCGTTGGCGGCGAAAACGCCTCGTACTTCAACGACATTGTCACTAACCCGCTACCTAACCCACCGACACCCTTCGAAGCCAACCACGAAGTCAAGACACCACAACTTACCCAACACCGCACCCCCGATCCCCAAGAGACTCCCTTCAGTATCCCAGGATGGCCCTATTTCAACGACCCCTGGACTGCCCGAGACCCAGAAACTCTAGAGCACCCCATGATATTCTCCGCAGCGTGCGAACATGGACCCAAAGAGTCTGACTCTGCCCTACTCTTCACCCCGAGCGACAACGAGGCTTGTGTAGCCCGTTTCGAACACTTGTGGCGCAACCCCCAAGCTTCGCCGGTTGATCAATCACAATTCACTGGGTTCGATGCTGAGGCTAGGCCACGGATACGACATCAGGGCAGGCCTAGGTATATCAATGGGATTTCGTTCCTTGCGAGACCTGATTAGGGGATTGGGATGAGCGCGCAGGAGAATTGATGCGTGTAAAGCGTTTGAATGTCGGAGCCCGGAAAATGTGTCGGTGTGTGCGTCGTGTTTTGCATCTTTATTTACCTCCACGGTGATTTCCCTTTGTTTGCGATTTTTATTTTTATTTTTATTTTTTTTTTGCGAGTTTTTTTCAGTTTTCAGTTTCATTTGAGATGTGCCTAGGCAATCTCAAAGCATGTCTTTACTTTTGCGATGGCTTTATATGTACCTACGACTAGTTTTTAGACCAGAAACTTTTTCGTGCGTATTACATTCACTCACTATGTATCAATAATAGTCAAATTCTTTGCTCATTGGAACCCGTCGAATCAACGTTGTGACCATATTTCCTTTGCATACAACCCCGTTTGTTCATACATCTATTCTCCGTTAGTGTTGCTTATTGTCAAACATAAGCAACGAATTTTCAAGGACACAGTGAATTCTTTTTGCAAAAGGCGTGATAAATTTTGGAGTGGGTTTCGTATTTCACATTGTACGTTGCACAAAGTCTGAGTATCTTGTATATTTTCCTTGAATATGAGGTCTGGTATCAGTAGGGTATCACGTAATGTAACGTCACCCGCTTTTCGCCTCTCTTACCTACACTTGATATTGTAGGGCGATAGACCGCAGCCTCTGCCGCTACTCGAGCTGTATCTCAAGATGCATTTCGCCTCCAAATGGTTCAAATCCTCAGAATCGTAACCAGTCAAGCTACTACCTCTAAGATGGCGCACACTGCTGTGGTTGCAAGTTGTTCCATAGCGGCGCTGATGTGCGATAGTGTGATCAGAAAAGCCACAAACCTCAAGCCTCAGGGTCTTGAAGCCCTAGGCTCCATCAATCCTAAACTTAAGTCTGGTTGGAGATCATCGAAGAGATAGGCCGTCGTCTACCTCATCTCCAAACGAGTCACCAGCGTCAAACCCGTCGTCACCATCAAGGTGATCGCTGCCAATATCGAAGCGCATGATTTTTTCGTTCTTTGCCTCGGCTGTAGTTCAAAGGTCAATAATGAGGTCCCCAACCAGATTGCGGGACTTGAACTTACTTCCCCATTCAATTACTTGGCCGTCCTGAACCTCACAGTCTTTGAGAATCGTCTTATCGTCACTTTTCGCAGGTCCACCCTCAACTTTACATCTTCGCCCCAGAATGCAGTCGGTGAGCTGTGCATTTGAGCCAATCTCGACGCCGTCCATGAGGAGGCAACGAAGAAGTCTCGCACCTTCTCCAATCTTGCAATTGGAGCCGATGACAGATTCCTTGATGTTGCACTTTTCTTCGACGATAACGTTCTCAGCTAACAACGAATTCTCAGCTTCAACCCGGCATTTCCTAGGAATAGTTTCCTTGTGCGCAATCTTTGCTTGGTGGGCGAAAGGTGATGCTGCATCTTTGCCAACTTCTTCAATGGACGGAAGTTTAGCAAGGCGTAATGAAACCGTCAACAGAAGATGCGCTGTGTCCACTCGTCTGATAAGGGGAGCTGATGGGTCCGATGGTTGGACGTAGGCCAACAAAGGAGGGACGACAAGCTTTAGTTTCGATTGGAGGGCCTTTGCCGCCTCTGGAATATTGGCATTTTGGACTCGGGATGCCAGCGGGGTAGGGCTCCCTGCGCTTATCTGCTGGCGGCCGTCCCAAGTGCTGCTAAGTTGGGACACATCAATTTCCTCATCCACAACTTGAGACCCATCATCACCATCAGAGCTCTCCGAAGGTTCAAAGATGTCTCTGAGTCCCAGTTTGTCTCCCAGCCCGTCTTGCCAGCCCGCCTTTGCCCACCATCCAAGAACGTCCTCGCTGACGCTTTCGAACTTCTCATGCTTTTTTATCATTTCAATGACCCAGTATGGGAAGAAATAGATGTGCGCGTCGCGGTATGTTGTCAGCATCCTTATGCGGCTAAATTTCCGGATTAGAGAATGTCGAACTGGTAATGATTTGTTTTCCTCAGTTATATCCTTGAGTGTATCTGTAGGCACAGTATACACAAGATTCGAGACCGCGGGACGTAATGAATCGGATGGCGGAGGCACAATTGGAGGTGGAAGAGGCGTCGTCATGATAAAGTCCGTTTCCTCTCCTTTGATACTCCCCTCTCCTTTCGTCTGGTACCACACACCTAATCCTCCTCTTCGCCCGAGCTTTTCTCCACCTACACCCAACGGAATCTTCCCAGTCTCGTTGAGTCCTCCACTAGCTGCACCGAGGCCGGCTTCCTCGATCATCCAAGTATCAATCAGAGATGTACCATCCAATTCACAGACAAGGTCGCAAGGCAAGACAACAAAGTCACCCTTAATGGCACCCTGTACCTCGGGTAGGCGAAAGAGCTCGCCGGTGCCGGACGCATGGTTCAGTCCTTTAGGCGCAATAATGTCTGGCTTTGGCGCTGGAAGCGATGTGAGGTGAGGGTTCTGGGACATTGCAGCTTCGATAGCTTCTAAGGACTCTGGCGGCGTCACGATTATGATGTCTATCCACTGTTAGCACATGGTCGGATTATTGAAGCGTTAGGATGTACCTGTGACTCCCATGCGATAACAGAATTCTAGAGGATACCAAACCATCGGCCTATTTGCAATGGGCAGGAGCGCCTTTGGAATGTCTTGAGGAGTAGAGGTAAAGGTGGTATAGGATGCGCCAGGCCCACAGAGTATGATGGCCTGGAACCCAGGCGATGGGAGTGTTGCGTGCGGCATGGTGGTCGCTGGGCGCAGACGACTCTCGACTGGCAAACCAGAGGGTGTAAAGTGTGGAGACCAGTCGAGAGATGTGCGAGAATGTTGTATGTGCACGTGATGTGTCGGCAGTAACAGGTCCTTACTCTGACCGTTGCAAAGAACTCTGAATCGGCGAATGCGTGGAATTGTCTCTGGAAGGAGGGGATGAGGTTGATTGTGCCCCGCCAAAAGTTTTGGAGTTGAGGATAGAATGACTGTATGTTTTGACGCGTCGACCGACTACTGCCACGTGCGCCACAGGGATCAAGATGCCCGCGTCCGCGCCTTCCAAGGCTGGAGCTCCCAGCCACTTTTTGGGGCTGCAGCCAAACAACAACCACCAACAACAACCTTCAGCTGCTCTCCTCCCCCTCTCCGCTGGAATTCTGAGCTACTCCTACAACAACGCCCCAGCTCCCACAACCACACCACACCGCAATAACGCGCCCTCTCCACGGCAGGAACATGCATTGAGCCGCCCAGCATACAATGTCCTTCTCCTACGACCGCTACGATCGCCGTCAGTCCTCACAGCGCCGCTCCACCCTCGGCTATTGGGTGCCCCTGGTCTTCACCGTCACGGTCGCAACCGCTGGCCTCGCAGCCTGGATATGGAGCGAGCGACGCGATGATGATGATTCCTCCGACGATGCCGATTTAAGCTATGGCGAAGACCGGGATGGCAAGCTGCCTCCCCGCATGCGCGACAACGCAAGCATGTCGCAAGGCGTTGTCCACGAAGACGAGGGTTTTGTATCCCGTGTTCAGGGCATGGTGCGGCGCACACCGAGTCCGCAGCAGCTTTTCGATTCGGTCAGCAAGAGAACGGCAGCAGGAGTTGCCGCGGCAGGTGCTGCTGCTGGGGCCGCGGCTGGTGCTGTACTATCGTCGATTCGTGAAGAGGACCGGGATGATTTTGGAGACCACAACAGGTGGTCTGAAGAGGCGGCAATTAGGCGCAACGTAGAGGCGCAATCCTCACAAAGTGCTCCTGCTGTAGACACACAGGCCAGGGCATTTGCAGAATCAGTACGCAGTGGCCCGCCTCCCAGTGGACGGAGGAAGACTGTTGCTATCGTCGTGTCTGCTGAATCTCTGCTGGAGTCTCACGATGATGAAGCATCATATCGCTCGGAGACTGCTGTAAGGCTTCACCAAAATAATCCTTCTTGAAATAAACTTACACAACACAGACCATACTCTCACACCTCCCCGATACCGACTTCAACAGGACTAAACTCTTCATCCTCATATATTCTCCTTCCCTACGGTCACGTCCAAACTCACGAGTTGGAGCACCGTCTCTTGGATCTTCATACTCGGCTATTTCTACCCCAGCTCAAACTCCAGGTGAAGAATTGAAATCAATCGAACCTCAACCAGAAGATACCATCTATACGCCCGCCCTATCTGCCCGAAGCTCCGACAACGTTCTGTGGAATACTCTGCATGCCCAAGCTCTCCGATTGGTCGAGAACCCGGCCATGGTGATGCCCTTCACGACTCCTACTGGTCATGTACACATGTTAAGGCACATTGGTCCCGACCTTGTATACATTGTAGATGCACTTAGCGGATCCAGTGGTGCCAACGTGGAGGATGTCAAACGATGGGTTGGTCAGACCATTGTTGTTGTCGGCAGTGATGGCACCGGCCTTGGAGGTCTTGTAGATACCGATGATGAAGGACCAGTGTCGCACTCGAAGTCGGAACATGCAGGCCACGGGGATAGATGGTGGGAGAACACAGATGTTGTTGGTCTTGGAAAGGGTATCGAGGTAGTTGACGCTTCCAGGCTCACCGAGGATTTTGAAAGAAGGGTCAGCGGCCGCGAGTGAACGTTCGCTCAGATCGGGAGGTAGGATCAAGTCAGTATGTCATACTTATTGTGAGTACTTAAGTAGGTAGCTTCTTGGACATGCGTTTGTAACGAAATATGAATATGCGTTTTTCTCTCTGCCAGGCAAAAGCCCCTCTAAATCTATATCTGCGTCAGAAATGCAACTGTCTGACGCTCGTGAAGTATCGTTGCGTGAATCTCAGAAATGTGATGATCGAGATTGGAAGGAACCTTACTGCTGCACCATGAGAGAGATTGGAGGAAGTCACAATTGACATATAGCAGCAATCCAGAATGTTGAACAGCCTACAGATCCATTCATTTCTCTCACTTGCGGAACAACCGCCTGCATCCACTTTCTCCGTTACGTATTGGAAGCATGACCACACCTTCACCAAGAGCGGATCTTTCACGGACAAGGCTGTTCCAGCAAGCGGCATGGATTCGAGACGAGCTAGATCCGATCATCGCCCGAGACGGCCCAGGAGCAATCAGTGCCACTGAAGTGGTAATGTTGCACGAATATTTCCGAGTCTTGAGGATGTCAATGACCATATGCGCTGTGGATTTGCGAGCATCGGCTATCCACCGAGCTGTGCTGGAGGTTGCGGGACCGGCGACTCGATGGCCATCATGTCTAGTAGAAGACTGCGATAAATTGATCAAGGTGTGGGGGGCTAGATTTGGGCCTCTCGAGGAGCTTCGTCCTTTTCTGGTAGGCAAAGGCGGTCCACTCGAAGGTGTGGCTAGTGCAGATGAATTGTCTCCGACAGTATGTTCCTATATTCTCGTTCTCGTCTATTACTCCATCTTACACATAACAGTCACTTCTTAGGAGATGGGAAAAGACCTCTCCCGGAAAACTCAATTCAAAGAAACCTCTACAGCCCGGCAATCTTGGCTTCAAGGCGGGAGCGTAGGTATAGACCTTACATGAAGTAGGATGATGAAGGACACTGACTATAGTTCGGACAGGTGGTGGATTAATCCCTTATTCGCATGTTATGATGGTATCATTGATTTCATTTCTACCGAAGGTGGGGTGTGCTTCGACAGTCATGCAGCTTATGCGGTGGTATTGAAGGATAGGGGAGAGGTCGAGTCATCTGCGGCTCGTTTTGTCTACCAATGCGGCTCCACGGACAAAGGACGGTACCGTTTGACATCTGGGAGAAACAGGGACCCCGTCAGAGTACTCCGAGGCCACAACCTAAACAGTATCTGGGGCCCCAAGGCTGGACTCAGATATGAGGGCCTGTCGGTAAGCCACCTCGTTCTTAAATACACGCTAAAGCGCAACTAGATTCCGAGTGTGTGGCTGGATAATTCGCCCTGTAAGGCAAAAAGATACTCACAACAACGAACACAAGCTAGGTGAATTCATATATGAAGTCAAGCTCGAACGAATAGATGAGGTTTCGGTGGAGGACGTCATGAAACATCCTACAGCATTTGAGCTGGACAGTTACACTGAGTACAAGCGCCTTCGTCAACTTCATCGAGAAAATCGATTCAAAGCAAAGGCCATTCTGGACCAAGGAGCAGAGCCAAGTTTATTTCCGGAAGGCGCTCAAACCATACAGCCACTGGGATCAGTCGTTCATCAATTGATGGCACCATCCAATGAACGTCTCGATGAAGCGCCAATCACAAGTCCTGTTAGGAGAGTTCCAGACATTGAGATGTCATTTTTCGAATCGCCGGATGATCCACATGAATCCATACCTTCCCCTCACGTCCGTCCGTCCTTTCATCGTCGGAAGACTGAATCACTCCCCATTGAGCCGCATGAACTTCAAAGGAGTCATTCAAATGTCAGCACTCGAAGTACAAGAGCTCAAACGTATGTCGATGATATTCGAGCAGTTGCGCCATGGCTCGATTTTGAATTTCCATCGGAACCAAATAACCCTCAAAACCAAACAGGGCACATGCATCAAGCTGAAGCGGCCGAGAAAAAGGATACACTGGTGTTACATACTAGAAGTAGAAGCCACAGTCCTTGCTCAAGCGATAGGAACAGCCCCAGCCCGAAGGCTCTCGTTCCCCAAAAGAAAAGACACCGATTAGGATTTGGTCAGGCCTCAGACGTATCACAGCATGATAGAACTCGCCGTACATTGGTGGATGTAGACTTCTTGCGGAGCAGAAATCCATTCTCCAAACTATTCGACGGCACTGAAGAATATCTCAACGATGAATTCTCCCGTGACAATCAAAACATATCGTTGGCCAACACCAAAACAAACTCATCGATCAAAAGGCGTCCCACTAGAGTCAGACACGAGAGAAATTCATCCCATTCATTCCCTGAACTTATGCCTCTTCCTACTACCTCATCATGCCCCTCTAGCGCAGATTCAAGTCCGAAGGAGCGTGTGCCACCTTCTCTATCAGTAACCGATGAATCAACAATTATCTCTCCCGCACCCAGGAATGGGAGAGCTCATCGAGTGGCCCTAAGCTACCTCGATCCAACGGCTCAGAAGGCCACTCCTTCCACTACATCTGTTAATCCCCAACCCACAGGTTCAAAGGCAGGCTCTGATGTATTGTCGGCTGGTCCTAGCGCTGCCCAGTCTCTACGGCGCCTCCTCAAGAAGGATTCCCTAGAGGCTCAGAGTACGGGGCCAAGTTCTGTGTAGAGTTGTGACATTGACGTTCAATGGAGACCGTTGGCAGCAGGAGTATTTTCAGCCCGGCTATATATCAATTCAAGAGAAGAACAGATGCCATATGACAACTTGACTTGTTTTGCGTGTAATTCACTCTTGGGTATTGTTCGCAGACTATCAATTGTGTACCAAATTCCTGTCATAAGGTCTCATGCAGTATGAAAATGTGCTCTAAATTTCTTGGAAATTCCATGTCTTAGGAGACTCTTCTTCGTCTTATTCTTTGCTCATTCTTGTACATTCGGCGTAGTCCTAATTTCATGAAGCCCGGCGATGAAATCAATAACCCCAGATACGGAAAATATAGCGCAAAGTCACCGTTTTCATCAACTATCCTCTATTAACAGACTCTTTTCACTCATGATAAGCTTATTGATATCAAAGTATACTCTAGTTCTACTAGATTTACAATTTGTAATTTATGATGCTAAAATGCTATATCTATCGTCCAGCAATATTCTCCCATACAATCACCTACACTTTCCTAGTCAGATATTTTCCCCCCCTTGAATTCTATCGCTCTTCCATCCACATTCGAAGTCTCGTCATTTACTCGGCGTCTCCTAATATTCTGTCTAGATGGAGATCTTCGAGTTGGGATAGGTAAGGATTGAGAACTGACCAACTCCGGCCTCCTCCGCCCCCTACCCCTAACCCGCGTAGGCCCCAAAGGATACCCCCCCATCCGATGTTCCAAATATAAATCCACACTCGAAGTCATATCATACACTCGGCCTCTCTTAATATTCCACTCCAAATGGATATCTTTGATTTTGGATGTGTAAGGGTTGCGTGATGACCAGCTCTGCGATTTCACGAGGATGTCGTGGTGGTTCTGGGTTGGTGAGGGGGGTGTGACGATTATTGATGGGGTTTTTGGGGGTTTGGGGGCTTTGGGTTTGGTTTTGCTTGGGGTGGGTGATGGGGGTGGGGATGGGGATCCTGATTTGGTTATTTTAAGGATGGGGTTCATGTTTATGGTCGCTTTGGGGATTTGAGGGTTGGAATGGAGTCTAGAGGTGTGTTTGGGAACACATGGTAATTGAGGGATGGGTCGCATTCATATAGACCGTGTTTGAGGCAAGTGTTCTGTTTGGAGACAAAGCATTGTTTGCGAAATATAAGTTTTGTGCGATTTGGTGTTTTCATTGTTTGTTGGTACAGCTATGTTTTGACAATTTTGATGGGGACATTGTGCAAACCTTCAGGAAACCTCCCGCAATAATGTTGATGCTGAACAATGCTGATAGACTACTCTGGTTTTGCAAACAAAACCCATGTGACAGATTGGAGATATCACCGACCCTGAAAACCATATCCTGCTTCCTGATGCATGAAAGTTGGGGAAATCAAACTCCTGCAAAACACTTCAAAACTAAGGAAAACCGCTATAGCTAGTCTTCGCTGTCCTCCAATGCTAGGAAAGCAGACAATGCCGGGGACGAATGCTGGTTCTCGAGTCGAGAGAAATACCGGAAGGTCTTTGCTACATCCTTGATAGACCCTTCATCCTGCTCGTTGAAATGCAGCTTCTCCAGGAAGGCGTACAGTGGGACATTTAACAGCTTGACCTGGTGCTGGAGGACCATAGAGTGCATATTGCGTTGTCCAGTGTGGATGTGAGAATGCCCCACCACTTTCCCCTCGTAAGCCGAGAGACTAGCAAATGCTTCACAAAAATGGTCCTTGGTGATGATTCCGTCGCTGTCAAATGGAATTGTGTCGATCATGTCCGCCAGACAGGTGATTCCTATGAAAGTATTGCGAGCCAACCATGCACGGTGGTCATGGGTTGGTTGCATACTTCCATTATCAAGCTGGATTTTCGCAGCTTGACTTGAAGAAGAGTCCGGTCGAATAAAAGGAGGGCTCGAGGAAAGAAAGAATGATTCGCCGCTCCAATCATTGAGGGCGTCATTAGGGACTTCCTGTATCTCAGAAGTCTCCTCAACACTATCGGCCAGTTTCACTTGGATGGGTTCCTGTTGCTCATAGATCTCCACAGAATCAGCGACCTGCTCGGCCTCAACAGGCTCATCGAGATCCATAGCGTCACTGGCTTCATCGATCATAACGACATCCACAACATCTTTATCGTTCCATGCCGGAAATTCGAATGAGAATGGAATGATTGGCTCCAATTTGTTGGGAAGATTGAGAAGACCAGCGACGGTGGCTGCGGTGGTACAAGTATCTGCCACCTCAGGAGAAGAAGATCGAGTTTTTGTGCTTCCCGATTCACTTCCGCGGAATGTCATGAGGTTGCTCTTACCCAGATCCAATTGTTCATTGGGAGTGCTAAGCGTCTCGACGTCGCCTTGTTGCCCATAGAGTGAACGAAGGTAAGACCCGAAATTGATCTGACCGATGTCTATCTCTGGTTTCCAGGAACGAATCGACATCTCAGGATAGGATTCGGTCCGGTTCTCACCGTTATCTTCTCTGCTTCCGGAAGCAGTGTCGTCGAGACCAGAAGATACCACAGGTGACGGAGCCATTTCAGGAACATCGTCGTTGTCGAACGAGCTGGAGCCAGATCCGCTGCTTGGACTACCTGCGGTTTCGTCTGATACCATTATCCGCGTGTTAATTTGAGTCATTCGGTTGCGCAACTCTGCAAGAGCGTTGCCGCCGCGCTCAACCTTTTTGACAGGTGCGTGATTCTTTCGGCCTTTCGACCTTATACCGCATTTGGCAACGACAAGATGCTCATTGGCCTGCTGGGATCGCATGATAATGTCCCTCTTCCTCATTCTAGTCTTCAGATATTCTAGCGGTGAAACCTGGATTGACTTCTCATCTACTCTTTTGACAGTTTCATTGAGATCCTTGTTCGGTTTCGTATCAGATTTGGCATTGTGTTGGCGTAGAGTCGCGAGTTTGTTGAGATCGGACGCGGTGAGAACAGTCACGGGCTCGGATACAGTCGTAGGATAGATAGACTCCGCCCGCTTATTCTTCGACTTCGACTTAGACCCGCGCTTCTTATTCTTCTTTGATTTGGCCGAGGAGTTGCCATTGGAGGTGGGTGGAGAAGGTGAGGTGTCGCAGTGAGGGTGGTCGCCGACGTGGGATTGGTGCTCGGTTGTAGGATCGACCTCTTCCAAGTCACGATGAGCGATGTTAAGAGGTTTGGTCGTGTCTTGGTCGTTGGCAACAACCATGGATACAGATGAGGAGGGGGGTGAGAAGGACAAGGAAGAAGAAGAGGAGGAGGCGCCATTAGCAACCTGAGATGAAGAGGATCCATTATTGAAGACCATTCTGGTTGTTTGGAAATGTAGACTATGTCTGAGTTGTCGCAACGCTGCTGAGATGGTTGGCAAGGATTTCCTGTTTGATGCTGGGACCGGCAGCAGAGTAGAAAGTTGTGGGGAGGAGAGTGGAAATTGACCGCGTCGGTAGAAAGTGACCGTGTAATCTGAGGGCAAAGGTCGTCGCTAGTGCTCTAGTAGAGCAGGCAGTGAAATGTAGTAGAGTTGAGGTTGGTAATCGACACCGATGTTATCGTAATTGTAAGTATTCGAGTGGAGTGGTTGCGGTGTGCAGAGTACAGAAAAGAGTATGGAGATTATGCAGAAGTAAAGAATCTGGAGAGGCTGGGAAGAAACTTATATCAACCATGCGCATGGGCCACAAGACTGCGTAGACAGTGTCTATTGTGAAAGCGCTGTCAATGACAATAAGCACGTGATTGACAATGGCTCGTGCTCGGGCAGTTTCGTTTACAGTGACTAAAAAGTATGAAAGTAGGAGAGACAGTGGTGAACTCCTCTACCGAAAGAACAATTCTGGAATATTAGTGCCAAGCATATACTTTTTCCTATTGTTTGGGAATGGGTACGACAATTGACCAGAACTTGCCAAGACGGCGATACTGGCGCAGGAGTGAAAGTTCGCCAGCCTTTCACCAAAAAGCTCGAATGGACTTCCATTGCGGAACTTTCCGTCAGTGCCGATACCTTAAACCATGATAGTAGATTACAAGAAAACAGGGTGGTGGGACTTGTATACAAGGACTGGGAATAATCTGATCATAGACTTTGAACATTTATATAATTGAACGATAATCAAAGACTTGGTGTACACAGGAAAAACGCATGAACGCATTAATTTATCGTTGCGAATCAGGTTAAGTATAATAGCTACCATTTAAGTAGTCGTATTCCACATAGTATGATGTTGTTTGCTTGTTCTGAATACAACAGCTCAAACCCCGACGTGATTGGGGCATTTCACTACTTCCATGCTTGTGCTCATGCTCCAAACCTCCTGTCCTACCCCAGGGTCTATTGGAAATTCCCCTGAAGGCTCGGCTCCTCGTTGTGTAGCAATCGCGGTGTATGCAACTCTCAAGGTGCCTCCGCCACAAGGCGAAGAGACTACATTTCCTGGTGCTGGAGCAACTGTGCCTCGAAATAGATCCAGTACAGGCCCCTTAATGGATATCTGGTTAGTTGCCTACCAAGTGTCAGCAAGCGGGGGTTCAGCAAAGATATATCTGATATGTTTGTACTTGCATTTCCAGGGTTCTCAATCCATTCATACCGTGCAGCGAAGTTCAACGTGGTGTTTGAACCCATGGGCATGTAACCTTGTAGATTCATCCCCCGAGGATTGACGTTCAGCATACAATCCGGTTCATCAAATGCTATATTCAATTGAAAGACACACTCCCTTTTGCGATCCGAGGGCCTGGTACCAATGCCAACATACGGTCTAAATTTGTCAATGCTCTGGTACAGAGTGGGAGAGTCTGGATTCATATATGAGGACACAGTGCCTTCGGGACAGCCATTTCCTGTGTAGTTGTAGGATCGCACCAGGACACGGACACACGATACACCCGAGAGAGCTGTCAAGAAAAGTGTGATTGTAAAAATTGCTGACATGGTCGATACCCTCGCAGGGAGAAAGCGCTGGGAAACATGATGAAGATTGGTCCCATCGACCTTCTAAAGTACGAGTCTGACTTCGTAGGATTTCCTTGCTTTACTACCATGGTTTACTTCATGGTGGTGAATGCAACCCAACAGCATATAATTAAGAAGGACCAGAGTACCGTATTCCGAATTGGATAGATTGCACCTCAATATATGGGCCTGGGATTGTAGGCTCGATTTCTGCCTGCTCTCCAAAAGCCTGCAAGGTTGCGGTTGTCGAAGTCCCCCGGAAGGCATCCCAACGACGGCAGAGCACATGAAGAGAGGAAAGCGGGTGGCCAGTAATCTGCAGTATAGTGCTGCGTGTCGATTATGGAATCAAGGGTAGGAGTGGCGGATTGGGGAAATCCCCTGTAAGACATGAATCCAGTGCTGTGGGCCGCCCCATCAAAGTTGCAGCATAAGCATCAACAAACATCCTCGCTACAGTACTAAATAACTAACTTGGCTATCTGCAAGTTGGACATTGACCTGGCCTTCCAATTCGAGAGTGAATGTGGACATGCACGAATAGCATAGTACAAGCATCTTGGAAATGGAGGAGACGCCAGCCGGCAGCAGGCGGACTCCGAAGACGGACGGGAAGACATGTCTGCAGAGAATCGACGGCGAACCCCCACTTTGAGAAGGGCCAGAGAGAGGAGGCGGAAGAGTCTTCGTGTGGCTTACGAGGCTTACTAAGGTCCCCAAGGTCCAAAGGTCCAATGTCTGAGGTCGCCCGCACAACCGTCGCCTTCCCCCGCCATGGATCGACAAAACATGGCAATCGTGCGCCTCCACTTTTCACTCGCTTCCGTCTCTTCATTGGAGTCTGCGGCCGAGCTGGACTGGACTGTGTGACTGTGTGACTGTGTGCCGGCAAACTGCGTTACTGCCAAAGATATGACGCTGCGCTACGCTATTGCATTCTTCTTCACAGCTCAGTCATCCTAAACCACCTAGAATCTCCATATATTCTTCTTTTCTCCTCTCCCCCCCTCCCCCTCGTTCCCGCTTTGCCTCTCTTTTCTCTTCCTCATGTGGCCCCCTTCAAATGTCGCGTCGCATCCTTCCACCTCGGCATAATGGCGCACGTGGTTTCGTTACGGCCGCGCCCAACCGCCGTCCTCGCTACATGTCGAAGGACCGCAGGGCGCGGTAGAACACCCCTCAACACTCCAAGCCCAGCTCAAACCCAACCCGCATGGAGGAGGAGAAGTCTCTCCACCAATGCGGCAGCTGCAGTACAAGAGCCTGCTGTAGAGGTTCCGCAGCAACTCCCACCAACCTCGACCCCTTTGCGACATGGCATCTCGGAGCGAAGAGCTGCGCTCAAGAATGCAAAACCATTCTCGGAATTTCTTACCGACAGCTTCAACAGACAACATGATTACTTGCGCATCAGTATTACAGAGCGCTGTAATCTAAGATGTTTGTATTGCATGCCCGAAGGTAAGCTCCCCAGCCATTAGACAAGCTTGCAGGAACTGATAGTCGTTACAGAGGGTGTCCCACTTTCGCCCCCTGCACACCTCCTCACTACGCCCGAGATATTCTACCTTTCCTCGCTTTTTGTGTCCCAGGGTGTCACCAAGATTAGGCTTACTGGAGGTGAACCAACCGTGCGCCGCGACATCGTACCCTTGATGCAGTCCATTGGCAGTCTTCGTTCAAAAGGCCTTCGAGAACTCGCATTGACCACAAACGGCATATCCTTACACAGGAAGCTTGATAGTATGGTAGAGGCGGGTTTAACAGGGATCAACCTCAGTTTGGACACGCTTGATCCTTTCCAGTTCCAAATCATGACGAGACGAAATGGATTTGACGCCGTCATGAAGTGCATTGACCGCGTTCTGGAAATGAAAAAGCTTGGAGCAAATCTTAAACTCAAAGTCAATTGCGTCGTCATGCGCGGGCTCAATGAAAGAGACATCGTACCATTTGTTGAACTGGGCCGAGAAAAGGACATCGAAGTGCGCTTTATCGAGTATATGCCGTTTGGCGGCAACAAGTGGAGCGAGGGCAAGATGATAAGTTTCCAAGAAATGCTGGATATCATCAGAGTCAAATACCCCACGCTAAGGAGCGTTGCCGGCCACAAAAATGACACAAGTAAAACTTTTGAGGTCCCCGGTTTCGTTGGCAAGGTCGGGTTTATCACCAGCATGACCAACGATTTCTGTGGCACGTGCAATCGATTAAGGATCACCAGCGACGGCAATCTCAAAGTGTGTTTGCATGGTAATGCGGAGGTATCTCTGCGCGATTTGCTACGCCAAGACAACAACGGAGAGCCGATTGACCAAGAAGCCTTCGAACGCATCAAACAGATCGAAATGGACCGGCTCAAATCACCCCTCAGTGGTGAGACCATTCTTGGCTGGGGCCAACGAGAAAGGGAGCTTCTTAAAGTCATCGGAGCAGCCGTCAAACGCAAAGCTGAGAAGCATGCAGATATGGGCGATTTAGAGAACATGACAAACAGGCCGATGATATTAATTGGTGGGTAATTGTTGGATTTCTTGTTACATATGTTCATTCTAGCTCATGACTTGGATGCATTCATGATATCACGGCGATTTAAGGCGGCATGAGTGGTGGCGTTTGGGCTTTCTTCACGACAGCCGTGGGCGCGGCTACTCCGGAATGGATAAGATCCTTCCGTTATATATACCAATTCTTTTCGCCCACTGATATTATTCCACTCCCTAATTCCATTGTGATGTGATGCTGATTATCGCATAGACGGCCATCATCGACGCAATCCCACACAACCGAACCAGTTGAAGTTGAACTTCCAGAGAAATGCCAGCACGTACAATCCGCCTTTGACTTCGTCGCCAGCTATCCCACTACACCTACTTCACCCGAATCTATCTATGAGTTCACTCAGTGCAAGACAATTTTGCACCTCCACAATCCGAAGTTCATCAAATACATCGCGAACACCACGCCTTACAGAACAAGAAAGAATCAACCCTGAAGCTGTGGAAGAAACCAACACATCCCCATCACTTGTAACTCGCGCAAACGCTCTTCCACACCTCAACGCCTCCGGCGCAGCACACATGGTATCCGTATCCGAAAAGGCGCCCACCCTCCGCACCGCCATTGCCGCCGGCACAGTGTACTTCTCCAACCCGGAATCACTCTCCCTTATCCGATCCGCATCTCTTAAAAAGGGCGATGTATTATCAGTATCGCGAATCGCCGGAATCATGGCTGCCAAAGCCACACCCACCCTAATTCCCCTCTGTCACCCTATTGCCCTTTCTCACGTTGGCGTTGAGCTTCAACTCTTCGACGCAAATCAACATACTTCTGAAAATGGGTCAATTGAGAATCACGACGGCATACACATCGAAGCAAAGGTCCAATGCACAGGCCCAACTGGTGTGGAAATGGAGGCTTTGACTGCGGTGATGGGGGCAGGGTTGACCGTCATTGATATGTGCAAGGCAGTAGATAAGAAAATGAGAATTCAAGATGTTAGAGTCGTGCTTAAAGAAGGCGGTCGGAGTGGGGTCTGGAAGGAGGAATCATGGACGAGCGTCGTGGGCCAAGAATGAAGTCGTAGCTACGGTACCTTCAACTGCAGTGCGCGTTGAGAATCTTGCCGCTGATTGACCCACATCATTCACAATCAGTAAGAGTACTGCAGTCATCATATAGAAACTCTCTACAACTAGAGGGCATTTAGAAGCAATTTACGCCAGTGTGAACGCTCAAGGGTTGATAAAAGTAAAACAATGTATGAGTCTGGGCTCCCAAAGCCAACAACCTGATTCTTCCTGCTACCGTTCTGACCCCTTGAAACCACCACTGATTGGTACAGCAGGCATATGTAGTTTAGGTATATCTCAACTCGCTCCTGACGTCAGGAAACTGCCTATGTTTCTCCACAGATATCATGCAGCCTCTTCTGGACTGAAACTGAGCATTCCCGTCGATATTCCCTTGTTCCAAACAGAAGGCTGTCCCATGGGATGCGTGCAAAATTGCGATTTTCCACATCCTGAGAATATCTTGAATTAGGCATGGAGCTATTTGCTCATCTCTAACCCACTCACAATAGGTCAAGATTGTGGTAGTTCGCCAGTCTGTGTTCCAGCATTCTTGAGCTTCGCTCTAGTACTCTTGAGGTGGACATCGCCTGAAAGGAAAGAACCAAACCAGTCGTTTTCAACATTGCCTCCTCCTTCCTCGTTTACGCCATCGAGTCCGATCTCTCCATCATGAGAATACTTCGCACCGTAATATCCTGGGCCAATTTGAGATGTCTTAGAAACTGGTATGACAGGGCGACGCGTATGTTTATTGTTCCAACCGGCAAAATCAATCGCCGTCATATCACGAGTCGGAATCGTGCGTTGAGAGCCAGGACTAGGTTCAAAACTATACGGGAGTGGCATATGGTTGTATCGATAATCGAAAACTGAATGATAAGCTTGTCGATAGGAGAGAAGCGCAAAGAATGTCCCGATGATGGCTCCGGCTAAAACATCGTACCAGTGATGCCAGTAATCGACGACTTTACTCAGTGATAGGAGGACAGCGGCTAGGATCGGAGTGGCGAGGAGAATCTGCTGCCAGTGCCGCGACTTGTAGTCCGCTACGACTTTGAATTTCGCATTGATCCAAAGAGCCAGATACAAAAAGCCTGCGCAGGCCGCAGCGGAGTGACCGGAGGGAAAAGACATGAGCGCCATATCGACCTCCCTCGAGTCTCCCGTGCAAACCTCGGAGGTAAAGTATATATTCTTGTATCCATCACCGTCTGCTTGCAATGGACGTGGGATGCAAGTCTCGTAAAAGTGTGGACGAAGGCCGCCAATAACCCATTTTACGAGAATCTGGAAAACGTCGGCGGTGGCAAGTGCGAAAGAGAGACCCATGATCTACTGCTTCATTAATCTTTGATCAAGAGATAATTGCTTAAGTCACTGACAGCGCTGTTACAATCCCAGAAGCTTCCGATGAGGAAGATCGATATCAGCCCGATAACTGCGAACGGCACTCCCAATGATAGGATGGCGGACACTAATGTGGTAACATATTCGTCCACCCTCGGATACGCATATTGCGGCGCGAGCAGGGTACCGGCTCGTTCAAGAGGAAAGAATTTTGCTGTCAACGGTTTGGCCAAAAACAGAATCAAAAGAGGAATGACGATGAACACGGCGAGAGTGCATAGATCAGGCCACTCTGAACGAAACCATGTCCTGAACCCTGGATCGTCCGGGAACCAGTACGTATCTCGCATCCCGCCTTTGGTCGCATCCTGCTTCGATTTTTCGACCAGATCTACGCTTTCCGTTGGCAGAGGCTTGTCAGTCGCGCCGTCACGGTCAATGATCGCTCCGGATCCTACTCCGCGCGTATCCCCCAACTCGATATCTTGAGTCGCAACATTTTTATCGACATTTCTCTCGCGAGTGCCCCCTTTCGAAGGTGCCATAGCCCTCTTATACCAGCCTTTCACAATTCCAATAACGTGCCAATCCCACATGCTGGACCTGGCCTCGATGAGGGTGAGCCAGGATGCCGAATATTCTTCTCTTTCCTTTCGTAAGGCCAATGTAGACTCGGTCTCGTCGAGGGTGTATACTCTGTCAGTCTAATGCGCCCTGCTCAGTGTGAACATTCTTGACGATAGGGCGTAAAGATAGCGGGAATTCGGGTAATAGTGTTGCAGAAATACGATAGCCGCGTGCAGTAGCTTCAAGGACAGTGTAATTGTTGCGCTCAGTTGCGACGGACAGGGAATGCTGAATCATATGGCCGGTAGCAACCGCCACTGCCCTAGGCAAGACCCTAGGCTATTGCCTTTACAACGCGCCTTCTTGTGATAAGTCGGGATGAAGCGAATAACATAGAAGTCACGGTCCTGGGCAAGAACATGTGCTGGAAAGCCACTATGCTCTGGAATATCAAGACGAACATGGAATCCGATTGAACCCTCTCACTATTACTCAAGAAAGAAAAGTACGTCCTCCCCGGTCCTTTCTCTCTCTCTCTCTCTCTCTCTCTCCCTACGCAGAACGCGATCTCTACCTGCCTGTAGCTCCGGTCGGTAAACGCGGTAGGACCGATCTTGGAATCATAGCCAGTAGATAGACTACAGAGAACGACCGCTACCCTGGCCCTGTGGGGAGAGAATGCATCAGATAATATCGGCATTTACAAGTTCTTTCAGAGGCGTCCAACCATTTCTAAAGTGGCTAAAGATATGCACGAACTTCAATTGTCTTTTGCTGCGCTTCTTAAACACTTCTAAACTATCTTTCAACGAAACTGTCGTTCTCATTTGGAGAGCGTTATGGATCTTACTACAGTTTAAACAATTCGAGATGGTAGAATCCGGAAGATAATTAAATGACCGGGCGTCATACCGCGACCGCTTCCACCTAGAAGAAGATATAGCTGACCCCACATTCTCAACTCAGACGCCGAACATGACAAGAATAAAACAATAAGTAAAAAAGCTAGGAGGCCAGGTGCTTCCTCGCTAAACGAATTCATAGCCTACCACCTCCCTCCGCTAGCCATGTCCCTGTCCCTGAAGTAAAGAACAGAGAGGATTTTCCCATACTGTTGGAATTTTGGTTCCAGATGGAGTGACTTTGGCTGTGGTTGGGATTTGGCGATAGGCGATATTTTCCACCCGTTCAAGATATATACTTTCAAGATTTGGTAGTTTCTGACGCAAGTTGTCCAGTATGCCGTCCATCTTATCCCACTCCACGTCCGAAAATTCGCCTTCGAGATGTACTGACTTGATAGACGACGGGAGTATTGTCGCTACGTCAAAATCCTGGTCAAATCTTATTTGGTCAACGGTTTTCAAGTCGGTTAGGTCGGCGGCTTCTTTGACGGGATACAGCATTTTCCAATTACATTTTAACGATATCAGTTTTTTGAAGTCTCGGAGGGAAACAGTATGAAGGTCATCATCAATTATCTGCGAGGCAATGTTAGCCAGAAAATCTCAAACGAACGGTCAGGATGGTGGACCTCGTATCCATATTGCTCTGCACAAGATTCTAACACGAGGTGCTCTAACGAGTTCTTTGTACAATCCGAAAGTGCTTGTATGACCCTTTTCATGTTTAGTGACACGCTTTCGTCAACAATCCCTCCGCCAGCTTCATAGCTGAAACGTTCTAGACTGTCAATGCCTTCTAGAATATTAAGTAAGGCATCGCATTCAAATCTCGAGTCTGTAAACAATAGCTCTTTAACATTTGACTTCGGAAGTTCCGATGTGGGTATCATTAACTCATCGGCTTCCGTTGACATTTCGGTTGCGATAGATCCACCCATGTTCATCGCTACTAGATTCTGTAGTGTCGGGATGCATATGAATATTCTGGCCCATTCAGCAGCACAGCAGCCCTCTGTATCTCCATGAGCAATTACAACCGTTTTCAGATGCTGAAATGGAAGCAACCGTGCCTTGGATTCATAAATAGAACCCTTTGCGGTATAGTTCAACACGCTCCAAAATGTAAGCCCCAGATCCAGATCGGTGAAACGGATGATCTCGAGACGCGGAAGATAATGGATCAGTAGCGCAATCATAGGATCCTCAAAACCAGTTCGAGTGGTTTCTTCCATTTCTCGCCAGAGACTATCACAGTCCACTGCGTATATCTTCTTGATCTGTTGAGTAGCTTCAATGAATGCCTGTACATAGCTATCGGGAGGGTACTCTTTCTGCATTTGTAGGTCATGCACCGATCCGATCGTTGGATCCCAGTATCTTTGTCGTCTGAGTGGGAAGCTCATGTCACGAATGAACCATCCCCGGCCCAAATCCTCCAAGACACTTTTCAATGTCTGCCACAGGACACGGGACCCAGCTGCAACATCGATGAACCTATTCTCCTGGAAGAGACGTGCGTGTTCCCGAATCGGAATTTGACAAAACGCCCAATGGGATTTGCAAGTGATGGCAAAATTAAAGCTTGACGGAGGGTCTAGGCATTCCGCAATATAGAGAATGGTCTCTGACGGCAAAGGTAAAGAGTGCATCGGAGGCTGGAATTTCATCGACAGGAAGATTGGAGTAGACCAGACCAAATTCCAGACATCCGGTTTTACTTTCGAGCCGATCAATGCTTGAATCTGCTAGCCTCTTCTGGTATAGCCGTTCAATCTGCCAAAGTTACCACATACGTAGAAAGCGTTGAGTGAATTGATATATCATGATAATCATTAACAGAAGATGAATCCAAGGCACACATCCTCTGAGATACAAAACATGAACAGCAGTCTTCTTAACACGTAATCAATTTCGATAATATACTAATAGTCAAAGAAACTCAGTGCGCGTATTGTACACTTCAGCTTACGTCACCATTTTTGAACCCATTTTTCCCTATGGGCATCTCTCTTACATGCCCAGAAATATATGCTCTTTAAGAAATCTACGGATAATTGAGAGACGTGGAAGGAGAGAGCGGAGTTGGTTGCATTTGTTTGTCTCTTTGTCATTGTCCAGAGGCATGGTGGCCATTCTATTTCCATTGCGATGGGACAACGTCGCTTTAAACATGCAGAACCCTATGAGATTACTGGTAAACGAAATATAGCAGGATCCTTTGTTTCATTCTACCGTTTTCCCCCACCAGCCATCTCAACTCGGTATGCTGTATTCACGCTGCGTGCCCAGAAATACACGCATCAGTGTAGCTTCCGCTCAATTTATTTACTTATGCAGCGTTTCAATTTCAGTCGTAATATCTTGGCCGAGTATACGTTTTGAAAATTCAATTGATAACCAAATATCGTCGATCTCCTCGATTTTATAGCCCGACCAAACCGTTGAATATTGACCCGCTCAGTGAATCTATACAGGTTATATGACTGACATCCAGTCTTCGAGGTGATTTAACTGTAGCCTAGATGGATTTTTAATGTGATTCTATATGGATATAAAGCTAAGTCGAGTTTGATACACCCTTGTGAGGCTTTTTCTTTGGTTGGTGCCCATGTTATGAAATAGTCCATCAAGAGTTAAACCCTAGTCATGTTAGCTGGATATGTACAAGCCAATGGCCTTGTTCTTGCCATACCTATGACGTGGTCCTACTATGCTGTAGCCTGCTGCTATTCCTGTAATGACTGTGTGGGAAACTATGAGTAGTTTGTGGGTCATATATACCAAGAACAGCAGTGCTCTCATTGGGTGACCACCATGTTACTGTGGACCCGGCACTAAGCCACTACCCGCAATTGGACTTGATATAGTATGATTAATTATTCGTCTTAGGCGATTATTCAGCGCCAAGGTTCAACTTGGCCGCCATTGAACCCTTTCTGGATTAGTTTGCGATCCTCACAAGTCGAGAATGAAATTATTTCTTCACAGGCAACCAAAGCGTTCAATAAAGCGTTCACCTTGGATCCACCTGATTAGTATCGATGTCAGGGTAATCAAGCTTATCAAATCCAAATTTCGGATTAGTATCCACGGTAAAGACACACATGAGGATCTACATGAATGAATATATATCTATCTCCCGTAGTGGACGGATAGAACTCCTTCGAGCGTAGTACCTTTTCATTTACAAAACCCCACTCGTGTGCTCGATAAAATATGGTCATAGTGGCAATCGCGGGAGGCACGGGCGGCCTTGGTAAGACCTTTGCTGACGAACTGATTCTTCAAGGTAAACACAAAGTATTATTGTTGAGTCGGAGAGTAAGCTGCCATCGAATTTGGATCGTTTAGTATCTCGAGACTAAAAATATACGCAGGCATCCCCGGAACCTGACTCCGGTGCCCCCATAATTGCTGTCAATTATGATGACGTAACGGCTACGAGGAAGATCCTTGAATATCATAAAGTTGAGGCGATAATATCTACAATCAGTCTCTACGATGAAGAAAGTAGTAGCATACAGCTGAAACTGATTAAAGCCGCCTCCGAATCTTCCACTGTGAAGAAATTCGTACCAAGCGAGTATGGGATTAGGTACACCCCAGAGTATGTGAAATCTTCCTCTACTTCGATATATGTTAATATGGGCTTGCAGTATCATTCCATTCCATCCGTCAGCGAAATGGTTCATTGACGCGGCGGAAGCGCTACGCAAAACCGATCTACAATTCACTCGAGTAGTCATTGGTGGGTGGCTTCTGGACTACATGGGCATGCCACATATTAAGAGTAGGATGAAACCCCTCAAGTATGCCCTTGATTTTGATAATCATCATGCCATAATACCAGGCGACGGTAACAACTCTATCGCATTCATTTACTCAGTAGACCTTGCGAAATATGTTGCTGCTTTACTGGAGGAGAAAACTTGGCCTGAAGAAAGCGGATTCGTTGGGGATTGTATGTCGTGGCGGGAGGKAGTCAAGGKGGCAGAAGATGTAACTGGTGAGGCGCGTCATCTATCAATCATGTTTATGACTAAATTGGAATATAGGCATGAAATGGAACGTCCAATATGATCCAGTCGATGAGCTAGAAAAGGGACAAGCTACGTTGTTTTCTCATACTAAAGGCTCATATTTTGGATTTCCAGAAGAAGTGGCCCGTTCCTTGCTCTCTGATTTTGGACTCATGGCTGCAAGGAACCTTGATGGGGAATCTAGGGTAAATGTGAGGAACGCGGACTTCCCTGGGATACGTCCGATAACCGTGGAAGAAATGATAAGAAATGCCTGGGGTCCGAAAGTATAGACTAGAGTAAAATAAAAAGGAACCCAAACGCGAGTCTCCACTCTCTATGCTATCTCTACACGCTCCCTTTCTACCTTCTCTACTTCAAAGCCTATTACACCTTTCCAACTTCACGATTCATGTAAAAGAAAAATTTCGTTGTTTCCATTGTACAGATATTTGTATACATTGTACTTTTACGTGACTATTTTGCAGGCAGCTGCCTCTAGAAACCTCGCAAGCTCCCTCCTTTAAGATTCATCAAGCATAGTGTACGGATCCCGGACCAGCCCAGTCGTAAAACCCTGTGTACCTGAAGGACCAGTTTTGATCCCAGCACTGCAGTGATTCGCTTCCAGAAACCTTTTAATGGGGAACAGCTTGGTCCAGAGCGCTCTTCCAGCTTCTAGGTCCTTTCTTACCGCGACTGTGTTCCACGATTCGACGGCTTGGGTCGGAATAAGATTGGCTATCGCCCATACTATGCCCTTGTTTCCAGCTGCTAGGCCATAGAGGTGAGTGTATCGCAATCATTAAGATCTGAATACTGCCCCGCCCCCCTATCCCAAACATCAGTTTCGATAGATCGGTCCAACACCCGCTGTATCCTTAACGAATTTGCAACCACACTCAGACAACTTCCCCATCTCGGATTCGTTGACAGCGATCAATGTACCTGGGTCTTCTAGGAAAATAGCGCGCTTGTGGCGCTTTAACTTGCCCGCTGCTAGGAAGCGTCGGAATTCGCGAGGAAGGCGTCTCCGGGCAGAGAAGGTGGAACAACATCTGCTAGTATCCACCAGATTCCCCACGACAAGCTGACACCATGGGGTCCCAGATTATGCCAAAGGTGTACCACCTGCATAAGAGGTCTGGGCATCGTCTCGTATGTCTCGCTTGATTACAAGACCCAGGGTGCGTCTGCATCCTATTAACTTCCCACAACTTTCATCAGCTTCACTCATCAATTTTGTTCACGCGAACATGGGAGAGATACAAGCACAACGGTCAGGCTGATTTGACTCCAGTACCCACCAAGCAGGTCGGGGAGATGGAGGAACATCATAGCACTGTGCACGATGCTGTCTTCGGAGACGTCAATGAGCAAGGACCCAATTATCTCAATGTAAGCCTTTCCCCTCTCCGTGGCCTTAGAAACAGAGGCGGTGCGCTGAATTTTTCTCCTTCAGGTTGCATCATGATGAAAACGCAGATTGGCCTCGGCGTTCTCTCTATACCATCAATCTTCCATAGGTTTGGTATGATACCCAGAGTTCTCTGCCTTCTTTTCATTCTGGTAATAACCAGGTGAGCCAATTGGGTGGTCAGTTGCTTCAAAATCAACCACCGTTCCGTCTGTGGAATAGACGAAGCTGGGGTTCTGATGTTTGGCAAAATTGGCCGCGAATTCTGGTCTGTGGCTTTCTACACCTGTAAGCCGGCTTTAAAGCCCCTTTTGATCAGGCGATAACTGATGAGAAAGTCTAGACATTGATCGCGGGTTCCGCGATGCTTGCAATCTCGATTAATTTGAATGCAGTCTCATCCCATGGAGCTTGCACTGGTCATCGGATTTGGATGCGATAGCATCCTCGTTGCCAGTGAGTGGTTATATTCTCTCGTGGGCTCCTTTCTGGCAGCGTAATAGCCTTCACAGTCACCATTACTGTCGGTGTACAAGATAGCCCAGCTGCTGCGCCTGTTACTGACGCTTTCTGGATTTCAGGCTTCGATCTCTTCAGTCAACCAAATTTTCTGACGTTGTCGCTGCAATTCCTACACTCTTATTCGCCAACGGTGCTCCTCCAGCGTACTTTTGGATCGTATCCGAAATGCGTGATTCTAAGCTCTATACGCGAGCAGTGATAGTCTCGCAGACTGCAATGGGTTGCCTTTGCGTGGTGATCGCTGTTGTTATATATTATTACTTCGGCCGGCGCTTTGGTCTGCCGGACCCCTTGTGAAGAAGGTCGCTTATGGGTTTGCTCTCCCAGGACTGGTCGCAACAACAACCCTGACGAACCATGTAAGTGCCACGAGATTCTGGACAATCCTTACTAAGAGCCACAGCTTCCGGCAAAATTCATCTTCATTAGATTGCTTCGGAATACGCACCATCTGAACCAAAATACACTCAGACATTGGGTAACTCGGTTCGCGTGTACTGGAAGTGTTGCATTGATTGGATACATTGTAGCCGAGTCAATCCCCATATTTGATGGCCTACTTTCATTAATCGGCGCTCTTCTTGGTCCAGTCATGGTACTTCAACCTACTGGTTGTATGTGGCTCTAGAATAATTGGAAGGAAGGCAAAACTGAGAATAAGCCGCTATGAATGATGCATGCTGACTGGGCTGTATTTTTTATTGCCTTTGGGTGCTTCCTCATATTGCTGGCACATACAACTCTCTCATTGGCATCATTGCTTCCTATAAGAAACTGGGAGGGTCCCCGTCTCGCAGATAATTCAAACTCCGTTTGATTCAGATATTAGAAAGATGGTGCTCTCAGGATTAAGGTACATACATTTGGCAGGATATGGTACTATCATTGTATTCTAGCACCGGGGAGCATTTTAACTTCGATCGTTTTGCACGTGGCAAAGAAGGGGTCACTTGTCTCTCTCAGATTACGCTTGTTATTCGACCCCGTGGTACGGAAATGACGTAGAAAAGTCAAACTTATATTCATGAGAATGGTACTTTGAAATGCGCAGTCTATGGATAGTTCTTACTGTGCTCACACAAGCACCAAAGGTCGTACATATTTAGTATTGGCTCTAGGCTTTACCAGCTCATTAACACTATTCGACAATCCAGCTTTCATTCCCCAATTCAAAGCGAGATCCCATCTCAGGCCCATCGTATCAACTATAGCAACTATCAACCGACTTAATAAGACTAGATGAAATAGATATTATTATAACAGTCATTATAGCCATCCTTATAATTATTATATTATGAGAGAAATTTCTTTAAAAATATTAGAAATTTAATAAAGAATATAATAAATCATAAAGGTGAGATTTTCTAGTACTAGGCCTTACGCCATTTAGCATGACCTGACACTACTCCTAATGAGTCCGCCTTAGATGGCCGACGTTCAGGATGAGCGAGGATACCTTACTCACACACATGGCTCTACACCACGCTATGGGTCGGGGCAATAGGCTACATGGCTGTTGTTCGCCCAGGAGGTAATCACGAGAGATAATCTTCGGAAGCATTAGAACGCTACGCCGAGACGATCGAGATGACGCACGGTTTTTTCATAGAATATCTGAGGGCAACTCGCTGGATGAGAAGTTTGCGTTTGTTCACGGTCGCACAGGACGACTTGAAAGCTCGGTGAGTACCTTGTGTTGACATTGTGGCCAAGGAACAACAGCCCCTGTACCGACTATTCAGCCGTAGCAGCTAACTGTCCTGTCATTGATTGGTCGACACATCTTTCTGTCTTCAATTCTATGTATGACTTATACTTAAAACGCTCACTTGACCTTTTTCAACCCAAGTTCTCCAGTCACCAAGTTCGTCGAATATCCATCTAGCACATCAAAACCGGAAGCTCCATCTAGATTCAAAACGTCGAATTTCACGAGACCATTATCGTGCTTCCGAATGTTGTTGAGGTATTCCAACTGGTCCTTTGACAAAATCTCTTCTGCCTTTTCAATCGCAAGTTTGTACTCTGCCGAAGTTACCTGGCCATTTTCGCCGGCGACAAGCGCACGCATGTTTCTCATGAGCTCTTCCTTCCCTACCAAGTTGTCATTGTTGGCAAGAGCTCCCATACAGAAGTTTAGTGTACGCAAAACTTCGGACTGGTGAAACTTGGTGTTTACGTCTACTGCTCCTTGGATGACTGGACGGCAAATTTTGTCAGCATACTGGCTTCGAAGATGACCGTGAACTCAACTTACCTGGCTTGAAATGCTGGAATGCTCGATCGAAGTCTCCTTCGTTAAAATCCGAGATCACAGGGTCGTCACCTTGGAGTATCTGCTTCAAAGCACTCGTAACCACGATCAGAAATCGCGAGTATGAAGCGTCTACCCTTCTGGAATGCCACTTTGCGGCCGCCAACTCTGACGTCTGTCCCCTCAACGACGAGCATATCGTCGCTGCTGCCGATAAACCTGCATTCAGCGCCAGGTGCACGCCCGAAGAAAAGAATGGGTCGATGAAGCAGGCCGCATCGCCTGCCATGCGCACGTATGGACTCGCATACGCTCCCGCGCTATATGACCAGTCCGATGCAGACTTAATATCGCTGATGAGAGTTGCATCTTTCAGAAGCCTGCTTATCTCAGGGTTGGTCTTGACGTGGTCAAGATATATAGCTTTACTGTCCATCCCCGTTCCTCTCTTTTTGGCTGTTAGTGCCTTCGAGTGCTTCACTACTCCAACCGAAACCTGCCCGTTGTGTAGCGGGATGTACCAGATCCAACCCGTCTGGTCAGACAGAGCCTCGAAATATGGATATCCTTCCTGCTTCGTGCCCGTCCCGTACTGGCCCCCGTTAGTCCAGTATCCCCAGTTCGCAATGCTCTGTAGCTGCTCGCCAGGGTTCATCATTCTGTTCTTCAGGTACTTGGTGCTCATCAACCCATTTCTTCCCGACGCATCAACTAGATACTCAAACTCTACAGTTCCCGACGAACCAGACTTAGTTGACCAGGTGACGGATGTTGGGCGACCCGGATCAGGGAGTCCACGCTCAGTATCGGTGCTTGGTGTTAGGCCGGAGGGTGCGAACTCGATACTGGCCACCTTGACGCCGTCAAAGATCTTTGCGCCGACAGACCCGGCATGCCGGAAGATAATATCATCGGCTTCGGATCGGACCACGTTGTAGGCGTAGTTTTGAGGCCCGCCGGCGGCGATGAAGTCGGTTGCTGGTGCGTTATTATTACCGGGAAGGATTCTTGTTGAGGTAGGGGAAGGAGCGACTTACAGCCGGGTGCCTTAGAGTTGAGCTTGAATGTCGCTCCTCTCTTTTAAATTCAGAGGTCAAGTCAGTAATTTACTATATACCTTGCGAGGCGGTTTCAATTTGTGAGATCCGCGTACCTTGATATAGAAGCCGTGTGCGTCGAACTTCTTGTCGCAGTCGATGAACCGCAGCAATGGTCTAATGGAAGGAAGCATACTCTCCCCTACATGATAGCTGCACGAAGCTGTAAGTCAATACCAACACTTACATCCAATGACTGCGGAAAAGGGGAGGTAATCTTGCCGTGGGAATTTCTCCGCCTCAAGGAGAACAGTATCAACGCCCTCACGTGCCAGGGCAGATGCGGCGTACGATCCTGCCGGACCTCCTCCAATAACGAGGACAGTGCATCTTTTGGGAGGCTCGGATTCCATTTTAGGATTTGACGATTGACAATGTGTGAAAGCTTTATCGCTACAGTGTCAAATGGTAACCTTGGTTTATTTGAAAGAGCACTTCAGCAGCTATGAGAACTAGATATTGAATTTCTATTACAACTACCTTATTTCTGCTCCGACTGAATCCCGTCTTGTTGAGGTAACCTGCATAGCTGATTGCCCTTCGTCTCCGGATATCTTACTGTGGCTTCAAGCGTATGTAAGGAGCAGTATAGGGGGCATCGGCTAGTCGGTCATGCTAGAGATTTCATTACCTTTAGAAATGTCAAGATTGACTTTGTCGCTCGGTTTCGCCCAAGCATCCGGAAGAGTGCGCATGGGCTGCCCCCACACATCCGGCCTGGGGGTTGATTACCGAAGTTTCCGAATTCAATATCCGGCATGCAAAGGTCTGTAATTGGCCATCGGCTCCTAAGCAGTCATCTGTAGCCTGCAGAGATTGCATCTACAGCAGTGAGACGGAGCGGAGCGGAGAGGAGGCCCCATTCCATGTGTACATAGCAGGGGAGGGGAGCTCCGTGTCAGGTGCGTGCTGGTTCTTTAAACTTTCGGGAGCACCCCGCCATTCGTATCTTCCACGGCACTAACGACAACGGCGTAGCTGTGTAAAGGTGACTACCCTTGTATAACATACGCGATACGTCCATTACGTGCCTCCACCCCCAGACTAACTTCCTAAGACTTCCATTCGATGATACAACGGCCTTACCTATACTCTCCTAACCGGCCAGGAACGACAGCGTAGCGATAGGCACGGAGAAAACCCGAGACTCCTCGCAACTCGTCTACACCAGAGAATCATCGCGCAGTCGCCGTGAGGGGAGAAAATGTCATAGTTATATAGACGTAACTAGTCCTATTTATAAAAACTACTCATTTAAAAAATATATAAAGAATAGTTAGAATAGATATAATAGTAAGAATAGTAGAATAGTAAGTTATAATTTAATATAGAACTACCTAGAGATTCTATCTAGTTTTATAATATAAGAATATTATTTTAATTCTATTTATTTAGATTTAGTTACTATAAAATCTATAAAGATTCTATCCTTATAATTTTCTATAATCCTTATAATTTTTTCATATCTCTATAATTTTTCTTATAATTCTAAGTTATAGAATAATTAGTAAAGCTACTAACGTAAAGCACTACTAAGCTAGCTATACTACTAAGCTAGCTACTTTTTCTTAGCATAGTAACTTTTCTATACATAACGCTATATCTTAATAATATAAAGCTAATCTATCTAATTAAGAAGGTAGAATTAAACTTACTCTTTAGGCCTATACTTTATGCTAATTTTAAAGCGTATAACGTGCTATAGTAGCTTTTAACGTATAATACTAGTAGCTCTCTAACTAGCTTTATAGAATTACTTTTTAACTTTAAACTTAACTAAATTATATAAAACTTATAGTAACTAAAGAGTAGATAATTATATAATATATCTTTAACTTTAATTTATAAGAATTTACGCTATAGCTTTATAAAGTAGTAGATATAGTAGATAAACTATTATATACGTAGAGTAAGACACCTATAAGTAAGAACTAGCCTAAATAATTTATATTATATATAAATAAGCTTAAAATAGCTTTTAATTAAGTAAAAGACTATTAGAGAATATTATAAGAAGATCTAGAGGTTATTAATACGTAGTTTAAGCTTATATAAGAGATAGTAGCTAAGTATAGTATCTATAAAGATAATATCTATAACTTTAATAAGATAGGCTTCTAGATAGGTATAATTAGCTCTATAAAAGTTATTATAGGTTTAGAATACTATATAAGACTTATACTTATTTAGCTAGATAATAGAGAGTAGGTTATAGTAATCTAGAGTATCTACGCTACTAGGTACGTAACTCTATTATTTATTATCTATAAAAGACGTGTCTATATCTTAGTATAGTATAAAGAGATAGATATCTTATATAACTAAAAGCTCTTAGTTTCTAAGAATAAATAGATAAATAATAAGCTTAGTCTTAAATAGTTAAAGTATTTTAACGTGTATATAAAGATACGTTAAGTAGAGTTATATAAGCTATTTATTCTTAATAGCTATAAGAGCTATCTAAACTAGAATTTTAAAGATTTCTATTTTATATAAAAGATTCTTACTCTTTATATACTAGTATATTTATTATATATTCTATAGCTATTTAATATAGTATACTTCTTACTATTAAAGCTAAAGTACTTTTAGTACGTATAAGACTTAGCACGCTAGTATATCTACTATATTAATAAAGAAAGCTTCTTACTAGCTTTTAAAGACGTATTTTTTAAAGTATTTATATATAAGAACTATAAAAAGGCCTTTAAAGTATCTAGACTAGTTTCTATTAATATATAAATTATTTTTAAGCGCTTTAAAATCTACTTATATATACTACTAGAAGTACCTCTCTTAGAAATATTATAGTAGTTAAAAATACTAAATAATATATAAGAATTTAGCTTATAATTAACTCTTATATAAAAGTTTTTTATATAATTACTAAAAGAAGCTAAAGAAAGCTTTTTATAGCTAATAAAAAGAGCTAAATTAATACTATATTAAAACGCTCTTATAAATTACTAGATTATAGAGCTTAAAGAGTAATTAGAAGTTATAATAAAGTATAAAATACGTAAATAGAAGTAAATCTAGTATAGTAGTATAATAGAGTATAGTAAAAAAACTTTATATAGAGCTACTAAAGTATCTATAGCTTTTTAGTAATCTAAGAAAGCTTATAATAGTAGTAATAAAGAACTAGCTTAACCTAGTTAATAGTACTATAAAAACTATAGAAAGACTAGATATAATACTTATATATACTAAAAAGATATAAAAGCTTTTTTTAAATCTAGTCTAAGTATCTTATACGTAGTATAGTAGAATAATTAGGTGAAATAGCTTATAGCTATAGTAATACCTAAGTACTAGGCGATATAGTATAGAAATATAAAATAATTAATAAATTACTATATAAAATAGCCTTAATTAAATCTTTATATTAAATAAGTGTGTATTATATAAAGTATTAAGCCTCCTCTTATTAAGAGGATACTTTATCTACTATACTATCCTAAGCTAGGTTAAGTAACCTAAGATTACCTAATAAAATTATATAACTATTAATTTTATTTCTATACCTATAGCTCTAGTATAATCCTCTCTTACTTCTAATCTTAGTACCTTTAAGATTAGTATAAGAACTACTCTCTCTAGCTTATACTATTAGTGTCTATAAGAGTTCTTATAGGTTATTATTATATAGAATTCTAGTTTATTACTACTTAGGCTTTACTTTATTATTTAAAGAGCCTATAACTATACTTCTCCTTCTATAATAATAGCTATATAATCTTTTATCTAGACTAGATATACTACTATTTCTATTAATTTATTATACGCTAGGTTACTATTATATAGTTAAAGTAGGTAGTTATCTTATATTAGATCTACGTATATTACTAGGTGTAGACTAACTAGCTTATTAATAAGCACATAGATAATTAGATTATTATACCTCTCTATACGTTATAAGTAGTTATCACTAAATATATTACTAAATAGTTAATAGATATAATCTTATTAGCTTAGAAGGCTTTAAATAACTACTTAGAATTACTTAAGATTAATTAGTTTAAGYATAGTAGTTTACGCTTACTCTTACTCTCTAACYTAGTTATTTAGGCTTATTATAAGTATTAYTATAGTAAGAGAGTTAATAAAGCTACTTTACTCTAGTTCCTCTTACGTATACATAAAGACTACTAACTAACTAGTAACTTTTTTCCTACCTATTATAACTAGCTATTTATTACTCTTTTTATTAAGAGTGCTATCTCTACTAAATCTTCTATATAATAATACTTCTAATTACTTATTACTATTATCTTTATTATTAGAGTCTTACGCACTATTAAATAGGCTAGGTACGTAAGAGGAGAATAGTACTAGAGAGCTTAGTATACTAGGTAGAAGACTCTTACTTTTAATTTTAATCTATTATTCTTCTAGTATAGCTAAATAGTATTAAAGTAATTCTTAATAGGCGTCTCTTTTAGTTCTATAGCTATAGTCTTCTCTTACTATATTATATTATCTACTAGTAATAAAGAAAAATTTTTCTCTATAAGCTTCTATTTTAAACTTCTTAACTAGTCTCTATTATATCTTTACCTACTTAGCTATATATTAGTAATATTCTTACACATATTTCTCTTATTTCTCTAGCTTAGTATCTACTCCTAAGAATATATAGAGTTCTTTAATTATAAGTAGTAAATCTTATTATATTTAATAGTAGATAGCTTTTAAGATATTTAATAAGAATTATAGAGGTACTATACTAGAGAAAGCTTTATTAATTCTACTATATATATTTAAGTAACTAGATAGTAAGTAAAGTCCTATTATAAGTATATTATGCGCATAAGCTAGTTTAGCATAGGTTCTTATAACTAGATTCTCTATTATATATATATTATTATAAACTTAAATATACTATAATAATATTATTTAGCGCTACTTAGTTACTAGCCTAGTAGAGCTATAAAGTATATAAAGATTAGTAATATATATATCTCTTATATTATAGACTACGTTCTTCTATTTAATATTAGAGTATTTAACTTAAACTTCTAGTAAGAAATTAATAGAATCTTTCTAAGCCTTAATAATACTATTAGCTATTTATCTATTTTTATTTCTCTATACTTAGTAATTATAAAAGTATTAGTATATACTAGAGAGAATCTAAGTATAGTTCTTATTATCTTTATTATCTTAAGATATACTTCCTTAAATTATTTTAACTTAATAGTTATAAGTAATAGTAGCTATAATGTTTAAATTAATATATTAGAAGTAAGTAGCGTCTCTAAGTTTAATATATTTTATATAGTAAAGATATAAGATAAGCTAGACTACTTCTTATAATATTATATAGTAGAACTAGTACTATAAGTCTCTATAAATTAATTATTACTCTAGAGAATAGTATTATATTTAATACTATCTTAAGTTTAACTTTCTTCTTATAAGCTACGTATAATACTAGTACATGTTATATTTATTATTAATAATTTATTTTAATTTAGAGTCCTAAATCACCTATTAAAAGTAATTAAGAATAATATTCTTATTATACTTAAATTAATTAATCTATCTTTATACTTCTAGGAACTTAGCTAAGATGCGTTTATAATTAATAGTAGGCTAGTAGAGGTTAAGTATAAAGTAATAGCTAAGAAGAATATTAGACTCTTTATAAGCTTATTTATCTTTTTAAAATAGCTAGTATATTAAATTATCTACTTTTATATTACTAATATAATCTTAATTAAAGTAGAAGACTTAGAGTATAGTAACTAGACGTATATAGTTATAGCTTTTAGTAGTAAGACTAAGCTTACTTATAGTAGCGTAAGTATAATTAAAATAGACTCTAGTAGAGTACTTATTAAGACTAGCTTTATAATATTACTATTAAAGAAACTTAAGACGCTTAAGCTTACTTAACTTCTAATATCTAGCTTTTTATAATACTTCTTTATATTTCTTAGAGACTATCTTATAGTAATAATAACCTATATTCTTTTTAAATACTACTTACGCCTCTTTTAAGTTATTAATTACGTCTTAGTTAAATTAGTTATTAAGTAGTAGTATCTTTATTTCTTTTACTAGAGTTAAGTTCTCTATTACTAACTATTAAGCCTTTTTTTATAGTCACTTTAATATTACTACTCTTCTTAGAGTAATAAGAAGAGTTAGAGTTAATAAAATACTCTTTAAGAGAGTTAAGATAATACTTACTACTCTCTTAGACTTATCTCTTAGTTAGAAGTCTTATTTTATAGCTCTAATTAGTACTAAGAGCGCGCTAAGCTAGTTAGTTATAAATAGCGCTTAAATATGCTATAATAAGTAAAGTAAAGTTATCTAAATAATAACTTATTATATGCTTATAAGCTCTATACTATATATTAGAGAGCCTCTATTACTACTAGTTAATAGCCTAGTTATAGTAACGTCTTATTCTAGTAGGATTCTAATAGAGTTACTATCTAAGACTAGAATAATTAAGCCTATATTTATTTTATACTTAAAGCTATTCTTCTTTAGCTATTATTCTAGAATAGGCGTAAGATTCTATAAATATTAATACTCTTAAATAGCTTAGTTACCTTTCTTATTTAATTAAACTACTAAGTATAGTATCTTTTCTTACTTCTAGTATTAGGTAACTAATTCTTATATCTCTTTTATATAAGTATATATATTAATAAAATCTTCTAGCCTAATATAAACTTCTTTACTTTTTCTATATATAAGATTAATAAAGCGCCTATAGAAGTAGTTATTAATAAAAGGAGTGAATAGGCTAAGGTCTCTTTAAGTAGCTAAGTAGGCTAGTCTACTTACTTTTATAATACTATTCTAGTTCTTTAGACTAAACTTAAGAATAACTTTATCTTAAATTACTACTAGCTAGTTATTAATAATTTACTACTAATCACGCCTAACTTATTTTCTAGCTAACTCTCTCTAGTTTTAGATATTCTTAATAATTACGTAGTCTTCTTAGAATTTTATAATACTACTAAAAAGCTTTATTACTACTACGTCTTATTCTATCTTCTAAGTAAGCGCTACTATAACTATAGTAACTTCTATTATATAAGAGGATATATTTATTATAATATAATTATATATATTACGCTAGCTATCTAGACTTATATTATCTAGTTACTTAGCTAAGTCTTAAATTATTAGTACTTAATTCTATAGTATAATCTAATTATAATAGTACTATAAGTTAAAAGTAGTCTCTATTAATTATTATCTAGCTTATTAATATTATAGAGGTTATTATATTATTAAATTTTAGATGTAAAGTAATAGTAAGCTACCTACTAGGCTTTAAAGAAGTAGTCTATAGCTTTAAAGCGTAAGACTACCTATTACTTATAGACTTAATAGCTTAAGTAGTTAGCGCTATTAATTAAATAGTCTCTAAGTATGCTTATTAAGACTAGCTATTATAATATCTTTAGCTTAAAGAGAATTTAGTATAGTTAATTATACTACTTAGTTAGCTAAAAAGTAAATTATAACTAAGCTAAGAGAGGTTAGTAAGTAAAAGTAAGTATGTTTATATAAGAAAAAAATTTTATATACTACTATAGCTAAAAAATTATAGAGCTAAAAGTTATAATACTATAAAGTTTAGTATAGAAAAGTAATATATCTCTTCTTACTATAGATACTACTACTAAGTAGCTAGCGCGCCTAAGAGCGCGCTTCTTATACTACTAGCTTCACATAGTTTATTAGAGAATTTTTAAAAGACTTCTAATATTTTTACTTTAAGCGCTTAAGTTATTACTTTAACTAAATATTTTTACTTAATATTTTTTATAGTATTAATACTATACTTACTTACTTAGTATAGTTAGCTTTAGATAGTTATAATAGTCTTACATAGAACTATTCTTAGTTAACTACTACTCTCTTTAGTTATAGTATATTACTAGTAAGCTAATAAGCTTATAAGTTCTCTAAGAGTATAGTACTTACTAAGAAGCTTATTCTTAATTAGCTCTAAGAAAACTTTAGTTACTTATTTAGCTTAATTTTTAGCTTAACTCTACTTAGTATTCTAACTCTCTTACTCTCTATACTCTTAATTTACTAACTATTAAATTTTATTAAAATAAATATTAAAATTATTAATAAAATAGCTAATATATTAAATATTAACGCGCGCCTCTTCTACTTTATAAGTTCTACTATAGATAAGTTATATAAGAACTCTTAAACTTATATAGTAGAAACTAATAGTAAAATTTAAGACTTACTTATATTTTAATATAATAAGAAGCTACTTTTATATATTATTAGCTTAAGTACTAGGCTCTTACCTCTTAATAGTAATATAAGAAAATAATTACATAATAAATTAATAATAATAAAATAATACTTATAATAACTACTAAGAGGTATAAGTCCTATTACTACTAGTATATAGTAGTAGGCTTATATCTTTTAAAGAGTCTAGTTTAGACTACTCTTCTAAAAATACTAAAGAGTAGTTCTTACTAAGTTACTATATAGTATTTAGAGAGCTTAGTTCTTAAGTATTATATACTTAGTATCTAGGAATTAGCTTCTCTAAAAGTATAGAGTAGCTTACTTTATACTTATAAAGCTAGCCTAAGTAGAATTAATAACTTTATATATCTATTTTACTTAGGCTAGTCTTATATACTTACGTCTAAGAGCTAGTAGTAAATATAAGATTATATCTACTAGTACTACTAGCCTTTAAAGAGACTAGATATAAGTTACTACTATAACTATAACGTAGCTTATATCTAGCTCACCTATTTAATATGTTTATTATAAAAAATATAAGTAGAGTAGCTTTAGGCATAGTAGTATCACCTATAGAGAAAACTCTATAGATAAAGTAATTAGTAATTATATATATTATTAGTATATATAATTACTAATCTCTTTATCTATAGAGTTTTCTTTATAGGTAGTACTACTATTTATAAAAAATACTCTACTCTTTTTTCTACTTTTTAAGCTATCTTATAGCTAGTTTATCTTCTAAAGAACTTTCTTCTAAATTATCTAAAAATACTTAGTATATAGAGTAATTAATTATTACTYTAGAGATAATAACYTATAGTTATAACTATATTCTTAGRCCTTTACTAATTAGTATTTCTYTTTAGACTAATTACTATTATTTAAGCTATTCTAATTAATTATTATTATTATTAATTAGTTATATATACTTATTACTAGCTAGTTAATATCTTACTAGCTACCTATTCTTATCTTATAGTTTATATTACCTACGTAGTATCTCTTTAATATCTTCTTATRTTCTTAGATTAAAGAGCTTTAGTTAGTAYTCTAGTATTATATTTCTAAACCTTAYRCTATCTAAGTCTTCTAACTAGAAATATCTTTAATCTTAGAATAATTCTATAACTTAATATAGGCTAAGCTATCTTAGCTATAATTTTYACGYRCGTRATATATCTAGCTCTCTAATTAAGTYYTATACTATTACTAARTTACTTATATTAATWRCTTTATAATTAATCTCTTAATATATATCTTAATATTCTTTATTCTACTCTTAGAGTCTTACTATATRTATTACTATAGTATTTAGGTCTCTATCTTAGAGATTAAGCTATATTACTCTAATTATAAGTAATTTATCTTATAATTTTACTATTAGCTATAGTAGCGTCTACTAAGTTAAGAGGTATAACTTAATAAGTAGAATAGAGTTTTATCTAGTTATAAGTTATACTAGAGAGTATCTTATTAGTTTATATACTAAGTACTAGTCTACTTATAATATAATAGGTAGATTATCTACTTAGTTTCTATATAATTTTACTAGCGCGTTTATAACTAGCTTATATCTAGTTTTAATAAGTCCTATTATTTATAGGTTATATATAGAAGATTAAATTTACTTTATACTATAAAGAGAATATAATTCTTCTATAACCTTTCTATTTTCTAAGCTACTATTAACTATAATTTTCTTAGAGATACTCTAGTAATATAAAATATCTTTATAAATAAACTTTATAATACTTTTTAAATTATTCTATTTTAGTACTTACTCTTTAACCTAACTAGATAAGTATTCTCTTATAAGAACTAGATAGTTCTTACTACTACGCCTATTTAGTATATATTAGACGTTAATAGTAACCTATTCTTATAGCGTCTATAAGTAAGTAGTAGTAAGTATTAACTTTAACTTCTTAGTAGATATATTCTAATACTATATATAGGTTCTAATTATCACCTTAATATACTAATATATGTCCTACTACTAATATTATCTTAATAGTATACTAAATACTCTATTAATACTTTAATATCTAATTTTATAGTAGATTTCTTAAATAATAGCTTACTTAAGATTTAGGTTATTAATTACTTATTAGATTATAACTATTTATAATATCTTCTTAAATAATAAGCCTTCTATAGTATAGAATATAAAGGCGCGCTTTATCTAAGAGCGCTTCTTACTATAACTAAAGTTAGTTAGTTTTATACTTATTATTAAGAATACTATAATCTCTTCTAATTACGTAGAATATTCTAATTTAAAGACACGCCTCTAATCTTCTAGCTCTATTAAGTTATAATAACTATTCTAAATACTTATAGAATTAATTAAATCCTCTATAAATTAGTCTAGATTATCTTCTAGCTCTTCTAGTAGTTACTAATTATCTAGTTTTAAGTATCTTAATAAAGTATCTACTACTATGTTCTTCTTACTAGGTATATACTTAATATTAAAATCCTATATTAAGATAGCTATAAGCTATCTATTTATTAGAGATCTAAGTAGATTAGTATTACTATAATTTAGCTAAGTAATTAATATTTATGTATTAGTCTTAATAGTAAAGTAAATTCTATATAACTATATATAGAATTTCTTTAGTGCCTATAAAACTATTCTATATTCTTACTTTATAGAATACTAGCTTCTCTCTAACTCTAACTATAGTATACTTTTAAATTATACTAGGTATTAGTAACTATTATAACCTATTTATTCTAGTATAGCATCTCTACTTTTATAGCTTATATCTATACTAAGATAGACTATAAGTCTTAATTTATAATCTATTAATATAAGTACTAGAGTAGTAGTTATAAAGTACTTAAATAAGTCTATACTCTACTAATACTTAATTATCTAGTAAAACTTAGTATTATTCTTTAATAGGTTAAATAGTAGCTTTACTTAGATTATAAAGAATAGTACCTAGATTCTATAGTAGACATAGATACTTATAAATATTTACACCTCTTTCTAATTCTTATAGAGTAACTAATTAATAATCTTCTTAACTTTTATTATTTCTAGTAACTTTCTTTACTTACTAATAGTAAAGCTAATAACTATAAAGCTATCACATCTCTATATATACTTCTTACTAGATATAGTTACTTTAGTATGTTCTATATCTACTAGGATCTTATTATATTACTATATATACTCTAAGATATATCTTTTAACTCTAGAAAGCACTTCTTCTCTATTATAGTTATTTTTTAGCCTTCTTACGTAGATATTATCTATAAAAGCTCTATAATAACTTAAGTAGTTAAATAAGATCTTTATAACTATCTATAAGAATACTATAACTAAATTTATTACACTTTATACTATAGTATATATACGTACTAAGCCTATAGATATATAGAATCTAGTTATATCTCTACTCTTAGAGTATAGCGCTACTTAATTATATCTAGAGAATAAGTCTATTAATAAGAAGATTTTATATATAGTAAATCTTTCTAAGAAATTATCTATATTTAGTAGTAGGTTTATGTTATGTATTATTACTACGTTAATTCTCTATACGTTATTAATAACTCTAAAGTTATCTTTTATTAATAAGCTTTTATTATTAGTTTTTTTCTTAACTAGAAACTATAGATTATAATATTAACTATTATATAGCTTAAGTACTCTTCTTTTAATACGCTTATTAATTATATTAACATAGATCTATTAAAGCGCCTTTAGTAGATTAAATAAGAGAGCTTACTATACTTTATACTTCTTAGTCTTAATTTTATAGAGAGAGTAGACTTCTAATTATATTCTAGTATAGTCTTTAAACTTATAAGTAATACTTTTTTCTTAGTTAAAAAGTATTTTAATAAACATGCCTTTCTCTTTAAGTATTAATTATTAACTAAACTTTAGACTTACTACTTATTTAGGCGTTAGTCTTATACTTTATAGAAATAGACTATATCTCTTTTTAAATAAATAATTAAATAGCTTAATATTAAGTAGTCTAAGAGTATTAGCTTCTAGCTATTATTAAATCACGCGTTCTTTCTAATTTATACGTCCTAGCTCTATTAGTTTATCTACGCGTAATTAATTAACTAGCCTTACTTTATTAGCTACACGTTTAGTTAGTATATTAACTTATTAGTATCTCTAGCTAGGTCTTTTCTCTTAAGTAAATTATTTATAAAATACTTAAGTATTTAATTCTTAGAGTATATCTATTTCTACTAAGTCCTCTCTTCTTTCTTTATTATTACTATTAATCTCTAATTAATAAGGCTACTTAGCTTATTTATAAATTTTAGATTAATATTCTAAAGAGAAGACCTAACTAAATTTATTAAATCTAACTAGGTTACTTACTAATTACTTCTCTAATTACTTATATTTTATTATAAGTAAGTTCTTTCCTCTTTTTACTTATACTAGTACCTATCTCTTTACCTAGAAATACTTAAGCACGTTATAAGTAGCCTAATATAGAGTACCTAGAGCTAGTTATATCTATTTACTACTAATAATCCTCTTATAGCGCGCGGATATTTATATATCTAGGTATAGTTTTTAAAGATAGATTACTCTAGTTAATCTATCTTAATTAAGTTTTCTAAACCTCTTAGTACGTTAATTATAAAGCTTAAGTCTTATTCTTTAGAATTTAAAGTATAGAACTCTACTATATACGCTCTATTACTAGAGGTAATATAATATACGTAGCTAGTATATATATTCTATTATATTTTAAACCTACTAGTAGCTAGGTATAGTACTCTAAGTATAACTAATTTTTATAGATTCTTTATAATATAGAAATACGTTTAAATAGTAATATATCTAATTAAAATAGGTACGTTAAATACTATATTATAGTACCTACTCTTCTTACTTTTAGTAGTTACTTATCTATAGTTCTTATTATTAGGAGTGACTATAATCTCTATTACTATAGTAATACTATACTTTATTAAGTTAATTTATAAGCTATAATTAATTAGCGTATAAGCTTTATATTTATATACTATAATAAAGTATATAAATAAATTATAATAGATAAATACTAGTTTATTTCTATAGTACTATTATTCTACTTAATTATAGCTTTCTATATTTAGTAGAGTAAGTTCTAGTATATTATCTACGCTAGCTAATAGTTAGTTTCTACTAGTATTAACTAGGCTAGCTACTACTAATCTAGTTAGATTATAGAACTTAGTTAATATATGTACTTTATTAAAATACGTCTTACTTTAATCTTTTACATCTTAGAATATTATAAATACTTCTTTAAAGACGTTATAAGAGAAGAAAACATCTCTAATAGTTATATTCTTAATTAGAGTCTATAATACTATTTAGGCTAGATACTTTAGATATAGTTTAAGTAGCCTAACTAGATCTTATCTACTTAGCTTAGCTTCTTCTTCTATAGAAGATACTCTTAGTTCTCTTTAAGTACTACTTTATACTAGATATAAGTTATTTTATATATTATAGTTTAGGCTTAGTAGTAGTAGTTTCTAAACTATAGGTTCTAGTTCTATTAATAGTAAAGAATCTTACGTGCTAGTACTATACGCACTATTTATACTAGAAAGTCCTACTTTATTACTTAAATCTATAGATTATAACCTCTTAATAGTATCTATAGACTTCTACTCTAGCGCTCTTTAAATAGCTTAATTATTAATAACTTTATAAGTAGGTTTAGTAAGCCTTCCTAACTACGTTTAATTATTATTCTTTAGAATTTCTATAGGACCTTAATTTTTTATAGCGTAGTATTTATTTAAGAGTAAATTACTCTAGTTAACTTTATTAAGTAACTTAATTTCTTTATTTTTTATTAATTCTAGAGACTTTTTAAACTCCTACTCTTATTTAGATAGTAGTTAGCTCTTCTATATACTCTAGAGAACTTCTTTAATATTATTTACGTTACTATTTATTATATTTAGTATCTAAGTACTATTACTTATAGTATTATTATTTAGTTCTTAGAGTCTAAGTAGTATTAAGAATAGCTCTAGTTTCTTTTCTTATAGAAAGTCTTTAAATTAATAGCTCTTAAGTAAGCTAAATTATTTTTAGTACTTCTCTTTTAACTARYRTAAAATAAAACTAGTTAGCGCTTTCTTATTAATATCTCTAAATAAGTAGTATCTTATACTAAAGTAATATTTAGATTACTTTATCTCTAAATTCTAGTCTCTACGTACTTATCTTTTTATAGTAAATAAGCTAAACTATARGTAATCTCTAATCTAGTAGTTTAATTTAGCGTATATAAAATACCTACTCTTATACTTTCTATTATCTAYRCTTATTATTAGAGGCTTACTTATTTTAAATAATCTATTATTACGTATTATAGCTAAGTCTTCTAAGAATATAACTTATATAAATTAATTAAAATTTCTACTCTTAGTATATAGTAAGCGTTTTACTAGGTAACTAGTATACTCTTATATACTATTTATACTTATTTTACTAACTACTCTAGATAGTATATTAATATTACTATCTACTTTAGAGTYTTATTATAATATAGCTAGCTCTAGTTCCTAGTCTTAAAGAGTATTAGTCTATACTTACTATTATATTATTTATAATAGAGCTATCTTTATTAACTATAAGTACTATACTACTATATAGCGTACTTTTTTAGTATAGTTACTAACTCTTAAGTAGTAGAGACTTTCTTACTATATATAAATATTTTAGACGTAGTTATAAATCTTCTCTAAGTTATAGCTATTTATGTTACTACTTTTTAGTTAATTAGTCTCTAGTATATAGAATAATATATACTCTTAGTTAATTAAGCTAAGCTCTTAAAAGAAATAGTAATTAATTTCTTATTTAGTAATTTATCTTTAGTCTTAGTATGCTCTAGTAGTTATTATAAACTTAGTATAGTATTTAGTTAAGTTAATTAGCTTATAAGAGTACTTTTTAACTTATAATTCTAAGAAAGCTTAGTTACTTATACGTTATACTTTATCTTAAAACGTATAGTACTTTTTAAGTATCTCTTAGAACTACTTTTAATTACTTTACTTATATTCTTTTATCTTTTTAATAAACTACTAGTACTTTAGATTATAGAAGTTAAAGAAGATACTAAGATATAAATTATTTTAGTAACTTATATTATTTATATAATAATTATACTCTTTAAAGAACTTAGTAGTATTATTACTATTAAAGATTAGTTAGAGATAGTCTTTTACTTAAAAAAGAATTCTCTATTTTCTTATATTATCTTTTTATTTAATAGAACTAGACTTACTACTAATAAAGTATAGTTCTTTACTTCTTAGTATTAATACTAGCTATTAACTATTATTTTAACTACTAGTTTATAAGCTAGTACTTATTACTATCTAGAAAATAGTTAATTTTTAATACTAGTAAAATAAATAACTTCTAATAGGTTAGAAACTACTTAAGTAAAGATATACTACTAAGAATCTATTTTATTAAATCTATCTATTTTTTTATATCTCTTATATCTCTTTTATACTTTTTCTAGCTACTATTATTCTTAAAGAACCTAGCTAGCTATTTATAGCTCTAGCTCTCTTCTTACTTAGTATCTCTTAACTTCTACTTCTTATCTCTTAGTAGACTACTATCTTATATAAAGACTTCTTTCTTCTTCTTTAGTACTCTATTTAAGTTAAATACTTTAAAGAATCTAGCTAGCTATTTATAGCTCTAGCTCTTTAATCTCTTATTAATAGTAAGTCTCTTTTTAGGTATTCTTTCTTAGTATTCTATAATACTAAGTAGCTAATCTTCTTATCTTATAATACTTTTATAGTAAACTCTATAGTTCTTCTTTAGAGTTAATTAAATACTCTAGCTCTTTATTCTATACTAGTTATTCTTCTCTCTTTTAGTAAGCTTCTTACTTTATTATTATTATTATTATCTTTATAGTGCGTTACTTAGTTACTATCTTCTTCTAGTAGCGCGGCTATACTTATAATTATATATTAGTAATTAAGTATCTTATCCTATTTTTAATACTTTATTATATTAGGTACTTACTACTAAGTAATAGTAGACTACTAAGCCTTATAGGCTTCGCTATTTTATAGTAGAATAATTAGGTGAAATAGCTTATAGCTATAGTAATACCTAAGTACTAGGTGATATAGTATAGAAATATAAAATAATTAATAAATTACTATATAAAATAGCTTTAATTAAATCTTTATATTAAATAAGTATATATTACATAAGGTGTTAAGCCTCCTCTTATTAAGAGGATGCTTTATCTACTATGCTATCCTAAGCTAGGTTAGGTGACCTAAGGTCACCTAATAAAATCACATGACTATTAATTTTATTTCTATACCTATAGCTCTAGTATAGTAGGTTCTCTTATAAATAGTAAGTAAATTAAAGTCTTATATATAGTATTAGTAGTACTAAGAAAAAGTAGCTAGTTTAGTAGTATAGCTAGCTTAGTAGTACTTTATATTATAGTAATATCTATATAGTTTAGTTCTATTTTTAGTCTTATTTTATCTAGTATTAGTCCTATTACGTAATCTTAAATATTTATAAAGATATATAATTTCTACTATTTAAAATTAATCTTATTTAGCCTAAATAGATAAAATACTATATATAGATTTATAGTTAGTAAATTATATAATTAGCTAGTAATAACTACTAAATTAGTACTATTATTTAGTTTATAACGTAAAGTACTACTAAGCTAGATATACTACTAAGCTAGATACTTTTTCTTAGTACTACTAATACTATATATAAGATTTTAATTTACTTACTATCTATAAGAGAACTTATATATAAGATACTTAGACTAGATTTAAAAAAAGCTTCTATATCTTTTTAGTATATATAAGTATTATATCTAGTCTTTCTATAGTTTTTATAGTACTATTAACTAGGTTAAGCTAGTTCTTTACTACTATTACTATAAGCCTTCTTAGATTACTAAAGAGCTATAGATACTTTAAGAGCTCTATATAAAACTCTCTTACTATACTCTATTATACTACTATACTAGATTTACTTCTATTTATATATTTTATACTTTATTATAACTTCTAATTACTCTTTAAACTCTATAATCTAGTAACTTATAAGAGTATTTTAATATAGTATTAATTTAGCTCTTTTTATTWACTATAAAAAGCTTTCTTTAGCTTCTTTTAGTAATTATATAAAAGACTTCTATATAAGAGTTAATTATAAGCTAAATTCTTATATATTACTTAGTATTTTTAACTACTATAGTATTTCTAAGAGAGGTACCTCTAGTAGTATATATAGATAGACTTTAAAGTACTTAAGAATAACTTATATATTAATAAAAACTAGTCTAGATACTTTAAAAACCTTTTTATAATTTTTATATATAAATACTTTAAAAAATACGTCTTTAAAAGCTAGTAAGAAGCTTTCTTTATTAATATAGTAGACACGCTAGTATACTAAGTCTTATATATACTAAGAGTACTTTAGCTTTAATAGTAAGAAGTATACTATATTAAATAGCTATAAAATATATAATAAATATACTAGTATATAAAGAGTAAAGATCTTTTATATAAAATAGAAATTTTTAAAATTCTAGTTTAAATAGCTTTTATAGCTATTAAGAATAAGTAGTTTATATAACTCTACTTAATACGTCTTTATATATATATTAAAATACTTTAACTACTTAAGACTAAGCTTATTATTTATTTATCTATTTTTAAAGACTAAGAGCTTCTAATTATATAAAATATCTATCTTTTTATACTATACTAAGATATAGACGTATTCTTTATAGATAATAAATAGTAGAGTTATATACCTAGTAGTATAAATACTCTAGATTACTATAACTTACTCTTAATTACTTAGCTAAATAAGTATAAGTCTTATATAGTATTTTAAATCTATAATAACTTTTATAGAGCTAATTATACTTATTTAAAAGTCTATCTTATTAAAGTTATAAATATTATCTTTATAGATACTATACTTAGCTACTATCTCTTATATAAGCTTAAACTATATATTAATAACTTCTAGATCTTCTTATAATATCTTCTAATAGTCTTTTACTTAATTAAAAGCTATTTTAAGCTCTTTTATATATAATATAAATTATTTAAGCTAGTTCTTATTTATAAGTATTTTACTCTACGTATATAATAGTTTATCTACTATATTTACTACTTTATAAAGCTATAGTATAAATCTTTATAAATTAAAGTTAAAGATATATTATATAATTATCTACTCTTTAGTTACTATAAGTTTTATATAATTTAGTTAAGTTTAAAGTTAAAAAGTAATTCTATAAAGCTAGTTAGTAATACGTTAATATTATATATTAAAAGCTACTATAGTATATTATATACTTTAAAATTAGTTTAAAGTATAAGCTTAAAAAGTAAGTTTAATTTTATCTTCTTAATTAGATAAATTAGCTTTATGTTATTAAGATATAGTATTATATATAAAAAAGTTACTATACTAAGAAAAAGTATCTAGCTTAGTAGTATATCTAGCTTAGTAGTACTTTATATTATCTTTATTATTTAATTAGCTAGTATTTTTCTCTAGTTTTATTCTAGATTTAGATAGTATTAATATAGGATTTAGATTAGATTTATTAAACTTATTTAGTAAGGTTTTAATATATTTAGTTTATTTTAGAGTAATTAACCTATTTTTTCTATTTCTAGTTATTTCTAGTCTTAGAAAATATTTAGCTTCTCTTAGGTTACTAAGTTCTAGTAACTTTCTTAGTTCTATTTTTAGTTTATTAATATTATTAATATTAGGTCTTATAATTAGGATATTATCTATGTAAACTATAATATAAATTCTAGTTATTTTATTATAAAAGATTCTTTATTCTATAAAAATAGGAAAATAACCTAGTTCTTTTAGAATATTAGCTAGATAGTAGTACTATACTCTAGGTGCTTATTTAAGCTATATAGTAATTTATTTAGTTTATAAAATAGCCTTTTATTACTATTATTTTTATAGAAACCTTTAGGTTATTCTATATAGATTTCTAAATCTATAGGTGTATATAGAAAGGCGTTTTTAAAATCTAGTTAAATTATTTCTAAATCTAGGTAGGTAGCTAAAAATAGTAATAGTCTAATTATCTCTATTCTAGTAGTATTAGTAAAGGTATCTAGGTAATCTATACTATAGATTTAACTATAGCCTTTTACTACCTATCTAGCTTTATATTTTATTATTTTATTATCTTAATTTATTTTTATTTTATATACYTACCTACCTTTTAGTGTAGTTCTATTTTTAGGTAATTCTACTAGATTCTATGTATTTTAGTTTTCTAGTTATTTTATTTCTAGGTTYATAGCTTCTATCTATTTATCTTTATCTTACTAACTAATAGCTTTATTATAATTTTCTAGTTCTTTATTATTACTATTAATTTTATTAATTAATAGAGCTAATTYATCTATTTCTCTATYATCCTTATTACTATTAGATTCTTTAATTAGTAGATGATTTATAAATTTATTACTAAAATATAGACTTAAGCTAGTATTACTAATAGTACTAGTACTAGTAGTATTTAGAGGACTASTAGTAGTAGTATTAGTAGTATTATTTTCTATTATAGGTTCTCCTATAGTACTAGTTTAGCTCCTTATAGAATTATAAGGATTTTCTAAAAAATTATAAGRAGAATTTAGATTAGTRATATCTATAATAATTTCGTTRTCCTTATAATTTTTTAGATTTTAGTTATTTTCTTCTATTTTAAAATTATAGAAGACATCTTCTAGTATTTTTACGTCTCTAGAATATATAATACGCTTACTAATCACATCTAGAAGCTTATAGCTATTATATTAGTTAAATCCTATAATTATAGCTTTCTTAGCTCTAGGTTCTAGTTTTATAAGTGTGTTTATTTTATCTTTATAATAGGTAATAGAACTCTATGTTTTTAAGTTATTTATAATTAGTTTTTTATTATATAGTTTTTTATAGGGAGAGATTAGTTCTATAGAACTATAAAGTGTTATATTATAAATATAAATAGCTACTTCTAGAGCTTCTCCCTAATATTCTAGTAGTATTTTACTAGTAAATAATAAACACTTTATAATTTCTATAATAGTTCTATTTATTCTTTCTATTAGTCTATTTTATTCTAGCGTTCTAGGGCTAGATAGTTAATAAATAATACTATTTAGTTATGTAAGATTTTTAATTTATAATTAATAAATTCTAGTCTATTATCTATTCTTATTATTTTTATTCGTCTATTAGATTAATTTTCTACTTTATTTTTAAAAATAACAAAGGCCTTATAAGCTTTAGATTTAAATTTTAGTAATTTATAATCTAAATATCTAGTAGCTACGTCTAAAAAGAATATAATATATTTATAGCTATTATAGGTACTAGGTGTAATAGGCCTATATAGATCTATTTGTTGAATAGACTACCTCTCGTAGGTACGATCGATAGCTTGTGACTAGTCACTATACTTGCGTACAGGGGGGGGTATCTTTCGATAGGTAATTAATTAATTGCTTGTTGTATCCTATCTATAGAGGAAAGAGGTAACTATCAATGCTAAAACACAGCACCGTGCGTAGTCAYATGAGAAGTTATGTGATATCTAGTATCAACTAAACTACTACGTATAGACACTATTACTATTTTACCTAAATAATTAGATAGTTTTTCTATAACGTAAAGTACTACTAAGCTAGACATACTACTAAGCTAGACACTTTTTCTTAGTATAGTAACTTTTTTATACGTAATACTATGTCTTAATAATATAAAGCTAATCTATCTAATTAAGAAGATAGAATTAAACTTACTTTTTAAGCTTATACTTTAAGCTAATTTTAAAGTATATAACGCGCTATAGTAGCTTTTAACGTATAATATTAACACGTTACTAACTAGCTTTATAGAATTACTTTTTAACTTTAAACTTAACTAAATTATATAAAACTTATAGTAACTAAAGAGTAAATAATTATATAATATATCTTTAACTTTAATTTATAAAGATTTACGCTATAGCTTTATAAGGTAGTAGATATAGTAGATAAACTATTAGCTACACGTAGTAGGATACTTATAAGTAAGAACTAGCCTAAATAATTTATATTATGTATAAAAGAGCTTAAAATAGCTTTTAATTAAGTAAAGGACTATTAGAGGATATTATAAGAAGATCTAGAAGTTATTAACACGTAGTTTAAGCTTATATAAGAGATAGTAGCTAAGTATAGTATCTATAAAGATAATATTTATAACTTTAATAAGATAGGCTTCTAGATAGATATAATTATAAAAACTACTAATTAAATAGTATAAATAGTAGTTAGAATAAGCATAGTAGTAAGAATAGTATTATAGTAGGATATAGTATGCTAGAGCTATAGGTGCGGGAATAAAATTAATAGTTATGTGATTTTTATTAGGTGACCTTAGGTCACCTAATCTAGCTTAGAATAGCATAGTAGATAAAGCGTCTTCTTACTAAGAGGAGGCTTAATACTTTATATAATATATACTTATTTAATATAAAGATTTAATTAAGACTATTTTATATAGTAATTTATTAATTATTTTAAATTCCTATACTATATCACCTAGTACTTAGGTATTACTATAGCTATAAGCTATTTCACCTAATTATTCTACTATAAAATAGYAAAGCCTATAGAGCTTAGTAGTCTACTATTACTTAGTAGTAAGTACCTAATATAATAAAGTATTAAAAATAAGATAAGATACCTAATTACTAATATATAATTATAAGTATAGCTATGCTACTAGAAGAAGATAGTAACTAAGTAATATACTATAAAGATAATAATAATAATAGTAGAGTAAGAAGCTTACTAAAAAAGAGAAGAATAGCTAGTATAGAGTAAAGAGCTAAAATATTTAATTAACTCTAAAGAAGAACTATAGAGTTTACTATAGAAGTACTATAAAATAAGAAGATTAGCTACTTAGTATTATAGAATACTAAGAAAGATTACTTAAAAAGAGGACTTACTATTAATAAGAGATTAAAGAGCTAGAGCTAGATATAACTAGCTAGGTTCTTTAAAAGTATTTAACCTAGATAGAGTACTAGAGAAGAAGAAAGAAGTCTTTATATAAGATAGTAGTCTACTAAGAGATAAGAAGTAGAAGTTAAGAGATACTAAGTAAGAGGAGAGCTAGAGCTATAAATAGCTAGCTAAGTTCTCTAAGAATAATAGTAGCTAGAAAAAGTATAAAAGAGATATAAGAGATATAAGAAAATAAATAGATTTAATAGAGTAGATTCTTAGTAGTATATCTTTACTTAAGTAGTTTCTAACTTATTAGAGGTTATTTATTTTACTAGTATTAAAAATTAACTATTTTCTAGATAATAATAAGTACTAGCTTATAAACTAGTAGTTAAAATAATAGTTAATAACTAGTACTAATACTAAGAAGTAAAGAACTATACTTTATTAGTAGTAAGTCTAGTTTTATTAAATAAGAAGATAGTATAAGAAAGTAAAGAATTCTTTTTTAAGTAAGAGACTATCTCTAGCTAATCTTTAATAGTAATAATACTACTAAATTTTTTAAAGAGTATAATTATTACGTAAATAATATAAAGTACTAAGATAATTTATACTTTAGTATCTTCTTAGACTTCTATAGTCTAAGGTACTAGTAGTTTATTAAGAAGGTAAAAGAATATAAGTAAGATAATTAAAAATAGCTCTAGAAGATACTTAAGAAGTACTATATATCTTAAGATAAAGTATAATATATAAGTAACTAAGTCTTTTTAGAATTATAAGTTAAGAAGTACTCTTATAAGCTAATTAATCTAACTAAATACTATACTAAGTTTATAGTAACTACTAGAGTATACTAAGACTAAGAATAAATTATAAAATAAGAAATTAGTTACTATTTTTTTTAAAAGCTTAACTTAATTAACTAAGAGCACGTATTATTCTATATACTAGAAACTAATTAACTAAAAAGTAGTAATATAAATAGCTATAACTTAGAGAAAATTTATAACTACGTCTAAAACGTTTATATATAGTAAGAAAGTCTCTACTATCTAAGAGTTAGTAACTATACTAAAGAAACTTATTATATAGTAGTATAGTACTTATAGTTAATAAAGATAGCTCTATTATAAATAATATAATAGTAAGTATAGACTAATACTCTTTAAGACTAGGAACTAGAGCTAGCTATATTATAATAARACTCTAAAGTAGATAGTAATATTAATATACTATCTAGAGTAGTTAGTAAAATAAGTATAAATAGTATATAAGAGTATACTAGTTACCTAGTAAAACGCTTACTATATACTAAGAGTAGAAATTTTAATTAATTTATATAAGTTATATTCTTAGAAGACTTAGCTATAATACGTAATAATAGATTATTTAAAATAAGTAAGCCTCTAATAATAAGTATAGATAATAGAAAGTATAAGAGTAGGTATTTTATATACGCTAAATTAAACTACTAGATTAGAGATTACTTATAGTTTAGCTTATTTACTATAAAAAGATAAGTACGTAGAGACTAGAATTTAGAGATAAAGTAATCTAAATATTACTTTAGTATAAGATACTACTTATTTAGAGATATTAATAAGAAAGCGCTAACTAGTTTTATTTTAYRYTAGTTAAAAGAGAAGTACTAAGAATAATTTAGCTTACTTAAGAGCTATTAATTTAAAGACTTTCTATAAGAAAAGAAACTAGAGCTATTCTTAATATTACTTAGACTCTAAAAACTAAATAATAATACTATAAGTAATAGTACTTAGATACTAAATATAATAAATAGTAATGTAAATAATACTAAAGAAGTTCTCTAGAGTATATAGAAGAGCTAACTACTATCTAAATAAGAGTAGGAGTTTAAGAAATCTCTAGAATTAATAAGAGATAAAGAAATTAAGTTACTTAATAAAGTTAACTAGAGTAATCTACTCTTAAATAAATACTATACTATAGAGAATTAGAGTCTTATAGAAATCCTAAAGAATAATAATTAAACGTAGTTAAAAAGGCTTACTAAGCCTACTTATAAAGTTATTAATAATTAAGTTATTTAAAGAGCGCTAGAATAGAAGTCTATAGATACTATTAAGAGGTTATAATCTATAGATTTAAGTAATAAAATAGGACTTTCTAGTATAAGTAGTATATATAGCGCTAGTATATAGAATTCTTTACTATTAATAGAACTAGAACCTATAGTTTAAGAACTACTACTACTAAGCCTAAGCTATAATATATAGAATAACCTATATCTAGTATAAAATAGTATTTAAAGAGAACTAAAGATAACTTCTATAAAAGAAGAAACTAAGCTAAGTAGATAAGACCTAGTTAGGCTACTTAAATTATATCTAAAGTATCTAGCCTAAATAGTATTATAGACTCTAATTAAGAATATAATTATTAGAGATATATTCTCTTCTTATAATATTCTAGAAAAAGTATTTATAATATTCTAAGATATAAAAGATTAAAATAAAACGTATTTTAATAAAGTATATATATTAACTAAGTTCTATAATCTAACTAAGTTAGTAATAGCTAGCCTAGTTAATACTAGTAGAAACTAACTATTAGCTAGCGTAGATAATATATTAGAACTTACTCTACTAAGTATAGAAAGCTATAATTAAGTAGAATAATAGTACTATAGAAATAAGCTAGTATTTATCTATTATAATTTACCTATATACTTTATTATAGTATATAAATATAAAGCTTACGCGCTAATTAATTATAGCTTATAAATTAACCTAATAAAGCGTAGCGCTACTATAGTAATAGAGTTTATAGTCACCTCTAATAATAAAGACTATAGATAGGTGACTACTAAAAGTAAGAAGAGTAGATACTATAATATAGTATTTAATGTGCCTATTTTAATTAGATATATTACTATTTAAACATATTTCTATATTATAGAGAACTTATAAAAATTAGTTATACTTAGAGTACTATACTTAGCTACTAGTAGGTTTAAAATATAATAGAATATATATACTAGCTATATATATTATATTATCTCTAGTAATAGAGCGTATATAGTAGAGTTCTACGCTTTAAATTCTAAAGAGTAAGACTTAAGCTTTATAATTAATATACTAAGTAGTTTAGAAAACTTAATTAAGATAAATTAACTAGAGTAATCTATTTTTAAAAACTATACTTAGATATATAAATATCTACGCGTTATAAAATAACTATTAGTAGTAAATAAATATAATAGGCTCTAAGTACTCTATACTAGGCTACTTATAATATACTTAAGTATTTCTAGATAAAGAGATAGGTACTAGTATAAGTAAAAAGAAGAAAGGACCTACCTATAATAAAATATAAGTAATTAAGAAGGTAATTAATAAGTAACTTAGTTAGATTTAGTAAATTTAGCTAGGTCTTCTCTTTAGAGTATTAATCTAAAATTTATAAATAAGCTAAGTAGCTTTATTAATTTAAGATTAATAGTAATAATAAAGAAGAAAGAGAGAACTTAGAAGAAATAGATATACTCTAAGAATTAAATACTTAAATATTCTATAAATAATTTACTTAAAAGAAAAGACCTAGCTAGAGATACTAGTAAGTTAATATACTAGCTAAGTATATAGCTAATAAAATAAGGCTAGTTAATTAACTATATATAGATAAACTAATAGAGCTAGGACGTATAGATTAGAAAGAGCGTATAATTTAATAATAGCTAGAAGCTAATACTCTTAAACTACCTAATATTAGGCTATTTAATTATTTATTTAAGAAGAGACATAGTCTATTTCTAAGAAATATAAAACTAACGCCTAAATAAGTAGTAAGTCTAAAGTTTAGTTAATAATTAATACCTAAAGAGAAAGATATATTTATTAAAATACTTTTTAACTAAGAAGAAGGTATTACTTATAAGTTTAAAGACTATATAAAAATATAGTTAGAAGTCTACCTTCTTTATAAAATTAAGACTAAGAAGTATAAAGTATAGTAAGCTTCTTTATTTAATCTATTAAAAACGCTTTAATAGATCTATATTAATATAATTAATAAGTATATTAAAAGAGGAGTACTTAAACTATATAATAGTTAATACTATAATCTATAGTTTCTAGTTAAGAAGAAAACTAATAATAAAGGCCTATTAATAAAAGATAACTTTAGAGTTATTAATAATATATAGAGAATTAACGTAGTAATAATATATAACATGAACCTACTACTAAATATAGATAATTTCTTAGAAAGATTTACTATATATAAAATCTTCTTATTAATAGACCTATTCTCTAGATATAATTAAGTAGTACTATACTCTAAGAATAGAGATATAATAGGATTCTATACTTCTATAGGCTTAGTATATATATATACTATAGTATAAAGTATAATAAATTTAGTTATAGCATTTTTATAAGTAGTTATAAAGATCTTATTTAACTACTTAAGCTATTATAGAGCCTTTATAGATAATATCTATATAAAAAGGCTAAAAAATAATTATAATAGAGAAGAAGTACTTTTTAGAGTTAGAAGATACGTCTTAGAGTATATATAGTAATATAATAGAATTTTAGTAGATATAAAATATACTAAAGTAACTATATCTAGTAAGAAGTATATATAGAGATATAATAGTCTTATAGTTATTAGCTTTACTATTAGTAAGTAAAGAAAGTTACTAGAAGTAATAAAAGTTAAGAAGATTATTAATTAGCTACTCTATAAGAATTAGAAAGAGGTATAAATATTTATAAGTATCTATATCTACTATAGAATTTAAGTACTATCTTTTATAATCTAAGTAAAGCTACTATTTAACTTATTAAAAAATAATACTAAGTTTTACTAGATAACTAAGTACTAGTAGAGTATAGACTTACTTAAGTACTTTATAACTACTACTCTAGCGCTTATATTAATAGATTATAAATTAAGACTTATAGTCTATCTTAGTATAGATATAAGCTATAAAGATAGAGGCGCTATACTAGAATAAATAAGTTATAATAGTTACTAATACCTAGTATAATTTAAAAGCATACTATAGTTAGAGTTAGAGAGAAACTAGTATTCTATAAAATAAGAATATAAAGTAGTCTTATAAATACTAAAGAAATTCTATATATAGTTATATAGAATTTACTTTACTATTAAGACTAATATATAAATATTAATTACCTAGCTAAATTATAGTAATACTAATTTACCTAGATCTCTAATAAATAGATAGCTAGTAGCTATCTTAATATAGGATTTTAATATTAAGTATATACCTAGTAAAAAGAATATAATAGTAGATACTCTATTAAGATATCTAAAACTAGATAATTAGTAACTACTAGAGAAGCTAGAAGATAATCTAAACTAATTTATAGAGGATTTAATTAATTCTATAAGCGTTTAGAATAGTTATTATAACTTAATAGAGCTAGAAGATTAGAAGTATATCTTTAAATTAGAATATTCTACGTAATTAGAAGAGATTATAATATTCCTAATAATAAGTATAAAGCTAACTAATCTTAGTTATAGTAAGAAGCGCTTCTAGATAAAGTGCGCTCTTATATTCTATACTATAAAAGGCCTATTATTTAAAAAGATATTATAAATAGTTATAATCTAATAAGTAATTAATAACCTAGACTTTAAGTAAGCTATTATTTAAGAAATCTACTATAAGATTAGTTATTAAAATATTAATAGAGTATTTAGTATATTATTAAAGTAATATTAGTAGTAAGATATATATTAGTATATTAAGGTGATAATTAGAACCTATATATAATATTAGAATATATCTACTAAAAAGTTAAAGTTAATACTTACTACTACTTACTTATAGATACTATAGAAATAGGTTACTATTAACATCTAATATATACTAAATAGATGTAGTAGTAAGAACTATTTAGTTCTTATAAGAGAATACTTATCTAATTAAGTTAAAAAATAAGTACTAAAATAGAATAATTTAAAAAGTATTATAAAGTTTATTTATAAAGATATTTTATATTACTAGAGTATCTTTAAGAAAATTATAGTTAATAGTAGCTTAGAAAATAGAAAGGTTATAGAAGAATTATATTCTTTTTATAGTATAAAGTAAATTTAATCTTCTATATATAACTTATAAGTAATAAGACTAATTAAAACTAGATATAAGCTAGTTATAAACGCGCTAGTAAAATTACGTAGAAACTAGGTAGATAATCTACCTACTATATTATAAGTAGACTAATACTTAGTATATAAACTAATAAAATACTCTCTAGTATAACTTATAACTAGATAAAACTCTATCCTACTTATTAAGTTATACCTCTTAACTTAGTAAGTACTACTATAGCTAATAGTAAAATTATAAGATAAATTACTTATAATTAGAGTAATATAGTTTAATCTCTAAGATAGAGACCTAAATACTATAGTAATATATATAGTAAGACTCTAAGAGTAGAATAAAGAATATTAAGATACGTATTAAGAGATTAATTATAAAGTAATTAATATAAGTAACTTAGTAATAGTATAAGACTTAATTAGAGAGCTAGATATATTACGTGCGTGAAAATTATAGCTAAGATAGCTTAGCCTATATTAAGTTATAGAATTATTCTAAGATTAAAAATATTTCTAGTTAGAAGACTTAGATAGCGTAAGGTTTAGAAATATAATACTAGAGTACTAACTAAAGCTCTTTAATCTAAGAATATAAGAAGATATTAAAGAGATACTACGTAGGTAATATAAATTATAGAATAAAAATAGGTAGCTAGTAAGATATTAACTAGCTAGTAATAAGTATATATAACTAATTAATAATAATAATAATTAATTAGAATAGCTTAAATAATAATAATTAGTCTAAAGAGAAATACTAATTAGTAAAGGCCTAAGAATATAGTTATAACTATAGGTTATTATCTCTAGAGTAATAATTAATTACTCTATATACTAAGCGTTTTTAGATAATTTAGAGGAAGGCTCTTTAGAAGATAAACTAGCTATAAAATAGCTTATAAAGTAGAGAGAGAGTAAAGTATTTTTTATAATTAGTTATTATTTAATATAGTATTATTACCTATAGAGAAAACTCTATAGAAGATATAATTAGTAACTATATATACTATAGATATATATAATTACTAATTATACCTTCTATAGAGCTTTCTCTATAGATAATACTACTACGCTAGAAGCTACTCTACTTATATTTTTTATAATAAATATATTAAATAAGTAAGCTAGATATAAGCTATATTACTATTATAGTAGTAACTTATATCTAGCCTCTTTAAAGGCTAGTAGCTCTAGTAGACATAATCTTATATTTACTACTAGTTTCTAGACGTAAGTATATAAGACTAGCCTAAATAGGATAGATATATAAAGTTATTAATCCTACTTAGGCTAGCTTTATAAGTATAGAGTAGACTACTCTATACTTTTAGAGAAACTAATTTCTAAGTACTAAGTATATAATACTTAAGAACTAAGCTCTCTAAATACTATATATTAACCTAGTAAGAACTACTCTTTAGTATTTTTAGAAGAGTAGTTTAAACTAGGCCCTTTAAAAGATATAAGCCTACTACTATATACTAGTAGTAATAGGACTTATATCTTTTAGTAGTTATTATAAGTATTATTTTATTATTATTAATTTATTACGTAATTATTTTCTTATATTACTATTAAAAAGTAAGAGCCTAGTACTTAAGCTAATAATATATAAAAGTAGCTTCTTATTATATTAAGATATAAATAAGTCCTAAATTTTACTATTAGCTTCTATAGTATAAGTTTAATAGTCTTTATATAATCTACTTATAGTAGAACTTATAAAATAGAAGAGGTATATATTAGTATTTAATATATTAGCTATTTTATTAATAATTTTAATATTTATTTTAATAAAATCTAATAGTTAGTAAATTAAGAGTATAAAGAATAAGAGAGTTAGAGTACTAAGTAGAGTTAAGCTAAAGATTAAGCTAAGTAAGTAACTAAAGTTTTCTTAGAGCTAATTAGAAATAAGCTTTTTAGTAAGTACTATACTTTTAGAGAATCTATAAACTTATTAGCTTACTAGTAATATACTATAACTAAAAAGAGTAGTAGTTAACTAAAAGTAGTCTTATAAAACTATTATAACTATCTAAAGCTAACTATACTAAGTAAGTAAGTATAGTATTAATACTAAAGAAGACGTTAAATAAAAATATTTAGTTAAAGTAATAACTTAAGTACTTAAAGTAGAAATATTAGAAGTCTTTTAGAAACTCTCTAATAGATAATATAAAGCTAGTAGTATAAAAGGCGCGCTCTTAAGTATATAAGCTACTTAATAGTAGTATCTACTATAAAAAGAGATATATTACTTTTCTATATTAAACTTTATAATATTATAACTTCTAGCTCTATAATTTTCTAGCTATAATAGTATATAAAAATTTTTCTTATATAAATATACTTATCTTTACTTACTAACCTCTCTTAGCTTAGTTACTATTTACTTTTTAGTTAACTAAGTAGTATAAGTAACTATACTAACTTCTCTTTAAGCTAAAAATATTATAATAGCTAGTCTTAATAAGTATACTTAGAGACTATCTAATTAATAGCGCTAACTACCTAAACTACTAAGTCTATAAGTAATAGGTAGCTCTACGCCTTAAAGCTATAGACTACTTCTTTAAAGCCTAATAAGTAGCTTACTATTACTTTACGTCTAAGATTTAGCTATATAATAACTTCTATAATATTAATAAGCTAGATAATAATTAATAGAGATTACTCTTAACCTATAATACTACTATAATTAGGTTATACTATAGAATTAAGCGCTAATAATTTAAGACTTAGCTAAGTAGCTAAATAATATAAGTCTAGATAGCTAGCGTAATATATATAATTATATTATAATAAATATATCCTCTTATATAATAGAAGTTACTATAGTTATAGCTACGCTTACTTAGAAGATAGAATAAGACGTAGTAGTAATAAAGTTTTTTAGTAATATTATAAAATTCTAAGAAGACTATATAATTATTAAGAATATCTAAAACTAGAAGAAGTTATAAAATCTATAAGGATTCTATCCTTATAATTTTCTCTATAATCTTTATAATTTTCCTATATCCTTATAATTTTCTTATAAATTCTAATTATAGAATAACTAGTTAAGCTACTATAGTGATATTTATATAGTTTAGTTCTATTTTTAGTCTAGTTTCGTTTAGTGTTAGTCTTATTACGTAATCTTGAATATTCGTTRAGATATTTCAATTTTCTGTTATTTATAATCAAATTTAAATTTAGCCTAAATACACAAAAATGCCTCATAATAAAAGAATTACCGAAATATAGATTTATAATAGATAAATTATGTAATAGGCTAGTTATAACTACTGAACTAGCACTATTATTTAGTTTACATTAGTTTCCTACTAGTATATAGAAATAATAGATTTAAATAGATTTAGATTAGAAATCTCATAGATTTCTAATCATTAATTAGTAACTAAAATCTGAATAACGGATTTATAGGATAATAACAGTATTTTAAGGCTATTAGTAGATTTATTTTATTATAAAACTAGATAGAATTCCTAGGTAAATAACTATTAAATCATAACTTTATTTATTATAACTATATCCTACTATAATACTATTCTCGTTGCTGTGCTTATTCTAACTACTATTTATACTATTTAATTAGTAGTTTTTATAGAAGTTAGCTAGATAGTAGATTAGGCGTAATTAGTAGTAAATTATTAATAACTAACTAGTAGTAATTTAAGATAAAGTTATTCTTAAGTTTAGTCTAAAGAACTAGAATAGTATTATAAAAGTAAGTAAGCTAGCTTACTTAGCTACTTAAAGTAACTTTAGCTTATTTACTCTTCTTATTAATAACTACTTCTATAGGCGCCTTACTAATCTTATATATAGAAAGAGTAAAGAAGTCTATATTAGGCTAGAAGATTTTATTAATACGCACACTTATATAAAAGAGATATAAGAATTAGTTACCTAGTACTAAAAGTAAGAGAAGATGCTATACTTAGTAATTTAATTAAATAAGAAAGGTAACTAAGTTATTTAAGAGTACTAATATCTATAGAATCTTATACTTATTCTAGAATAATAGCTAAAAAAGAATAGCTTTAAGTATAAAGTAGATATAGGCCTAATTATTCTAGTCTTAAATAGTAACTCTATTAGAATTCTACTAAGATAAGACGTTACTATAACTAGGCTATTAACTAGTAGTAATAGAGGCTCTCTAATATATAGTATAGAGTCTATAAATATATAATAAGTTACTATTTAGATAACTTTACTTTACTTATTATAGTATATTTAAGCACTATCTATAACTAACTAGCCTAGCGCGCCTTTAGTACTAATTAGAGCTATAAAATAAGACTTTTAACTAAGAGATAAATCTAGAAGAGTAGTAAGTATTATTTTAGCTCTCTTAAAAAGTATTTTATTAACTCTAACTCTTCTTATTACTTTAAGAGGAGTAGTAATATTAAAGTAACTATAAAAGAAGGCTTAATAATTAGTAATAAAGAACCTAACTCTAGTAAAAGAAATAGAGATACTACTATTTAATAACTAATTTAACTAAGATATAATTAATAACTTAGAAGAGGTATAAGTAGTATTTAAAAAGAATATAAGTTACTATTATTATAAGATAGTTTCTAAGAAATATAAAGAAGTATTATAAAAAGCTAGATATTAGAAGCTAAATAAGCCTAAGCATCTTAAATTTCTTTAATAATAGTATTATAAGGCTAGTCTTAATAAGTACTCTACTAAGGTCTACTTTAATTATACCTACGCTACTATAAGTAAGCTTAGCTTTACTACTAAAGGCTATAACTATACGCGTCTAGTTACTATACTCTAAATCTTCTACTTTAATTAAGATTATATTAGTAATATAAAAGTAGATAATTTAATATACTAGCTATTTTAAAAAGATAAATAAGCTTATAAAGAATCTAATATTCTTCTTAGTTATTACTTTATATCTAATCTCTACTAGTCTACTATTAATTATAAACGTATCCTAGCTAAGTTCTTAAAAGTATAAAGATAAATTAATTAATTTAAGTATAATAAGAATATTATTCTTAATTACTTCTAATAGATAATTTAAGACTCTAAATTAAAATAGATTATTAATAATAAATATAATATATACTAGTATTATATATAGCTTATAGAAAGAAAGTTAAACTTAAGATAGTACTAAACGTAATACTATTCTCTAGAGTAATAATTAATTTATAAAGATTTATAGTACTAGTTCTACTATATAATATTATAAGAAGTAGTCTAGCTTATCTTATATCTTTACTATATAAAATACGTTAAACTTAGAGACGCTACTTACTTCTAATATATTAATTTAAATATTATAGCTATTATTACTTATAACTATTAAGTTAAAATAATTTAAAGAAGTATATCTTAGAATAATAAAGATAATAAGAACTATACTTAGATTCTCTCTAGTATATACTAACACCTTTATAATTACTAAATATAGAGAAATAAGAATAGATAAATAGCTAATAGTATTATTAAGGCTTAGAAAGATTTTATTAATTTCCTACTAAAAGTTTAAGCTAAATACTCTAACGTTAAATAGAAGAACGTAGTCTATAATATARGAGATATATATATTACTAATCTTTATATACTTTATAGCTCTACTAGGCTAGTAACTAAGTAGCGCTAAATAATATTACTATAGTATATTTAAGTTTATAATAATATATATACTATAGAGAATCTAGTTATAGATACCTACGCTAAACTAGCTCACGCGTATAATATACTTATAATAGGATCTTACTTACTATCTAGTTACTTAAATATATATAGTAGAATTAATAAAGCCTTCTCTAGTATAGTACTTCTATAATTTCTATTAAATATCTTAAAAGCTATTTACTATTAAATATAATAGGATTTACTACTTATAATTAAAGAGCTCTATACGTTCTTAAGAGTAGATACTAAGCTAGAGAAATAGAAGAGATATATATAAGAATATTACTAATATATAGCTAAGTAGGTAAAGATATAATAGAGACTAGTTAAGAAGTTTAAAATAGAAGCTTATAGAGAAAAATCTTTCTTTATTACTAGTAGATAATATAATATAGTAAGAGAAGACTATAGTTATAGAACTAAAAGAGACGCCTATTAAGAATTACTTTAATACTATTTAGCTATACTAGAAGAGTAATAGATTAAAATTAAAAGTAAGAGTCTTCTACTTAGTACTCTAAGCTCTCTAGTACTATTCTCTTCTCACGTATCTAGCCTATTTAATAGTGCGTAAGATTCTAATAATAATAATAATAGTAATAAATAATTAGAAGTATTATTATATAGAAGATTTAGTAGAGATAGCACTTTTAATAAGAGGAGTAATAAATAGATAGTTATAGTAGGTAGGAAAGAAGTTACTAGTTAGTTAATAGTCTTTACGCATACGTAAGAGGAACTAGAGTAAAGTAGCTTTATTAACTCTCTTACTATARTAATACTTATAATAAGCCTAAATAACTARGTTAGAGAGTAAGAGTAAGYGTAAACTACTATACTTAAACTAATTAATCTTAAGTAATTYTAAGTAGTTATTTAAAGCCTTCTAAGCTAATAAGATTATATCTATTAACTATTTAGTAATATATTTAGTAATAACTACTTATAATATATAGAGAGGCATAATAACCTAATCATCTATATACTTATTAATAAGCTAGTTAGTCTACACCTAGTAATATACATAGATCTAATATAAGATAACTACCTACTTTAACTATATAATAGTAACCTAGCGTATAATAAATTAATAGAAATAGTAACGTATTTAGCTTAGATAAAAGATTATATAGCTATTATTATAGAAGGAGAAGTATAGTTATAGGCTCTTTAAATAATAGAGTAAGGCCTAAGTAGTAATAAACTAGAATCCTATATAGTAATAACCTATAAGAGCTCTTATAAATACTAATAGTATAAGCTAAAGAGAGTAGTTCTTATACTAATCTTAAAGGCACTAAGATTAGAAGTAAAAGAAGATTATACTAGAGCTATAGGTATAAGAATAAAATTAATAGTTATATAATTTTTATTAGGTGACTTTAGGTCACCTAACCTAGCTTAGAATAGTATAGTAGATAAAGTATCCTCTTACTAAGAGGAGGCTTAACACCTTATGTAATACATACTTATTTAATACGAAGATTTAATTAAGACTATTTTATATAGTAATTTATTAATTATTTTAAATTCCTATACTATATCACCTAGTACTTAGGTATTACTATAGCTATGAGCTGTTTCACCTAATTATTCTACTATAATAGTTATAATAAATAAAGTTATAATTTAATAGTTATTTACCTAGGAATTTTATCTAGTTTTTATAATAAAATAAATCTACTAATAACCTTAAAATACTATTATTATCCTATAAATCCGTTATTTAGATTTTAGTTACTAATTAATAATTAGAAATCTATAAGATTTCTAATCTAAATCTATTTAAATCTATTATTTCTATATACTAGTAGGAAACTAATGTAAACTAAATAATAGTACTAGTTCAGTAGTTATAACTAGCCTATTATATGATTTATCTATTATAAATCTATATTTCAGTAATTCTTTTATTATGAGGCATTTTTATGTATTTTAGGCTAAATTCAAATTTGATTATAAATAATAGAAAATTGAAATATCTCAACGAATATTCAAGATTACGTAATAAGACTAACACTAAACGAAACTAGACTAAAAATAGAACTAAATCATATAAATATCACTATAGTAGCTTAACTAGTTATTCTATAATTAGAAATTATAAGAAAATTATAAGGATATAGGAAAATTATAAGGATTATAGAGAAAATTATAAGGATAGAATCCTTATAGATTTTACATTTATCCACCTAACTAACTTACCCGGCAAGTCTACTATCTGATCACGTGATTTCGGATAGTAATTATCTAGTTTTACTAGACTAGTGAATTACTAGTTAGGTTTTATGATAGTTTTATTAGTGTTTTACTAGTATTTCTATTAGAGGTCATAATAGCTAGTTTTATATTTAAGCAGCCCCTATCTTTAGTTAAACACTTCGTGTAATAGCCTCATAACTATCTAGAAACTAGCCTAAATAGGTTAGTTAAATTACTAGATAGTACTAGGGCTTATATGAAAAAATTATAGAGTCGGCTCCTTATGATTATTCTAAGCATTCTTTATAATTTTCTTAAAAAGTTGAATTACTCTAGAATTAATAGGCTGACTAAGCTATAATTTTAATACATGATAGATAACTATAAAAACACACTAGGTTTTTAGTTTCATTATTATAGCTTTAGTAATCGCTAAGTAATTTAATTTTTATAAAAAATTATAAGGTTTTATTTAAACGACTACTATAGAGTTTATCCTTATAATTTTATCTATAATTTTTATAGATAATCTAAAGGCCTTAAGTCTCTAGTATAATTTTAGATATAGAGTAGAGTTATATTCTCTTAATTACGTAACTCTAGTTATATAGCTCTATAGCCTTAAGTAGATAGAGATCTAAGAGAACTTTATAAAATCTATAAAGATTCTATCCTTATAATTTTCTATAATATTTTATATTTTTTTTTATATTACGGTGGAAAGTTTGGGTGAAACAGCTCGTAGCCATAGTAATGCCTAAGTACTGGGTGATATAATGTAGTAATGTAAAATAATTAATAAATCACCATGTGAAATAGTCTTAATTAAATCTTCGCATCAAACGAGTGTGTATTGCATAAGGTGTCGAGCCTCCTCTTATTAAGAGGATGCTTTATCTACCATGCTATCCTAAGCTAGGTCAGGTGACCTATGGTCACATGACAAAAATCACATGACTATTAATTTTGTTTCAGCACCTGTGGCTCCGGCATAATATCCTTATAAATTTTTTAGTATTCTAATTATAGAATAACTAGTAAAGCTATTATAATAATACCTATATAGTTTAGTTCTATTTTTAGTCTAGTTTTATCGAGTATTAGTTTTATTATATAATCTTTAATATTTATAGAGATATAGGTAATTTCTACTCTTAATAATTATAAATCTTATTTAGCCTAAATAGATAAAATACTATATATAGATTTATAGCTAGTAAATTATATAATTAGCTAGTTATAACTACTAAATTAGTACTATTATTTAGTTTATATTAGTTTCCTACTAGTATATAGAAATAATAGATTTATAGTATACTAGAGCTATAGGTGCTTGTAAGGGAACAACTCTGATAACCACCGAAGGCGCCAGTCACGTGGGAGCAGGAACGTATAGTAGGTTGGTTGTAAGTTTAGCTACACTAAGGTGGAGAACTATGTAGGTTCGTAGGAACAGCTCGACTATATACTAATGCCAAGCCAGGCGCTAGCCTGATTAGGAAGTGCGTGATGTTCGTATTCACACACCGTTGATTGACGTCACGGCTTGTAGCGCCTAGCTGTGAAAGCTCTCCTAGTCCTCTCAGGACGTACACCCTTACACTACCCCCCCTCAAAAGGCCCTGTTTTAGAGTCGCAGGCGTACGAAACAGGCCTCTAAGTAGCTAATTACTTGCCTGTAAGTCCTTTCCTCCTCGTGATTCTTGAATTTATTCTAATAGTGACTAGTAGTTCGTCGTCCGCTGTGGATTCTATGTCCTTGTTCTCTCTCTTAGCCTTGAGCCATCGTTCGAGTCCTTTGGGAGGCCCTAGTTGACTAGGATAGGCCTTATGGAACTCTTTGAGTAGGCGTGCTGAATTGACGAAGTTGTGAGCAGGATAGAACTAAGGATCTAGGTCATATCCTTCCTAGGTAACTTAGTATTAAAGCTTTCTATGTTTCAGCTTACTATTAAGGATCTCTTGTACTATCTATTTGAGGTGTCCGTTGATTTCTTTAGCTGGTTCTTTAGGCAGTATCTGGCCTGGTAGTGGATTGTTGGGATATTTGCGTAGGTGATTAGCATAAAAGACGTCACTCATCTTTATGTAGTCTAGTAGCTGTACTTAGAAGGAGTGGCCTTTACGCGCGCGGATTGGATAGGGTCCATACATTTGTTGGTCTAGCTTCTAATTTGGTCGTCCTGTGGTGAAGCCTTTTAGTGTAATATAGACCATATCTCTAATATTAAAGTCAACCTCTCATCTCTTCTTATTTSCCTGCCTAGCCTGTGATTACTAGGCTTAGTGGATATTACCGCGAGCGAGGTCTCGTACGTACTAATAAGCCTCAGCTCGAATCTTGACGAATTCGGCAGCATCTCTAGAAGATRGGTTAAGGTTTTAGTCGCGTAGTTCCACGTGATTTCTCTAGTCCTAATGGAAGGAAGGCTTTCTACTAAACTCTATCTCATAAGGTGAGAATCTAGTGCTTTCTTGTGGTAGTGTAGCCTATGCCTAATCCATGGATGGAAGTAGTTCTGACTAGTTATCTTAGAAGTAGTTCATGAATGGTATTAGTCTTATGACTACGTATTAGTTATAGATTTCCATGTTGCCGTTGGTTAGTGTATAGTAGGTGCTAGCTAGCTTCTACTTAATGCTAAGTAGCTTAGTTAGGTGCTTAGTGAACTAAGCTACGAACTAGGGTCCTTGATTAGAGATGATAGTCTTAGGAGCTCTGTATATCCTCTAGATGTGCTCATAGTACATTCGCGCAGCGTCCTTGGCAGTAGCTATTTTAAAGCAAGGTAGTGATATTGTTCGCTTGCTAAGTTAGCAGATTACTAAGAAGATATTGTCATAGCCATTCTTGTTAGTGGGCATACTCTTGAAATCCATAGCTACGTCCTCCTAGGCTTGTTCAGGGATTGGCAGCGAGTGCAGTAAGCCTGGTTTATAGTTAATGGGTGGATGGCTCTAGCCGCAGTCCTTGTAGTTAGCTATGAATTAATTAACGTCCTACTAGAGAGTTAGCTAGTAGTAAGCTTCTTAGAGAAGCTTAATTGTCTTACGCCTACTTAGGTGAGTAGTAGCCTAAGTAGCATGGACCGTCTAGATAAGGTGAGTGCGAAGGAAGTTAGTTAGTACTACTATAAGCTTGCCTTTGCGTAGCACTAAGCTAGTAGGTGAGATAGAGTAGTCCGTTGTCTCTAAGCGAGCCTTCTCTTAGAAGTTCTCTATAGTGGTAGAAGTTTGATTAGCTTCTAGAACTCTATTAACTATTTAGTATGGATACTCCTCTAGGTGCTTTGCTAGTTCTAGCTTAGCTATATCCTCGTTCTCTAAAGTTGCGGTCAGGGCTAAGTCATCTAGTTCTTGAGTGAAGAGAGCTATTTACGCATTCTCATTAATGTAGACGCCTAGTATAAGGTTCTATATAAATACCTAAGTCCTTATAGCCTTATCTTTAGCTTTCTGAGTTTTCAGCTCGTCTTGTTTCCTTGAGAGAGCGTCTGCTACGACGTTGGCTAAGCTAGGGCGGTAGGTGATCACGTAGTTATAATCTACTAACCTCTCTGCCTAGTGAGCCTATCGTGCGTTGAGCTCACGTTTAGTGCTAAAATATTCAAGAGCTCTATAGTTAGTGATGACTATAAAGGGTTCCTCTGTCTTGAGTCTAATAAGGAGAGGCCTCTATTCTTCTAGGGCTCATATGATTACTAGCATTTCTTTATCATGTATCTTATAGTTCATCTTAGCTAGGTTCATTATCTTAGAGAAGAAGGTAACTAGGCGCTAGGTACCATCTAGTTAGAGTTGGTGGCATATAGYAGTAATAACACCGTCGCTTACATTAGTTTCTACTCTAGTTGGACGCTCATCTAAGTATAGAGTAATAACTTCGCTTAAGGTCATGAGGTTCTTAATTTCTTAAAACGCAGCTTTCTCCTTGTCGTTGAATGGTGTGTGGAAGGCTTGCTGCTTGGTGAGCTTAGTGAGTAGTCGCACTACTTAGCTATACTATGGAATTATTCCTTAATAGTGGTTGTAGTATCTAAGGAAGCTCTATAGGCTARTTAAGGTTATTAGTTTAGTCTAGTTACTAATTACCTTAACTTTCTTAGAGTCTCATTAGATGCCTTTAGTGCTAATGATGAATCCTAGGAACTTTGTCTTAGTTACCTTAAACTTACTTTTCTTGATATTAGCCTATAGCCCTACTTCTTATAGTCGCTCGAGGACCTTGCGTACGTGTTCCTCGTGCTCGAGAGGGTCTTCTAAAAAGATCAAGATATTATTAAGATAGGCGGTGTAGAAGTCATCTAGGTATTCATATAAAGTCTTATTAATGAACCACTAGAAAGTAGCTAGTCCATTACATAGTCTAAATGGTAGTACGTGATACTTGTAGTTGCCATATCATGTTCTAAAGGTAGTAAGATCCTCTAATTCTAGATCCATGCGTATGTGATAGAAGGCTTATTGAATATCAAGCTTAGTGTACACCCTAGCGCGTGAGAGTCACTAGAAGGTTTCCTTTATGAGTAGTAGCGGCATCTTATCTTTCTTAGAGATCTAGTTTAGTTTTTAGTAGTCTATATAGAATCACTAGCCTCCTCTAGGTTTCTTAGCGAATAGGACTAGTAAGGCGTAATGTGTAAGGCTTAGTACGATGAAACCTTTCTTAATGTAGTCATTAATGTATTCCTTAACAAGCTTTAGATGTTTAAGAGACATGTTGTATAGAGGTGCGGTTAAGAGCTTATTAGCATCTTTAAGTAGCTTTATCTTGTGATCAACCTCATCTCTATATAGTGGTAGCTTATTAGAGTCCTTTTTTGAGAAGTGTTGAATAGTTACTCCTACCTAGCCTAGGCGAGGTAGCTTCTTATCTAAGGCTCGTTAGATATCCTCTTCTTRATTAGTTTCCTAGTTCTTTATCGCGGCGTTAATTTCATATAGGCAGGTGGTCTTAGTGGTGTATTTCTTAGCGTACTAAGGCCACTTCTTAGGAGTTATAGCTATGATGTTAAAGAACTATGTAGAATCCCTAGGCTTTAGAAACTTTTAATGCTTCTTAGGCCTTCTCTTGTGTCTGCGCGGCTTTAGTTCTATTAGTCTAGACGGTTTTATCTTTAGCTAATTAGGAGGGAGATTCTCTAAAGGTGTGATACTTAATRAGAACCTTATCTCTAATTAGTTAGAATTAGTAGCGTTAATCACTTAAGAGGGTTTAGCTAATAGTTATTCCATTCTAGTGCTTAATTCTTCGTGTAGTACTAATATAGGTGCAGTGAGCTCTAGTTAATTGCCATTCCTTATGAGTAACCTAGTATTAATTCGTCGCTGCTCCTTCTCTTACTATATTACCTTCTTAAGAGCTTAATCCCTTTAGGTGGCGTCTTCTTGTTCTGCTAGCGACGTAGGAGGCGGCCTCCTCTAAGGTAGCTTGAGATTCCTATTAACGCGTAGATATGGATCTTGCTTGAGGTGGCTCCATATTAGTCTCTCGTGTTTATAGTCGACGTAGGCTCCTATCATTTTAAACTAGAGTTTTCTAATGATCATGTCACGCTTTCCTATATTAGCTAGTACAACCTATGTTGGTATAGCGTGGTTGTCAACCTTAATATTAACTTTAAAGTAGTGCTTGACTTTCTCAGCGCTCTTGCCATTAAATCTACTGAGTCCTACTTCTTAAGGCATTTTCTTGATCTAGGGCTTTAAGTGATGAAGGATCTCAGGCATTAATCATTCACTAATGAGTGCGTAGGTGCAAGCGCTAGAGTCGGCCATGATTCGAATAGGTAGTCCTAGGCCATTAGTTGAGATGAGTCTAGATAAGATTACTAGCTTGTTATTAAAAAGTTGTGGAATCTTTAGTAAACTATTATAGTTTACTCCATTCTCCTATACTAAGGAGGAGACTTCCCCTAGTACTAACTATTTCCTAAATCATCACTATCTTCTAGTGAGCTTGACGAGCTTACTTAGTTATCTAATAGAAAGTCGCTATCCTCTTATACTACAGCCTAGGTGGCGTGAGTCTTGTGATAGCTAGCGAAATGCTTGTCACTCCTATAGGTGTAGTAGAGTTTCTTTTCTTCTAGCTATGTAGTAGCTAGTGACTTCGTGGAGGATTTATGAGTAGAAGATTCTTTTAAACCTAACTTAGCAGCTTTCCTCTTCTCTAGTAAGGTAATATTGTCTGCTTAGTGCTTGCTTATAGCGCGGTGCCTCATTACAGCCCTCTAGACGTATTAATCGTAGCTGACGTCATCATCCTTAGCAGATTTAGTCATGTCTATCTATAGCCGTGAGTAGAGCTTCTAGTGAATCTCCTCCTTCTAGTCATCCTCTAATCATTTAGCTTGTAGTGTGAGCTAGCTGAACTTACTCTTAAAGTCGTTCTAGGCATCATGCTACTTCATTATTAGTGCGCGGAACTTATCCTTAGCCTTAAACTTCTTATTAGGATCCTAGTTCGTGCGCTTAAGGAATTCCATAAACTTCTTAGCTATAACCTACTATCCTTGTTATTAATTGTGCTTCAGCTAGATTTGCGCGCGAGTCTTCTTAGAGCCTTCCATGCGAGCCTAGATGTAATCGCACTTCTGGTAGTCAGGGCTTAGATTAGGGTTATCCGTGAAGTAATCACTATTAACGAGGAGCTTAGCTTCCATATCCATGATCTAGTCATCAAATTCAATTGTTCTAGCCTTTCCACTATAGATCTCTAGGTCAGGTCGCTTGGTGGATAGCCTAGGCTTCGCTGCTAGTATGCTCTATAGGGGAGGGATTAACATAGTAGTGCCGTTGGCTAGGATGACTTGTGAGTATCCTTCTACATGCGTGGGTTCCGTAGTAGCTTATCGTGTAGGATTCTTTTCTCTCTTGATCTCAGCTTCTTCGTATCCATCTATCATATTTTGTTGTATCTGGGCATGGATGGTCATGGCGGATAGGCAGTCTTTATACTTTCGTCTATCGCTGGCTAGCTTTACAAAGATTTCCACTAGTGTCTCCTAATTGAGTTGTTGGATGGCGCTTGGTTCTACTACTATGGTTTGCCCGTTGTGCTAGAGAGTGAGCGCTCCTTAGTGGTAGTCGGAGTTAATGTTCTCTTGCCTAGCCTAGAGGTCCTCGAGAACTAGTCTACCATTTGCGGATTTAGTCAAAGGAAACGGAGGTCTCCATCCTAGCTCGCTAATCTCTTCTTCGTCAAATAATGATAGTTTAAGCTAGGATAGTTGTTGAATTAGAGGGTCCTTCGCAGTTAATTAGCGGCTAGAAGTAGCCATAGTAGTTGTCGATGGTGTTATGTTCATAAGTGTGTGTATAGGGGAAGAATAAGGTGTGGGGTATATCTACTTCGCGAAGTAGATGGGGTGAGTGCTCTTGTTCACATAGTAAAAGCTCGACCTAGTAAGCACGCGTGTTTACTATCATTTCTTCCGTCAACTAGCTCTCAAAAGCTAGTCTAAATGGTAACTAGGTTCTAGAGGGATACTAAGCCCTAATGTAAGATCCTTAATGATCTTCTATCTTAAAAGCCTTCCTTTTAACTAAGTGTTTCAGTTTGTAATTAGGTCCCTGACCTATCACGTAACTAGGCTTAATAGAGGAGACTCTTGAGTAACCACCTCATGATCACCGTTAGTTAGATGTATGAAGGAATCTAACCTCTAGCTCTACGGTCGCCGTTCGCAAACGACTATTAAGTGCCTCACTAATATTCTGTCGCCGTCACCGGCTAGTTGAGTATTGACCTTAGTGTAATGTAAGGGAACAACTCTGATAACTACTAAAGGCGCTAGTCACGTGGGAGCAGGAACGTATAGTAGGTTGGTTGTAAGTTTAGCTACACTAAGGTGGAGAACTATGTAGGTTCGTAGGAACAGCTTGACTATATACTGATGCCAAGCTAGGTGCTAGCCTGATTGGGAAGTGCGTGATGTTCGTATTCACACACCGTCGATTGACGTCACGGCTTGTAGCGCCTAGCTATGAAAGCTCTCCTAGTCCTCTCAGGACGTACACCCTTATAGTGCTAAAATAAAATTAATAGTTATGTGATTTTTATTAGGTGACTATCACGGGACTAGCATTAGGAGAGCTACTAGAGAGCTACTAGAGAGCTCCTAGAGAGGCACTAAGCTATAGGAGGCATGCGCTACTAGGGGAGCTATAGGAGAGCCACCGGCCTAGAAGGGGTCACGTGCCGGCACCTTTATATAGTTATGATAGAACCCCTAAGCCTCCTTAAGGATTCGTCTCATCTCTTAATATATCCTATTATTAAGCCCTATCTCTCTATCTATCGTTACGTGCCTTATAGTGACCTTAGGTCACCTAACCTAGCTTAGGATAGTATAGTAGATAAAGCATCCTCTTAGTAAGAAGAGGCTTAAAAAAAACCTTACGTAATATATACTTATTTAATGTGAAGATTTAATTAAGATTATTTTATATAGTAATTTATTAATTATTTTACGTTTCTATACTATATTACTTAGTACTTAGGTATTACTATAGCTATAAGCTATTTCACCTAATTATTCTACTATAATAGGATATTAATAGTATTCTAAGGCTATTAGTAGATTTATTTTATTATAAAACTAGATAGAATTCCTAGGTAAATCTTTATTAAATTATAACTTTATCTATTATAACTATATCCTACTATACTACTATTCTAGCTACTATGCTTATTCTAACTACTATTTATATTATATAATAAGTAGTTTTTATAGAAATCTCTATAGATTTTATAGAATCTTCATAGAATCCATATGAGCCGTCGCAAGTTTTCATAGTGGCGTTGAAGTCACATTACTACCAAGAGAGGTGGAGAGGTTCGAGGTTTATCGAGGACGGACTACATGGGCGTGTTGGCTGCATCTATGTTGAGAAGAAGAAAGAGAAGCCGCGGGTGTAAAATACGAGGCTTGAAACGGTGCTCAGCTACCCATCTAGTTGTTTTCTCTATAAGCATAGTGAAGAATGTGGAGAGTTAGAAAGGATTTCTGACTTGGGACAGCGGCTTACACAAAGGCTCGCTGGTAATACTTTATGCGTCATCCCATACCTGACCCCAAATGTGCCCCTTCATCGCAGTGCAACCACATGTTGTGCTTCTGGCATTTGTTGACAATAATAACTGTTTCGTTGAGAAGCGCGGCTCTGAAATACAAAACATTGTCAAATATCAGTCCAAATGCACCAGGAATATAGCAGAGTCCACCTCGGTTACTCTACTCACAAGCTGTACCCACTGTGAATGAAATTCTTCCGATAATACGCAGGCTGCTATCATTAGCACATACATACAAACCACCATAATGTTGACCGGCGGTAAATGTGGCGGCGTTCTCTAGTAACTAGTGGCATCTATCGGGAAATAAGAAGACCTCAGGGAGCTTCATGCCTAGCAAAATGGGGTGTGTCTATAGAACAAGGGAAACAGGCGCTGAACGTCGATCTTGGTAGTCGTGGCCAGTATGCATGATGATCAAGTGCGTGTCAGTGATATTGGGGAATTGAAGACCTGCTCAAATTTTTGAGACATTCATCAAAAAGTGTAAGAATGGCCCAGGAAGTCACAGAGCACCATTGAGCTGTCCTTTGACAAGCTGCCCAGCTCGCCCAAACCGATCCCGAGTACATAATGTGCACTTGAGATAGTGTAGCTGGACTGGCTTGTTCTCTCACCATTAATACCATGACCTGGCATGGTTCAACCACAGGCTTCTTGGTCTAGGGAGCTCGAGGGCTCGAGGCCTATGTTTCATGAGTGGGGTGCATTGGCTGAAGTATGGTTTCTCCACAGGTACACCAGCGTCCAGTCTACAGCCAACTGTCGCATTCAGAGCTTGCTATTGATGCGGAACAGCTACAGAGTAGGAAAAACTAATGAATGTGGCCATAAGAAGTGGGAGATCGACCCCGTGGTTTGTGAGCTCCGTCGGGATGGCGGATAAAAAAGACTGCTCTTGGAGGTGGTGTTGCATGTTTTTCTGGATATCGACCCTACTCTATACCTTCGTAAAGAGAAAATTTCGGTCCCATCTGCGATGATATGACGTGTGTTAGGTTCCCGTCTCATGCAGGAAGGAAGGAGGACCCGGCCGGTGGTAAGCGAAGACTCCTAACCGACTCCTCTAAGATGCGATCCTTATCCTAGAGGACAAGTTGATGAATAGGTAGGCGAATGGAATGGGGCTGAATGATACCCAATCAAGACTGAGAAGCCGCCAACTTGAGGATTAAATATCTGATCGAAAGTGCAATTCGGCCTCTTCAAGTCAGGATAAGCTGAATTGGCCACGAAAGTACAGGGGGTTTTCTGACGACCGCAGTAGTAGGACCCTGCCATTTAAGTAGGTGTGGTTTGCCATGTGCGGGAGGCTCTTTTGGTTTTCACTACCACTTTGTCTACATGTCAACCAGCTAGCTGTGTTTCAGTACAAGGACACCGAATAAAATGAACATCTCTACTAATTACCAGTGGCATTTAGCTGTTGGATATAGTACCTAGAGGAAGTATCTCACTGGCTCAATATTCGCCTCGATCTCTCTTCTCATGTCAGTTCGACTTGAAGAGTAGCTGAAAGGCACAACCGAGATGCCTACTCGAGATGCTTTCGCTGGTAAAGAGCATGGGCACAAGTCTCTCTAGCTTCAGGAAACTTTGTTTGTTGTAGTAACATTAAACGAAGGCGATGTACCCAGTCGGCGCGGCCACTTAGATCGGCCAATAGATGGACAATGAATGAGCACGGTTCGCACACAGATTGCCTCAGGACCGTGCTGTGCATGTTAGGGTAGGCAAACTTCAATGCTACAACAATGCCACTCATGTGAATTTTGCACAAGTGGGTCGTTGATTTTGGTGAGTCCCTCATGAGAAATCCAGCCGAGCCGACATAAAAAAGAAGATTTACGGCCACGGGCATGTGGATACAAGAAGCATCATCTGTTACTTGTTTGTGCCTTCTTCATATCTGGGCTCTCGATTCTGGGCTAGTTTCGTCTATGAATAGGAAATAATAGCGATACAATCGGGTTAGATCGTGAAGAGTATGACCTAGATGGACTTATAGGTGATTAGGTAACGAGTAAGTAATGAGACGCTTGCGTAAGACGGAGCGGAGAGCGGCACTCTTCCATCTACCGGCGAATTTACAGATGCGTCACAAAGCGTCACCAGTGTCACAAGTGTAACCAGCGTACCCAGCGTGACCAGGCGTGCAGGCGTATAGATTGATTCTTGATTTCTAAGCGACACAAGAGGGACGGAAGGTGGGAAGGCGTGTGTGGGTTGGCTCGGCGGTCCGCTCCACGTTCCGCTCCGACAATGTCTGAGAAATCATTCTGGCCCCCAAACGTGCTGCTAACTCTAATTATCGAGCCTCGGCAGAACAAACACCAATACAAAGACAACTCCTTCAGACTCCTCCAATATTCTCCGTCACCTCTTTCGATTCGATCCCTCTCTGCTTCGAGCCTGCAACGACCCCTGTCACATCTCACCAGGAATGTTTGCTTCTTTGGTGGCCAATAACAACAAAAAATGTCCAATCTCGACATCGCCCAGCTCTTCTCTGTAAAAGGACTGGTGGCTGTAGTCACAGGCGCTAGCTCCGGTTTGGGCGAAGTCATGGCGCATGCTCTGGATGTAAACGGCGCAGCCAAAGTCTTCATCCTCGGCCGCCGAGAGTCCAAACTCAACGAGGTTGCATCCAAAGCGGTGCGTGGTTTTTTTTCTGGTCCTCCCCTCTTAGGCTGATTGCTTCCTCCTAGAAAAATGGTTCTCTCATTCCGGTCGTATGCGATGTAAGCTCGAAAGATTCCTTGCAAGCTGCAGTGTCGACGATCGAAAAGAAGACGCCTTTTGTTAATCTTCTTGTCGCGAATTCGGGCTACCTTGGGGAGGTCACCAACATGGTCCCCAGGCCAGCAGAACAGACTGTTGGTGAACTGCAAAAGGAGCTGTGGAGCAAGACATCCTATGAAGACGCAAGTAAAGTTGTCAGTACCAATATAGCCGGATCTTATTTCACCTTTCTCGCCTTCCTGGGCTTGCTGGGTGCTGGCAATACACATCCCGACAGCGTAGGAAAGAGTGGGTTGCTACAGAGTCAGTTTATTAGTACAACTAGTTTTGGAGGCATGAGCCGCGCTGAAGCTCCTAGCTATGTCTACAATGCGAGCAAGGCTGCTCTTAACCACTTGACAAAGACTTTGTCATCGGAGTATGCCAAACATAGCATCCGGGCCAATGCTATCGCCCCTGGCATGTTTGTCACGGAAATGACGGAGGTATGTGATAACAAATATTAAAGCCATTTGATTGTTGAGAAGAGACTTATGTCGGAGTAGGCCCATACACCAGAAGGAGATATTAGCGCTGTGGGCTCCATGCCGTGGCAAGCTATTCCTGCGACACGAGCGGGCACGGGAGAGGTATGCTGACACTTTAATCTGAGTTGCTCGAATGCTGATGTTTCCGCAAGGACATGGCCGGCGCTGTGCTTTACTTGGCATCTAGAGCGGGCTCTTTTGTGAACGGGTGCATCCTGCTACCGGATGGCGGAATGCTCTCTGTTCGCCCTGGTTGCTACTAGATATGCAGCCGACGTCGAAATAGGCACCTCGGAAGCTAGCGATGGCGCCTCCTTGGCGACTATCTGCGCGACCAAAGCGGTCAAGTGTGGGATATACGAACCTGGGCGTGATGGTTCTTCTGGTGGACCGCTCCACCGTAGGGAGGTGTCCATCCGCCGCAGGAATTATTCACAGCCTGACACTGCTCACTGAAACATAACTTGGACGGTAGAATTCGAGCAAGTTGGACTATATAACCGTATAATTCGATACGATCACTTCCACGCTCGCTAAGCTCAGCATGTCCCAGCTTGTCCCCACATTCAAGCATAGAACACACTTTCAAAAGTTTTCTCACTAGTTAAATTACAAGGCTTGGGAAACTCGAGAAGCTCACGAGAACACAAATTTGAAGTGCGTTCCTACGCAAGGGAAGTCTATCGAAATCACAAACCATTTGATGGATGAGAAAATGGGCGCACCAGTCCCCGAGCCGCAGTGAGAGCCACCAGTGCGGGTGGCCCCGCGTAGGATCACAATCTTACAGTGGCGACCGATGGTGCGATGCAGCTACAGCAGCATCCTGGAGTGTGCTGGGGAAAATACGAAACMCCCGCCATTGTGCTCAATCAAGGGCTGATGGCTGGATCGAATTAAGGTGTGATCAGTGCATTTCGTTGTTGCGTTATCGCGTGTTAGTGTGATCGGGTCATCCTTGTTCTAAAGTCCCTTAATTACTTTTATTTCAGGATGAATGTGCTAGAATTTGAGATCTCTTATGTAAAGTATGGGGGGAAAGAAGGACCCCTGTGGTCTACCCCGTATCAGTGCTCGGTGACAAAACGCTGTACGAGCCTCTCGGAGCGGAACCGGCGCCTTTTTACGATTCCTTTACATGCAATAAGCTTATATTTTCCACCGGTACATAAGGGCTGAGCTTTGGGCTACCGAACATATTACCTTATGAGCCCCAGCTGTCTGCCTGATTGACATCAGCTGTCCGAATCGATCTACATCCTACACTTCTAGGAGAATTGTGGCATGGCCGATATTGATTCCCACGATATTTGGGCACTTCAAGGAGGCGAATGCTCGACCACCTTGAACGAAGTAGTTTATCAAAGCTTTGGCATTGCTGAGTAGAGCTTCTAGTATCTCACTAGAGTATTATGGAGCTCGAGACCGTATCCTCGTCCACGCCCATACAGACAAATTCGAAGACAAGTGGGAGCAAAGCCCTTCCAACAAACCCTGCCCCAGTAACCCATAGGAGATGGACACCGCGGAGAAGAGGAGCGTGTGGAATGTGTAAATTAAAGAAAGTGCGCTGTGAGTAACCTCACATGATGCTGCTTCAACAGATTATAACCATGGAGTACGTCTAGGCGATGGAGGAACACCCTGTATGAACTGTCGGGTATGTACATCCCCAACTTGGTCGTCTAGTTTGACTGATGTGTTGAGAAAGAGAAACAATCAAGAATGCGAATACACCCTCGCAAAGAAACGACAGGCTTCGAAGAAGTCTGTGAGGTTAGAACCGCCGATGAATACAATGGCTTCTGCTACCAAAACTTATAGGTTGGACAGCATCGTAACAACTTCTGCAGCCGAAGCCCCAAATAACGGGCAGTTGACGCCTGAGTTGACGCCTCGATCCCATGGAAGTTCTGTCAACTCGAATGACACAACCCAACCCGGCCCGCACGCGCAACCGTCCTTCTCAGACAACAGTAGTACACAGAGCCTCATGGATGAGTATTCCAATGATGCGGGCTGGAACTTCGACTTGGACCCGGAAGGTATATTGCTACCTGCAGGGGATATCAAGAATGTGCTTGATTTTAGCAAATTTTCGTGGCCGGTCCCTGCTGTAGAGGACGACTGTAACTTTGATTTCGACATACCCTTCACGGCAGACGGACTAGACGCGGTGAATATAAATGCAGTTTCAGCACTCGAGAATGACTGCCCTTCATATTTGAATCAGTTATCCCAACCTATCGGATTGACTGAGCCCCCGGGGGACTTGGTCAAAATGCTAGATCTCAATGACAAGGTGCGCACTTTTTTGCTGGCGTGAAAAGATGCTTGTAGCCGTTTTATATACTGACATGATTTCGGATTCGAAGGTTACAGCAAAGAGTTTCCTGGGTGAGTGAGATTGACCACGACAAGAAGTGAGTGAGAGACTGACTGATGATATAGATCCGGTACCGAGCGTTGATTTTTCCCTGAAGGCAATTTTCTCATGGCAGGATCGTTCAAACCATATGTTGAACAACACAGAGCAAGAAGATATACAGAGGATATTTTCGAGTATCAGCCCAATGCACAATCGGCAAACACCGGTCAATACTAGTGACGAGCAGCAACATATATCCGCTTCTTGGTACTGGAACGATACGGCGCTCATGGAAAGCTGCACAAGTGGTAAGTTCATTATCCCGAAGCCTAATGTTGTTTTAGACGTCCATTGACAGTGTAATTCGGTAAGCTTGCTTCGAGCAACCTTTAGGGTATGCAACATCTCTCATCTCATTCCGGCTATAGACTAACTAATGATCACCAGTGTTCCAAATTTTTTGACTAGAACATGTTTTCACAAATACATGAAAGAGGCTAGAGGGCGACCTCAAGGAAATTCAGTTTTAATATCGTTAATAGATTCGGTCATGGCCTTCGGTTTTCAAGCATTCCTCAAAAGCACTCGGCGTTTTGTGTCTCCTAACGAGAGGAAAGAAGCCGATTATTATTGCAAAATAGCTCTGAAAGCCCACGCCAACGTACTACACTCGCCCGACACTCTTTTTAAACTGCAAGTAAGGCTTCCCCTGGTCTACGTTTAAATCCAAGGCTAACCCGATAGACACTCCTTGCAATGGTGATTTTGAGGTCAATTTTCTAACATGTAGTTTTTGCTAACTAACATACTAGGCAATCATATCTGAGCAGATCAACGAAGCCGTACACTCTGAAATACTAGCAGGCGCAATAACTTGTGCTCGAGCGCTAAAACTCGAAAACAGTGATATGATCCATAGTAACTACAAAATTTGCGAGGAGCGTGATCTTGCGAAACGAGCATTGTGGTTCTTGTATTCTATCGAAGTCCCTCATTCTCTACGAAAGGGGATCTCCTCAGTAAGGGAAAATCCACTATTCAAATTCCATGACTGCTACTGACAGAAATTTGCCAGTCACTCGATCGCGACTGGATTGACTTCGCCCCGCCCCTAGCGTCCAATGAGACTGACTGGTTTCCTATCCAGTGTCTCTATGCCCTGGTTATAGGCTCCGCAACATCTTTTCTGTACAGTCAAAGAGGTCTTCGGCAATCGTCTGCGGAGCGCGAGCACAATTTGGACCTATCCTTCAAGCTTTTGGAAGACTGGAGGAGTCACCTGCCTCCCACGTTGAAGGAGATCCACAAAGCAGACATCCAAGGAATTATGGGAGACCATTATATCCGCCACATGGCACTTTGCATGTTTCGTCAATATCACGAAGCCATCTTCCTCATTTATTTCCCCTGGACATGGTCGCAGTCAAAGGGGAAAATTTCGGAGGAGGCGCGTAGAAAGGGCATGGAGTTGTGCGTGAACTCTGCCCAAGCGGTGCTGACCGCCGCGAACCAAGTTTCATCCTTGGAGATACTCGACAGGTATGACTGCCCTTCGCCGCGCTAGGCAAATGAGCTGACATTCGGGCAGTAAATTCCTCGACTTGATATCCGTGTCCATATGCATGACGTTCATAGACGTGGCAAGTAGCAGCGGGACACAGAAAAGCATTGCGTATTTGAGCATGGGTTGCGGAATCTTTGGTCGTCTCAATCTAGAGAATGAGGTCCCACTTTCGGACGTTCTAGAGCTGACGCGAATAGCGCAGCAGATCAAACGGAGATAACTCTAGACATAGACTGTATTCTCTGCTAAGCATCTATTGGGTGAGTGCACAGCTGGCGACAAAACGTGCATGCAATACGATTTCAGTACACCACATCGTACGGGACGGACTTCGGGTCAACAAAAAGGGCACTAGAATGGCCCTTTGCGTTCCTGTTGGGAAGGTACGAGAGGGCGTGAAAGCTCGAGAGCACGAAGATACGAAAACCTCACATAACGAATGCGAGAGTACGAGTGTACGACCCATCTACGTAACCCAATGGAGTAGTTAGTACTCGGGGTTCACTCAACTTCGGCCATGGCCTCGGGATCAATGCAAGTCGCGTACGAAGGGTCGATTTGTCGATCAGGCTCACCGCCGTTGGGGGTTTTCTTTGAGGTTTAAACATTCCCGAAGAATGGTCCTCCAATCGCCCCATTGAAGCAATTCGAAGGTTCAAACAACGAACTTCGGGCACCCCGATTGATGGTGGGGTTGGCTGGACCAGACCGTCGCGGCGGCCTGGCGAAGACTTTCTCATTGGAGCAGAAATCCCAGGGTAGCTCGATTGCTTGCTGACATTGAGCCATTTCTGCGCGTAACCTTGCAGTAAGCAGCATGCACTCAAATCGCAACATTCAACCCGTTGCATTAGGAATCTCGTGGAATTCTGGGATATGGGTCTCGTTTTGACACCCCCAATCCAGTCGACCGGGGTTAGGAACCCAATCGGGATTTCAAGCCCAATCAGCTTGCGAGGATGATTTGCCTTCTAAATGCATGCAATCTGGTAGACCGCTTTTTGGAGAAGGGATGTGGGGTTTGTATGTACGTACATCGAATGGTATCGGGCGGCCTGGACAGTAACTCGATAGATAGGGCGTGTGTATTACGCGCTCTGAAACTTGCCTTGCCTCTCGGGGATCTTTTTGTCGAGCTTATTGTGGCTTTAAGCTCTGTGGGGTAACCATCGGGGATTTGACGCCATGCGCTTCCTTGTAAGGGCGTCAGTATGTCAGTATGTACGTAGTCGTAGTAGTACGCACACACACGTAAGGGGCGGCGGCGGGCCGCTGCGCGATAAGAGTACAGTGGGGGAGAATCTTATTCGGTGCTGATCATGACCGAGCATCGCCGAGCATGACCGAGCAGGAGGTGGGGATGACGTCTGGACTAACGGTTTCTGAAAGTACACACATATGCACGTATATCAAATTAGGGGGTTTGCGGGCTGTTGCGCGATAAGGACTGCTGGGATAAGATTCCTTATTCGACGCTGATGATCGCCGAGCACGAGTCGGAGTCGGAGTCGGACGTTTTGCACAATTTCTATTTGTCAAGTCAACTTGTTTGGAATGGCTTGCCAGATCGATTGGTAATGAATCCAATCAATCAAGCCCGCATCCTCATCTTTACTAAGCCAATTCAGCCCACAGGGCAAATATAAATTGTGCAACTTCAACTAACAGTTTCCGAATGTATACCCATCAAACTGGTACTTCCTACACAGTTGGCAATGGAAACACCCACCTCTCATTCGTATCCCGTCTCTTTTGAATTCCCTGTCTTTTCAATCAGCAGCAGTCCCATTTCAGCCATTCTGGGTTTCCCTGCCAGTCCCTGCACCCCGTATATCGGTTTCGGTCAAACCCATCCTGGCCTGACCTTCGAAACACCCAGAATTCAGGCTGTGTCCCCACAGTTGGAGCATAAATAACACATAGGTGGGTAGGAGGAAGGGCATGTAATTAGATGCGGAGTGTAGGCATGGAGAGCACATTTGCCATGGCCTGGACTGTGGTTGTCGGGGTGTGTATCCAGTTGCCTGTGTACGTTGTCAAAGCCCTCGGAAAACTATGAGCACGCAATTTCTGCCATCCTTGGACCGGGAACTCTTATTAGCACCTGAGTCGATTGCAGCTGCTAGAGAAATCCTGGTCGAGGCTAGGCCTGGGTCCCCTGTAACAACACCGACAGTGTTCGCTCCCTCCTCATAACTACCACGACAGCAGCTACCCTAGTAACACGCAACCTGCGTTGGACCAATGATCACGTAGCGCCCCTGCCTGACATTTCACACCACAACAAATGCCACTGTACATATGCGGTCACCGCGTTGCTGCCCTCGTTTCCTTGGTTCCTGCATGCATCTCCACGGCATGAATACGGATGTTTTGTTGCAGCTTTCGGGCTTTGTAGTGTTAGGTGGGTGGGAGAAAATCTACTAGGGCATGGATACCATGCAAAATCAGGTGATATTTGGTGCATGCATTGAAACCACGTGCGGAGTAAAGGTTGTGTATCCTAGTCGCCTCAAGTTGTTCTGCGGGGTGTCCATGGGAAAGGAGTTTGGTTCGCAAGGACTCAGCTGGAGCAATGAACATAGCTACTTTTCGATATTAGTGAAGCTCCTAAATTGTTTCTAGCATGGTTCCTTATGTAAGTTCTTAAAAACCGAGTTATTACACCAACCCACGATTTGGATCACAAGAGAGGACGGTATTGAGCAATCTTGAAGATCCAAATTATCCATCACCACACGTGCGGCTCCCCGGAGCTTTTTGAGCTGTGTGGCTGCCTGTCCATGCGTTTAAGGGCACTTTGTAATACAAAGCTGATTGGCTGATGCCAAGCTGATGCCTTAGTAATTAATTAAACGTCACAGCACGGAGTAACGTCTCAGTGGGGCGGATCATTCCGGCAGCCTGTATTCACATACACTCCACTTCACTTTGTTCCCGGGTTCAGGCATCGCTTTCTAAGCATCGAAAGGCATCACCAGCGGTCATTTTGCACTGCAAGAGAATGTCGCAAACGATGGATGGAGGCCCTAAGAAAGAGGAGCCGTCTGTAGCGCTCATCACCAGAGTCCGTAAACTTGAACCTGTACGTAAGGCGCCGTGAGCTGACATAGTGTAGGCATGTGATATGTGTAGAAAAAAGAAGATTCGCTGTGAGATAGTCGCAGATACTTGTGCACAATGTATAAAATACAAAAGTCCGTGCCATTTCACGCCTATCAGCATGAAACGCACACAGAGGCGATCACCCAGGTGAGTCTTATCTATCTGACAAAGTCAGAAGCATATACTATGAAAAGCTATTGATACGGTAATTCTAGGGATAAATATATTCAGGATCTGGAACAGAGATTGAAACGGATAGAGGATCAATTAAAGCGTGCCACGGTTCAACTTCCTGGAGCAGAGTATCAGGTGGAAAATGCGGTTGAACTCTCAGAGACAACCAACTCGGATCAAGGCCAAAATGAAATGTATCACAATCAGCGAATGGAGGCTGGCGAATCTTTGGGTGAACTTGCTACTCGGGCCGAGATCTCTCTCCCACAAGTGGACTTTGGTCACCCCCTCCAAAAGAGTACGTAAAGTTTGGGTTTATCCGGTCTCCAACTAACTCCCCACAGCGATACCTACAGAATTCCCTGGGAATGAAATAGCATCGTTCTCTTTGTGGAGTAGCGGAAATGGAGGTAATGTATCTTTCAACCCCCTTCCGCCAATTGACAAGGGGCTTGTCCTTATCGAGAAGTCTTTTCAGGGCTTTAATTGTGCCTTTCCAATATTTGACCGAGAATCTTTTCTTTTCAACTATCAGAATCCGGAGTCTAATCTCAATAACACCTGTTGGTGGGCTTGCTTGAATGTGGTATTGGCGCTCAGTCACCGATTCACAGGCACCACGATCACCGAAAAAGAGCAAGATAAGGAAGCCCGGGGATATTTCAAGAATGCTCTGGCAGTCAGTGATCAACTGCTCATGATGGCACCGTCGATTCAATCTGTCCAGGCGCTGTTAGGAATGGCTCTTCTATTTCTTGGAACATCGAACCAAGGCCCGGTTTCTCTCCTGATCTCTTCTGCTATCAAATCAGCTCAAAAATTAGGATTACATCGGAGTTATCAACAGTCCACCCTCCTAGCTCCTGAAATTGAACAACGAAAACGGATCTTCTGGAGTGCTTACACAATCGATAAAGACCTCAGCCTCATGACGGGTCAGCCCCCAACTCAGGACGACGATGATATGGATGTAGAGTTGCCTTCAGAGAAGAGTTCGGAAGGCTTAGGGGTTTTCTATTTCCGGATTAGATTGGCGATGATACAGGGACAAATATACAAACACCTCTGCTCCGTGAGAGCGCACCGACAACCTCCTGCAGAACGGATCATGGCAGCGCGAAAACTAGAGACAATGCTCCAATCATGGAAAGCAAGTATACCAGCCGAGGTTCTTCAAGAACGTAACGGACTTGGACATGGAGGCGTGTACTTCATCATTCTCCAGCTCTCGTACTTCAACTCCCTCTCCACTGTTTATAGCTCCTTGCCCGTGTTTCCCATGTATCACGAACTTCAAATTCCGCAGCATCCAGACATTACGTACGAGGCAAGAAAGGCCATCAAATTGTTGGAGTTTACTCCTCGGAGGAGTTACGCGTGCCTATGGTAAGGTTATGCTAGTTGGTCTATTGTACAAGCATCATGTTTGTCTGACGCTGCCAGGGCCGTCTTCCCAATCTACGTAACAGCCAGCAGAACACTCCTGACCTACACGCTCTCCAACCCCTCCAACAAATCTGCCACCATCGACCTCCAGCTCAGCCAGCCGCTCCTACGCCTCCTCGTTACCCTAGCCCGCATCAGCGAGGACAAGCGCGAGGAATTGGCTGATATGTACCGCTCCTCAGTTGATCTCTTCCAGAAAGCTAAGATGGCGATTGAGAGCTCGAACATGGCTCTTTGTCAAAGTAGTCAGAGTCAGGGGCAAATTCAACGAGCTACGGAGGGTCAAAAGGAGTCGGTCGAAGATTTCCTGAGACTAATGGAGAATTTTAGCGCCGGGTACAAGCATTTTGACTTGGATTTGCTTTCACCGAGCACTTTAGCGTGGGTCGAGAGTCACAATCACCGCACGTGAGGCAGAATGCGGTTCCAATATGAGACAGAAATCTGAGCGGGTAGAAAAACATGACCTCCGGGGGAAGAGAAAAACCTATAGTTGTACATGTACGTGGCGTAACGATTCTTGTAATTGAGTGATAGTTTGAATCCTAAGGAACGAAGCAGACTGGTTCACCAGGGTTTGAGTGCAGGTCCTTCAGGCTAGACTGGGGAAATCGGTTGGGCGTAGCACAGGACTCACAGTAAACGATATGCTGGCTTACTTGGTCTCTAGATAGGAGAATATGACTTAACGAGCTATTCTACCGTCCAAATTCGTTCTATTGTCGACCATGTTGATCTTTCGACAAGAGCAAGGCGATCATGTCCGTGAACATACAGTCTTCAAGCAGTCTTCTAAAATTTTAATATCTATAGTCTATGCCAAAAAAAAGAAAGACCACTACAATCAGTGGACCTGCGGCGGGTTGATAAAGCCTGCTTTTTCCTCACAGTATAATATATGGGAATTGGGCCCTAGGCGGGCAGCGGCATAATTGATCATCTTGTAACGCACAATTCTGTGTACTGGGCCTTGTAAACTCAGAAGAAGGATAAATCCGTCTCGAAACACTAAGAAGCGCGCGTGATGGCTCGCCAGGTGAATGTCTCAGTTTGAGGCATTTCTAAGGGCGTCATCGAGAAGATTCTCCACCTCCTCGGCAGTTGGCTCTTTAGGCGGGATAATCTGATGCGCTTCTGACATCCTCGCATCCTTCTTCCAGGCGGGCCTGCAGCTGGGAGCTGTAATAGGTTTCGTAGTTGTGATGCCGAGCGCAAAATGACTTTTCTGTTCCCCAGGGCGAGAATGCGTAATGGATATTGCTAAGGCATCAATGAGGTCCGGCTCAGATAGGAAGTAGTATCCGCTCTTCTTGAGGTTAGTGACCAGTGCTGCGTTCTCTGTCGCCATACCGACGCCGCCCATGAAACCGATGTCGATGACGGATGCGACGAGGCCCTGCCCATGCCGGTATTTCACGAAGGCGTCTAGGAAAGAGTTGGCGGAGTTGTAGTTCGCTTGACCCCATTGTCCTGTAATCCCACATATTGAGGAGAAGAGCAGGAAGAAGTCTAGCGACGAGTCGGAGAGAGCCTTGTGTAGGTTCCAGGTCCCTTTGACTTTAGGCTGTACACATGTTTCCCAGTCACTGAATACCATCTGCGATAGGAAGTTATCCTAGACTAGATTAGCAAAGTCGCCTTGCAAGGAGATTATGGCAACATACTCTCATTACGGCAGACATCTGCATGACACCTGCTATCGGCATCGTCACTTGCTTCACCGCAGCTTCCACGTCCTCCAAATTGTTCACACTCCCCGCAAAGGCTGAGATCGAACATCCTTGACTTCTCAACTCGTCGAAGAACGGCGTCGTGTCTGGGCCTTCTTTGGCAGAGCGGGAAAGGTAGAGGATGTTTCGTGCACCGTTCTCCACCATCCAGCGTGAGATCTCCCGGCCAAGACCGCCCAGTCCTCCGACTAGAAAGTAGCAAGCGTCGGACCGAAAGTTGATGGGAAGTGTCGGAGTTCTGTCGTTGCCGTCGACATTTATCGTCATATTCTTGTTGTAGCGCAAAAGTTCCTCTTCTATCGTTGTCCAGTGTAGTCGGGGAATCTTGATCTCTCCATCAACGATTGCGTACTCATAATCGAAATCTAGATTTTTGCTCTTTGATCGGTTGTTAAGACTTTTGTATATCTGCAAGATCCCCTTGGCTGTGGCGAGGTCCTCATTGTCCGTCTCGATAGTGGTTATATCCTTCCTCAACTCCACCCTCAGTGTTCTCGTCAGTCCAATGATCATCGACGTATTTGGATTCTTGCACGTTATTTGTGCGCTGGGGGTTACCCATATCATAGAACTCTTAAGAGCAGACATCTTCTTCGTGAAATCCAGAAAGCGTGTTTCCGTAAAATTGTAGATGTATGGTTCGCCAAAGTCCAAAAGGGAAATGACATCTTGGCCCATGGGGAAGCTATCTTCAAGGCTGTATGTCTCACACTCAATCTCGTTCTCTTGAAAGTACGTTTTGACGGCACTAGCCATGGGATGGTTGCCACTTGGAACGAGAAGCGTTACTTTCTTCGCAGCGCCGGAAGTAGGTTTCAATCTTGCGGCGCTCCATTCTGTGGTAGAGAAGAGCTTGCTCTCGGTATTTTGCCTATTTCTTGAAACAATAGACATTCTACAGCCCTGGATTGCGAGCACTGGCTGGCCTTCATCTGAAATCACTGAAACGTCGCCCGTGAAATTATTTGGTCTAGTTGCAGTGGCTCCTCCTCCTAGTCTCAATTTTCCTGATGCACCAGTCATAAAAAGAGTCTCAATGTAGCTTGGGGTTGACAACTTCCGTAGTTTTCGTCCTTGCCCTTGATATCTCGCGACCATCAAGATTTGGAAACTTTGTTCTATAGTCACAGGATGGAGAATGTACTTCGCTGCACCTTCGAGTGCTATACTGGAAGCAACTGCATTGAGATCCGTTACACTCGTGGTTATTTCGTCCAGGTTCCGGAATTTTGAGCCATATTGGAGCCCTGAATCTGCTGTGATATCGTACCAATAATTTGGCGAGACGTGCCTCGGCAATGGCTCTGTTGGATGCGGAGCCTGTGTAGAGCCTAGCTTTTCCGCTCCCTGAGAGGATATTCTCCCAACACATCGCTCTACCCAATTGCTACCATCAGAAGATGATGTGATCTGAAAGTTGTACGAAAGGCCCGTTCCTGCAGCATTCTCACTTGGTAGAAGCTTAGTCTGAAGTTGTATTTTCAAGTCTGGATTTAGCAACAAAGCCGAGGTAATAGATACATCTCTCAGCGTGTATGAGAGTGATTTCCCGTCGGACATTTCATTCGCTGCCTCAACTGCCATCGAGATGTAGCCGCCGACCGGAAATAATATTTGATCCAGAAATACATGTTCTTTGAGCCACGGTACGTTCTTCGTTTCGAGAGTATTTAGCCATGATGTTTGTTTACCGTGGCCCTGGGCAACTCGTGAGCCCAAGAGCTCGTGCACCGGGTGTACATCTATATGACCGAGTTGGTTGATGCAAGACAAAAAATAGCGAAGCCATGAAGATACTTGGAGGCAAAATTGATCATACCTGTCAACTTATTCGCGTTCACAGCGGTGTTTGCCTTTCTCTTTTCGCTCTGGAATTTCCCCCTTTCTATAAGCTTGGGTGTTGGAGCCTTCCAGCTCAGAAAGCTCGCTTTTGGAATTTCATCGCCAACATCTGCCTGTTCTTCCTTAAATGACACTGATCTGTCCCAACTCAGGAACTCGTCATGATTCCTTATATTAATAGTAGACCGTACGATAGGTTCGTCCCAACTCAGGAAATGCGAATCCATCATATCAAACAAGCTCCAGAACAAGTTGGCGGATTGCGAGTATGACTTCCCAGGTAGACTTACTTACTGTATTTTGGAGTTCTAATGTGTGTCTATGGACAGACTGTGAGATGATAGGATCATTTCTTCGGACTTTCAACGCAGTCCCACATTGGCAGGGAAGAGAGCGATAGCATCCCGGAATTGAGATTATAGGCTACGACCCAGCGTGTAACTCTCGGGCTTGAGTTACCGAGAACTCTGCAACCAAACTTCTGCTAATCTAAAAAGGCTGTATCATATTGGTCGTATTAGATACGCTATCCGAGAACCGCTTTCATGCGAGCTATGTGCTACGGACCGGTCGGGGACGACCGGCTCTGACTTTGTGGGTAGATGCGTGATGAATCCTCCATTTGGAATGGCGGACCCTCCCGGCGCAAGGCAGCTGCAAGGATACGAATAGGGATACGGCTGAAAGTATGGTGCACGGTGTGATTGTAAGGAGTCGGAGAGAATGACACCAGAGCGGATAAAGTCACGTGACCAGACGCCGGAGCGCCAGACCTCGCCTTGGGCGCAACACTGCCCTTGCCCTACCCTTTCTTTTCCACTTCCATCCCGATCCCGACCCCAACTAGGCAGGTAATGTAACAATATCCTTGCCGGTATGTCTTCACCGGCCGCTATTCGGATAGCTAGATCATGGTGCCGGATATCAGTTCAGCGCGCAATTGCAGAGTCCCGAATGCTGATGCGCCTTTCCAAAACCCCAGTTTTACCGACTCAAGTCTGATAATCTGTCAGCATGACTCCCAATCACCAAGACTGCGGCAAGAAGGCGGAGTTATTTTTTTCCAGTCCGTGTCAGATACAAATGCCAGGAATAGCGGTCCGGTATTGTTTTACCCAAGATTTCATTCGATCTTGCTTGCTTCTAGCTGGAAATTCTGGCATCAATGAATAAAAAATCATATTATATATCCAATCCGTGGGCCGCCCTATAATTTTATACCGGAGTATCTTCTTGGCATCAACGAGAATCTGCATTTTGAGATCAGAAATATGGCTGGCGCGTTTGAGGTTCTTCTCTTTGGAGACGAGACGGGCGATTTCCGCGAGCCTCTAGACAAGCTATGTGAGCGTCGGCGAGGTGTTGTCTTTCAACATTTTATCCAAAGGCTACACGAGGTCCTTCGCGATGAGATCCAGAAGCAGCCCCGTCAAGTACAGAAACAGATCCCTCCCTTCACAGACATACCAGATCTAGTAAGGAGGTATACGGATTCCGGCTCACGGAACCCAATCCTCGAATCTACTCTCACATGCATATGCCAGTTAGCGAGTGTTATGAGGTACGGTTTCTATTTGGCATACTGAAACAAATTCATGGCAATTACTGACAACTATAGCTATTTTGATGACCATCCTTCTCAATATATCGTGCCGTCCGACACGGTACTGGCAGGACTATGCACCGGTTTACTCGCTGCTACAGCTGTATCAGCAAGCCAAAGTCTTGTGGACCTGGTACCTATTTCATTGAAGACGGTTCAAGTAGCATTTCGAATTGGCGCGAAAGTCTATAGGACTGCACAGAGATTATCGACATATAAAAATGGTACTGCCGATAGGAGCTGGTCGACACTCGTGATAGGGATGCAGAAGGAACCCGCGACTTCCGAGCTAGAACGATTCAACAAGTCAAAAGTATTGAGCCTTTCAACTTAATATATTTGGTGGCTGACACAATTATTAGGGACTTCCCAGGGCTAGCTATGCCTATCTAAGCTCCGCCAGTAGAGACGCTGTCACTGTGAGCGGGCCGCCGGAAACATTGAAAACGTTGTTTGAGGAGTTCCCGAACTTCAAAAAGCGAAAGTTAGTCAAACTTGACATATTCGGACCGTTCCACGCACCGCACTTGTATAATACAGCGGACATCGATGAAGTATTGCAACCTATTGCCGATGCCAACATCAAATCTGTCCGACCACTGGTTCCAGTCGTGTCAGGAGCTTCTAGAGATTCTCTTCCTGAAGCCAGTTTCCACCAGTTCTTGAGGAAAATTGTGCATGAAATTCTGATCGAGCCACTCTCCTTCGATGGCTTACTCTCCGAGCTCGTTGCTGAGGGGGAGGAATCAGACAAGAAAGCATGTCGAGTGACTTCAGTGGGCCCATCGAATGCTACCAGCAGCGTAGTCTCAGCGCTGAAAACGATTGAAAGCCTTGAAGTAAAGGCTGGAAAACAGTTTGGGTCATTGGAGGCTGTTTCGAACGTACCGGGACATACGACGAAAATCGCCATCGTGGGAATGGCAGGCCGTTTCCCCAGCGCTGATACGCTTGAAAATTTTTGGAGCGTGTTAGAACAAGGTTTAGATCTGCACCGACCCATTCCCCCAGATCGCTGGGATGTCGATGCGCACACGGACCCGACAGGCAAGAAAAAGAACACTGGACATACTCCCTACGGCTGTTTCATCGAGGAACCTGGTCTCTTTGATCCAAAGTTCTTCAATATGTCACCTCGTGAAGCCTATCAGACTGACCCTATGCAAAGACTGGGCATGACTACGGCTTACGAGGCGCTAGAAATGTCAGGGTACGTTCCCAACAGGACCCCTTCATCAATGCTAGCACGTGTTGGGACTTTCTATGGCCAAACCAGCGACGATTGGCGCCAGGTAAATGCGGCGGAGAATATTGATACATACTACATCCCTGGTACTATTAGGGCGTTCGCCTCGGGCCGCATCAACTACCATTTCAAATTTGGTGGACCAAGTACGTTCTCTAAAACCCTTTTCATCGTGAGTTCAAATTTGGCTGGCTTTGGGACGGTGGATCCTTGCAAATGTCAAGTTTTCCATTTTCTCAGAAGTCCTGCCATATTTAGTGGCTTACTTTCTCTGAAATATGTCTTGATGATACCATGCTGATTTGGGGAATTACAGGTTACTCCGTAGATACCGCTTGCTCGTCAAGCTTTGCAGCTATTCAGCTTGCGTGCTCAGCCCTTCGCGCGAAAGAATGCGACACCGCAGTCGCTGGTGGTCTTAATGTTATGACCTGCCCTGATCTATACGCCGGACTCAGCCGAGCACAATTCTTGTCGAAAACAGGATCGTGTAAAACTTTCGACGATGGAGCAGATGGGTTTTGCCGTGGAGATGGAGTTGGGGCAGTTGTTTTGAAGAGACTCGAGGATGCCGAAGCAGATAATGACCCTATTCTAGCTGTTGTCTTAGGAACGGCGACGAATCATTCGGCAGATGCTGTATCTATGACCCAACCGCACGCACCAGCTCAGGAGTTCTTATACAAGAAAATCTTGAATGACGCGGGAGTGGATGCTCGTGATGTCAGCTATGTCGAAATGCATGGTACGTTCCCTTCATGAATATTCATTGCTTTATTTGGAGAAGTTCGGGAGCACTGCGAGCTCACTGTCTCTCGGCTGGAACTTTTCATTGTTTCATATTTCTGGGACTCTGAAAAGCTGCAGCTTGGACGCGAATGACTCAACTGGTATCTTAATAATCAATGCTGACCTTGTGAATTTGCAGGCACTGGCACAGTTTGTCTCACCTTTTCTGTTTTGTTAAGTTGTCCCACTAACCTCAATCTAGCAAATTGGCGATGGCACAGAGATGAAATCCATTTCAAATGTCTTCGCTCCACGGCATCAACGCCGACCTGCTGAACAACTACTTCACCTTGGAGCGCTGAAAGCGAACATTGGTCATGGAGAGGCATCGGCTGGTGTCGCTTCCTTGATTAAGGTTTTACTGATGTTGCAAAGGAATGCCATTCCTCCCCATGTAGGCATCAAAGGTGTTATCAACCATACATTTCCCGACGACATAGAAGAAAGAGGCATTCGGATCGCATTCAAAGAGACACCCTGGATTCGCCCACAAGAAGGCAAAAGGCTGGCGTACTTAAACAACTTCGGCGCGTCAGGTGGAAATACTGGCATGCTTCTCGAGGATGCACCCAGGCACGCTTCAGGGGAGCCTGACCCTAGAGGAACTTTTGTCATTCCTATTACGGCAAGATCAGCGTCATCGTTAAGAAATAACATTCGAAATCTCATCGCTTATCTCGATCGGAGACCAAACACACAATTAGCAAGTCTTTCATACACATTGGCTGCGAGAAGGATACATCACCAGTTTCGTATCTCTTTTGCGGCATCCACTATTGCTGAAGTTAAGAAAGCCCTGACCTTGGCTCAAGATCAGACTGTCAAAGCTTTGTCGACTAAGCCGCTAAAAATGGTATTTCTCTTTACAGGTCAAGGTTCTCACTACCCTTCCCTTGGAAAGGCGTTGTTCGAAGATTCGGAACAATTTCGCACTGATATCTTGGACTTTGATCGGATCGGTCGAAATCAAGGCTTCCCATCTTTCCTTCCTCTCATTGATGGGACCATCTCGGACACGGAATCGCTTCCTCCAGTCATCGTGCAGCTTGGGCTATCCTGCATTCAAATGGCGTTGGCACGATTATGGAAATCTTGGGGAATTGTGCCAAGTGCTGTACTTGGTCATAGCCTTGGTCAGTATGCGGCCCTGAACGTCGCAGGCGTTCTGTCCGTGAGTGATACCATATTCCTCGTTGGACGAAGAGCAGAGCTGCTTGAAGAAAAGTGTACCGTAGGAACTCACGCTATGTTGGCTATAGGAGCGTCTGTGGACTCTGTCCATGATCTTTTGGAAGGTGAAGATGTGGAAGTTGCTTGCGTCAACGGCCCTCGCGAGACGGTTATCAGTGGTCCTACAAAGCAAATGATGTCGTACTCGAAGATTGTGAAAGAAGCTGGCGTTAAGTGTGTGGTGCTGCCAACAGCTTACGCTTTTCACTCTAGTCAAGTGGCCACCATCATGGACTCGCTACGAAGCGTCGCGGAATCAATTACTTTTCACGATCCAGATATTCCGGTCATTTCTCCTCTACTTCGAGCTGTTGTAACGCGTGGCAATGTTTTCGGCCCAGATTTCTTAGCTCGCCATGCAAGATACCCGGTGAATTTTGTAGGAGCTCTCGAAGCTGCTAAGAAGGATGGCCTAATCACTCCAAACACTGTCTTTCTTGAGCTTGGACCTTCACCCGTTGTCTCCGCATTTGTCAAGTCGAACCTTGGCAGCGAGGTAGTGACAGCATCTTCTCTCCGCAAGAACGAGAATGCCTGGAAATCAATTTCTAACTCGCTCAGTGTTTTGCATCTCAATGGAGCCCAGATAACTTGGAACGAAATTTACCGCGGTTACGGATCGTCGCATAAAGTTCTTTCACTTCCACGTTACTCATTTGACCTCAAGAACTACTGGATCAACTATTCTAATAACTGGCAGCTGACCAAAGGAGAGTTGATGGAAGCCCAATCCAAGCCGAAAAAGCCCAAAAACAGGCAGACAACTGCATCGGTTCAGAAGATCACCAAAGAAGATCTCGGGAAGAAAACTGTCACATTGGTCGCGGAATCTGACTTGATGGAACCTGATCTTCATGAAGCCATATTCGGACACCTGATAAATGGATCAGCACTTACTCCATCAGTATGTACTTAATGACAATTCATGAGCAGTATTAATAGGTTTTTAGGCAGTCTACACCGATATGGCACTGACCCTTGCAGGCCAACTTTATCGAAAGACAACTGAGAAGCCTGAGGCCAATATTGGCATGGACGTCCGACATCTTGAAATCATCAAACCTTTGATCGCGAGGTCTCAAGATTCCAAGAAGTCACAGATTGTGAGGATAACGGCCACTGCAGAGAGACCTGTCAAGGCTGTCAACATCAATTTCAATAGTCTGGCTGCGGATGGGAAGACATGGGACTTACATGCTTCTTGTACTATTCAATATGGCGATACGAAGACATGGCTAGACGACTGGGCACGCGTTGCCTATCTGATCCGCTCACGCGTGAACTTATTGGTCCAAGGTCTTGACAGTAAAGTTACTAAAAAGGTGGGTCGCAAGGAGACATACGAACTGTTTTCAACTTTGGTCCATTATGACAAGAAATACCACGGGATGAAGGAAGTTCTTATCGATAGCAAGAACTTCGAAGCCGCCTCGATGATCGAGTTTACTGCCAAGGAAGATGATGGCGATTTCGAACACAATCCCTATTGGGTCGACAACATCACCCATATATCTGGATATGTCCTCAATGGCTCCGATGCTGTCGACCATAATAAGACTGTTTACATCTCCCACGGCTGGGAGTCTTGTCGGGTCGCCCGTCCAATATCCGGCAACAAGAAATATAGAAATTATGTCAAGATGCAGCCCGGACCTAAGAATACCATGGCTGGCGACGTATATGTCTTCGATGATAACGAAATAGTTGCTGTCATCGGTGGTGTGAAGTTTCAGGCAATCCCGCGATCTCTTCTTAATAAACTCCTCCCGCCCACGAACGGCTTTATCGTACCGTCAGCTCCGCGGAACGAGTCGCGGAGGTTGGAAACGAAGTCTCCAAAGGCACCCAAGACTATGCAGAAGCCCCCCCGTTCCAAATCCGGTCCAGTAGCTTCAAACATAACGGGCAGTGCGATCAATACGTTTATGAGCATCATTGCTGATGAATTGGGTATGGAGACTTCTGAATTGCTTGACGAGTCTGAGTTTGCCGACATTGGAGTTGACTCACTTATGTCACTCTCTGTTACTGGTAGGATACGGGAGGAGCTCGATATGGATGTTCCTACGTCACTATTCACTGATAATCCATCTATTGGTGAAGCGAAAGCTGCACTGCTGGCCTTAAGGGGTGACGAGGCAGCCGGCGGTGATGCTTATAATGACGCCTCTTCAGATGATGGCGGCGATGGCCATGTGTACAGCGAAACAGTGGTCGAGAACCCGAATGGTACTGCAAATATGAACAGAGGCAATGTTGCAAATGTTGCATCTGGTGTAGCTATTGACAAGATCCTTGAGATCATATCAGATGAACTAGGCACGGAGCCAAACGAGCTTGAAGATGTCGCCGAGTTCGGCGACATGGGTGTCGACTCTCTCATGTCACTCTCTATCACCGGTCGAATCCGCGAGGAGCTGGACTTGGACATCTCCTCATCATTCTTCACAGACAACCCCACCGTTAGCGATGCAAAAGCCGCCATCGCCGTCTTGAGCAGCCAAAGCGTGACTGGAACCGCTACTCCCAACAGCTCGGGGGATAGCCCACTTGAGGATAGCATGCCGACATCCGTTAATTCGGAAGATGATGAGAGCGAGGACGTAAAGCCCTCGGCGACATCGATATTACTAAGAGGCAACCCAAAAACCGCTTCGAAGACTCTGTTTCTCTTCCCCGACGGCTCCGGATCAGCGACATCTTACTCCTTCTTCCCTCCCGTCTCTCCCTCAGTCTGCATTTACGGCCTCAACTGCCCATTCATGAAGACGCCTAAAGACTACACCAATGGAATCAAGGGTGTTGCTCTCCAGTACCTGTCCGAAATCAGGTGGCGCCAAAGAACAGGGCCTTACAGCCTGGGCGGATGGTCCGCGGGTGGTGTCATTGCGTACCAAGTCGCCTGCGAGCTCCAGAAGCAGGGCGAGGTTGTCGAAAATTTGGTACTCATTGACTCTCCCTGCCCTATTGACATTCAGCCCCTCCCCTCCGAGCTCTTGCATTTCATCGAGAGCAAGGGTTTGCTTGTCAGCCAAAGCAACTCTGCGAAGCCGCCATCCTGGCTGATTCCGCATTTCGAAGCGAGTGTTAGGAATCTTGCGACTTATGAACCGGTGCCTATGGACCCAAAGAAGGCGCCGAAGACGCTCATTGTTTGGGCACGTGAGAGCTTGTACCAGAACCCGGATGATGATGGGAGGAGGTTCCCGCGATCCGAGGATGAGCCCTCGAGCATCGCGTTCATGCTTGATGATCGTGAGGATTTTGGAAGCAATGGGTGGGGAGAGCTGTTGGGTGAGGAAAACATTACATGTGTGAACACGACGGGGAATCACTTTACAATGATTAGAGAACCAGCCGTAAGTTTAGATCTCATGGTCCAGTCCCAGAGATGTTTGCTAACTTGATGTGTCAGGTGAAGAAGATGTCCGCTTTGCTTAGGCGTGGGCTTGGGGTAGAGGAATGAACGAAGCATTGGGAGGAATAGATTGCAGAATTAGAATTTGTTTACGGTTGATATAGATTCCAATAGATCGATAGATTTAATCTTAGAGCAATCTCTAGTATTAGAGTGAATTATCTTCTCTTTTATCAGATAGTCATGCGAAACTCATTCTACTTTGAGTTACACTTCAAATTAGCGACGTCGCCGCTAGGAAGAGGACTTTACTTCTTACGCCTTTACCTAGCTGCGGTAGCGCCGGTCTCTAGGGCACTCCTCGCCCGTCATGACATTCTCGCCATACCCACAGCACAAAATGATATTGTCTTTCGCCCTTGTTAATATGCAACGATTTTTTCCCCAGAATCTGAGTTCTTCGGTATTACAAATTCGACTAATCAACATGTTGAGAATCATGAGTTCCTGCGCCCAATCCTACTCGGCAATGCACTCAATCACAGTGGCTCAGTACCGAAATCCGGGGGGGCAAACATCCGGCGCAGTCGCCTCGGAATTGGCTCGCGTTGGTCAACGCTCTGACTTAATGCCTAAATCATCTTCCGTTTCGCATGACTGAGAAATTGTTAATCCGTGATTTATAGACATCTTTTTTGACGCCCAGGCAGAGGGCTTGATCAAGTGCCTGTCCACCAAAGTCTCCCTACCAACTGAATCCATATCGCCATGGCTCAAAGATTTGAATTTCTGTTCATTGTGCATGACTATCCGGGCGTTATTGAAACTAAATTCAAACTCGTAGAGTGAGTGAAAATGAGCCTGTTGGTATAACTTTGTTGGAAACTAACCTAAATCATAGACCCCATGAGGACATGATCAAAGAAGAAAAAGCGAACAATTCAAGCGTCGAGTGGCTGGCTGGAGGTAGCTCCTTCCCCTACTTCAACTTTCACCGACCTAACTAAATTGCGTTTATCAAGGCCCACTTTTCAAAGAGCACGGCGTTGTGCCGCCGGAGGTGATTGGTAGTTGGGGAATCATATATGCCCCGACGAGACAAGAGGCAGTTGAGAGGCTGAAGAAGGATGTTTTTACGACGGAGAAAATTTGGGATTGGGGGAAAATGGTCATAGTGGATTCTGTGAGCGGGATGAGGTTGCCGTTGCCGAATCCTGGGACGAACGACATGGGAAGAAATCTCCAATAGAATCATATACAGAGACCCACATGTCAGTGCGATCATATTTCTTAATCCAAAACTAGGGATTCAATCTCCGCTTTCTAGCCAGATATCACTACCTCTTTCGAATCCAAGGACAAGAATAATATATGGACTCTAGGAAAAGAGCAACATTGTATCTGTTAAACCTGAAAACATTCGGTCCAAGTGATTTCTTAAATCTATTAAGCTTATGTAGTCAATGCAGCCTCACAATATTCTTGTGCTCATTTAGAATTCTGGCCCTGGTTTGTCACACGCGGCTTTCCAGTCTTGAAGAAGTGAGGTTTCTAAAAATTCGAAAGTGATTGGTCTATTTCTAATACGTTACTTGCGCGGAGAATCCGCAAATTGTGAGCATTAACCAGCTTAAGCCTAGATGTGCTACTTCGTAACTTCGATAATACAATAGATAGACCTAAGCTCGTGTATCTTCACCAACTTCAGACCAGCCCTATCAATCAAGTCCTTGAATTGAGCAGGCGTTCGCTCGATTCCATTGATGCAGGCCATCAAACTAAGATCACGAGCCGCCTGGAAGCGACCAAAGTACCCATAGTTTGCTGGGAGAGGAGAAGGAGCAGGCGCAAGTTCGTTGCAGCCGTAAGGCGAGTTCATGACTTGCTCACAAAGGAGAACGCGGGACTTGGCTGACATAGCATCACGGAGGCCAGTAAGTATTTGCACGCAGTACTCGTCAGACCAGTCGTGCCTTTCACGTGTATTAGTAAAAATTATAAGGCCCAAAGTAGAATAGCATGTAGGAACAATATAGGACTTACAAGACACCCCGCAGCCAATAAATGTCAGCCCCTTCAGTTGGATTGGGCTTGAAGAAATCATGTGCCAAAAACTTGACTTTGCAAGATTGGAGGAGGTCAGATGCTTGCTCCGGCCAAACCTCTTGCTCGCCTTGCCTGACGACTTCAGCTCGATCTTGGACAACACAATTAAGGCTGGGATAGACGCGGAGAAGCTGCATGATGAAGCCACCAACTCCACCACCGACATCGACAACAGTTGCACCATGTGGCAAATCATGCCAGGGAAAGTCTGTGGAGATTATCAGTAAATATCCGTTATCTTTACTCTTATGAAACGAACCATATGGTTGGGAAGCGCTTATCGCTCTTCCGCCACCAACCATCCCTAGCCCAAAAATCTCCAATTCAGGCCGCGGGATCTTGCCATCGGCATCAGGCATGAGGTGTGCAAATTGTTTTGGGTCAGGAACCCCAGGATAACCAACACCTTCATTCTGCATCTCGCTTGGGTATATCTTTTCAGCAAGCCATTCCCACCTTGGCTTCGAAATTCCGTGTGCTTCGTGCCATGCGGATTCTGTAACCTTGTAGGAGGTACTCTTTGGTCCCAGTAAGTATTTTGGAAGTCTTTCAGCTGCAGTATAGATATCTCCTTGGCTTTAAGTCTTCGGTCAGCCACAATTGATGAAGGACTTCACAATCGAGCCTGACAATTAACTTACAACATTGTGATGTATGCTCTCATGTGCTCGTTGTGAACTAACTGAGCAGATATCCGGTTGTTGGCAAATCGTTCCGGGCCTGTCAGGCGGAAGACATGTATCGAAGCCAAGCACCGCATTATGCGTGCTGATCAGACGCCTAGTCATTAGCTTTCTGAACCCACCCAAGTAATACGTGCTCTGAATAGCAAGTACAAGTGTTTTCACATACACAGTTTCAAATGTTCAATTCCAGTCTTCTTGGCGATCTCATTTATGTCCAGCCCCTCATCACCAGCCTCGTGCAAAAGATCTGGAATGCGCCGCTCCGCAGCGATGTACAGCGCCCTAGATTCCCAGTACTGGCCCATGAGCTCTGTCAGGCGATGAGGAGGCTCTGCTACCAGCTCTGTTAGAGCCCCAGTTAGTGCAAGGATGGTACGTTGGGCCTGGTATAAAGGCCAGCTCGGCAGAATATCTGCGGTGCTGGAATCGCCGTTGCTGTTTGCTCCATTGACGCCATTGGCACCATTCGTTTGCTTTTTGTAGAAACTCTCCTTATTCCATTCCGTAGTAACAGTCTGGATCGCCTCGTTCAGCAACTTGCCCATCTGCATGAGCTGGTCGGCTTCCGCCGATGTTCTTGGGAAACGCTCCATTGCTGGTCTGTCGTTAGTTGCGATGTCAAAAGTTTGATTTGCTGCTGTGCTAATTTCTTAGCCACCTGGAGATGGAAATTCTAAGTGAAGAGCGAGAGCAAAAATTTTGTGGAGTTTGGACGACTTTGAGGTACGTTCCTTCCCCTAATACATAATACATAAGTTTGTTGATCTCTCACTGGCGGCAGGATAAGAAGGCTCGCTGCCTTCGAATCGCATGCCTCGTTCGCAGCCTCCTTCTTGGAAACACATGCACATCGTCAGGTAGAGACGGCATCAAGATGCGGGATCCGGGGGCCGGTGGGTCGCGGTGGCGCTCATGAAACCGAGATGTGGCTGTCAGCCATGTTCAGTGAGAAATTTCTGGCATTGCAGTGTCAGGCATCTGGGTACCCGGTACGCTCGCAAGTTCCAATTCACAGTTATTGGAGATTAATCTTGGCTTTGAGAGCTCCGGTGCGGTAATTATTAATGAGCCGGAAAGCCGGGAACGACCCCAGCTGCCGATGCGGCGTGAAAATGAATGCATAATGGGAGGATTGTACTCCGTGCTACCGTGCTACTACCCAGAGTCCGAGTCTACACTATTACCGAAGATTTCTGGATGCATATCGCAGACCGGAACCCGGAAACCGCTAATAAAATACGTCCAGCGATTGCACTGCTCCGAAGACTCAAGCGAGCTTACACAGTAAGCAAGGCGCATGTCCTGCAGGTCCCGTATCCCAAAGGAAGCCTATGCTTCGCCGCGCTAATCCTCATGGAGGTAACACCTCGTCATAACTAGACTACCTACCGGTAAGTACTAGGTAGAAAAATGCGGCAATCTTTTACGTGAAGCCGAAGGGGGCGCTCAGGTTTATGAATTCCATTGGTGCTTCGAGCTCCTGCTACATGAACGTCTACCGAAGCCGGGCCAGACCAAGCCAGCGTGAGTATCACGTCGACAATGCGGCACTTCGAGAGTTTCCGCACCATGAGCGACATCCTGCTAGCTCTAGACCCTGGTGGCTGATTCTGGTTCTGAATACCCACATACCTTAAGAATCGAGCTGCTAGTGAGTGTCTTTCTTCGAAAGGAGGGCGGCCAAAAGAGATCCTTTTTCTATATCGTAAAATTTCATTGCATAGATTCAGCATAATGCACGTAAGAAAGCCAAATCCACTTCCCAACAAGACTTGGGAATGAGCTAATGATGTTTTGCCTAGGTCGTCGTGGTAGGAGCCGGCCCAGCGGGCATGGTTTTGAGCATGGTGTTGGCGAGGGCTGGGATCAAAGTGACATTACTAGAGAAGGAATCAACAACAGACGAACGACCTCGGGCTGCGCATTTGACGCCGCCGACAATGAAGCTCTTGGGGCGTGCTGGACTTGCGGAAGAAGTGCGCCGCAAGGGGTGGGTTCCGAACAACTTCGCGTGGCGTAAACTTGACGGAACTATCATTACCTCCATCGAAGACTTTGCGCAATCCAAAAACCAAAACCCCGATTCCATGGTAGTCTTGCCTCTGGGCCCCCTTGGGAAGATAATCCTGGATCATGCGTCCAGAGAAGATAACATCACAATCAAATTCAACCACTCTGTGGTCGGAGCGGGCCAGGACAACCAGTCAGCATGGGCGGTGGTAAAGAAAGAAGACGGGAGCGAGTTCAAAGTGGTCGGAGACTACGTCGTTGGCTGTGATGGTGGGACAAGCTCAGTGAGAAAATCACTATATGGTCCGAGAAATTTCCCAGGACAGACATGGGACGAGCGGCTCATTGCAAGCAACGTGAGTACCCCACGATTCCGACCGCCAGCCCTTTCTAAGCTGATGAACTGTTGCAACAATAGGTCATCTATCCCGTTGACAAATTTGGCTGGGACGACCTGAACACAATCATTCACCCCACCGAACGCGCACTTATTGCGAAGATCACCCAAGACGGCCTGTGGCGCGTTTCCTACATCGAAGACAAAAGCCTTACCTACGAAGAGGCGCGAAACAACGCGCCCAACCGCTACGCCACTCTTCTACCAGGCAATCCTAAACCGGAAGACATCACCCTAGTAGACTTTAGCTTCTACAGCCAGCACCAGCGATGCGCCGAGAAGTTGCGCGTCGGCCGCGTATTACTTGCTGCTGACGCTGCACACCTCTGCAATCCATGGGGCGGCATGGGTCTCACGGGCGGGTTTGCGGATGTTACTGGGCTGGCCGAGTGTCTGGTAGGCATTCACTCTGGGAAAGCGGATGAAAGTATTTTGGATAAGTATGATGAGAAAAGGAGAGAGATCTTCCACCAGGTTATCTCGCCGATTTCGACCGCAAATTACCTCCGTGTCGCGTCAGATCCGGATAAGGTTAATGTTCTGGAGAAGGATCCGTTCCTGAAAATGGTTCATGCTGCCAAAAGTGATCCAGAGATTAAGAAGAAACTAGACAAGGTAGGAATGTCGTTTTATTCTTATTTATATGTCAAAACTAACTTTTGGCTAGGGCGTATATGCTGTCTTACACGATTTCACACAATACTATAGTGACAAGACATAAATACAGCAGATATAGATACTTTATATACATATATCAAGAATCTTTTACCCACCACCACTGTCCTTAGAACGGCTTGCTACCGTGTTCTTCAAATTCCGCAATAACATTTTGTACTACACTATGGTCTCTAGGTTCCCAGATTAGGAAAACTTCATAAAACAAACCATTACAAATTCGCAGATTTGCATGAAAAGGTGGGAATGTGAGAATATCACTAGATCTAATACCTTCAAAACTGTATTTTAGCGGGTCTATATCTGGAAGATTGTGTACCTTATTTCAGGCAGGAAGATTCGCCCTGTGCCCCTTAGAACTGATGTAGAGTATACACTGCGGGGCAGAAGCTCCGCCGTACCACTTGAAATACACAAGGAAAATCATTCCTGTAATTTTAAACCAAGCATCACTCTCTACCCGTCTCATGCACCTTGGAAAGCTGAAAGAATGAGGGCAGAAAAGTGTATATGGTTCATTTGCTCAAAACACAAGCCGCATTTATTGAAATAACCTTCTATGCTCTAATAATGACCGAAATCCAATTTTGCTTCAAAGGTGAGGTCCTCTCATCTAAGCACTGATGGCCGGCACCGTCTTCCCTACCGCCTCATTTTCGTCCACCAACCTCAACAAGTCCACAATCGGCGCTGCAAGCTTGTTCTTCGTCTCCCCTTGAGGGCGCAATCCCAGACTCCCCCTCTTCAGATTTGGCACATAGCCCGCAATCGCATCCTTAGCAAAGTTATCCACGTGGAACTGGTCCTCGATCCGCAGCATTTGGCGTGCGCGGATGTGGTTCAGGATTTTCAGTTCTTCTTCATCGAATTTCTCTAAGTCTTCTTTCTTGATGTCGCCGTCGAGAGATTCGATCTTTTTCATGAGACGGTCGGCGTCTTCAGGTGCTGTCTGATCGAAGGCGTTCAGGCAGAAGTTTACTGTATTGGTTACTTCGTTTTGCGTAAGCTTGCCGCCTACGTCGGCGTCGGCAGTTCCTTGGATGACTGTAGGCGTATTAGTGTTGAGCCTGTAGTGACATTTGAGAGGTGGACATACTGGGTCTGAAAGCATCGAAAGCGACATCGAACCCATCATCACTCCAATCGCTCAAAACAGGCTCGTCCTGTTTCCTAATCTGCTTCAAGGCGCTCATCACTACTAGCAAGAATCTAGTATAGCCCTCGGAAACCTTGCTCGAGTGCCATTTTATGGCCGTCAACTCATCCACGTCACCATTCCTGGCAGCGCAGATGGTCATGGCCGCAGAAAGCCCGCTAGCGAGGGCTAAGTGTACACCGGAAGAGAAATACGGGTCGATAAAGCATCCAGCGTCACCGACGATGCGGACATTGGGGCTGGCGTAGGACGACGCACTGTATGACCAATCGGAAGCATGGTGCATCTCGGACACCAATTCGGCGTTCTTGCCAATGATATTCAGGCAGTTAGGTGCGAGCTTCAAGGACTCCTTATAGAATTCGAGGCCGGATGGGGAGCCCATTGCTTTCTTCTTCTCAACTGACAGGTCCTGTCTCATGACAATACCAACAGATAGGGTGCCATCATGAAGGGGGATAGTCCAACACCAACCACTGGCATCTGCAGAGATTTAGCCATCGTTTCAAATGCGAGAAGGGTTATAAGTCCAAGAATTACCTGTCAATGCCTCAAAGAAAGGTTGGTTGTCTCTGTAGGTCCCGGGCGCATATCTTCCAGTATTCTTCCAATAGCTCCAGCTCGCGACATTCTTTAGCCCCTTGTTGAACTTCCGGTTTTTTAGGTACTTAGTAGACATGATTCCCACACGCCCACTAGCATCCACGAGGTAGTCGAATTTGATCGTTCCAGTGGCGCCGTCTTCCTTGCGGGTCCAGCTTGCAGCAACTGCACGTCCCGGGTTGGGAAATTTGTCTTCGATCTCGCTCATATCAACATCCGAAGGCACGAATTCAATCGAGTTGATCTTGACACCATCGAAGACCTTTGCTCCCGACTCGCCGGCATGCTTGAGCATCAAATAGTCTGACTCGGAGCGGATAACATTCCATGAGTATGCACTTGGGCCACCAGCAGCGAGGAAATCGGTCCCTACATGGGCATCAGTTATGTTGTGCATCAGGTTGTTGATTTCAATAAACTTACATCCCTCACGCTTGCTATGGTTGAGTTTAAAAGCAGCACCAATCTAATTCTTTATTTAGTTTCAAGAAGCAGCCTTGAACTGGGTAGCTCACCTTCTTTTGGAAGCCGTATTTGTCGAACTTTTGGTCCAGATCGACGAATTTCAGAAAGTGGCGGATAGAGGCAAGCATACTCTCTCCAACATGATACCTAGCCAGATTAGATATATTCAATATCCAAGCGGGGATCTATCACGAAGACGGGAAGTATAATCAGACAGATTCGGCTTTTTTCTCAAAGAGAATCCCTTGTTTCGAAGTTCGGATTGACATTGCCATGATGACAGTCAATATGGACAAAAGATCTCTTAGCATACCTTGGAAACTTATCAGCGTCCAACAATACAACATCGAGGCCCTCACGAGCCAGAGCAGAGGCCGCGTATGAGCCTGCAGGGCCCCCGCCAATGACCAGAGCAGTGGTTTTCTCAGGAATAGACATAACGAATAAATTTTAGGATCGAGTTACAAAGCGGTATGTCCAGGTCTCTTGGCACAAATATACACAAGTCTTTCAGGACGTTGAACACACACAAACCGAGAAATTTTCATATAAATAACACACTTTCAATCTATAGATCTAGAGAGAGCCCGGAGGGTCGGTTGTGCAGTGATAGTGAAACACCTAGCCTTTCTGAAAACCAAAACTAAGATCGTATCATGATCAGGCTAACCTCGCCACTGACCTGTACGCGAAGACCACTCTGATTTCGTTCCGAAAGCCATGTATTCGGAAGGAGTTGGATTTGGGGTTGAGATCCTTGTTGCATGCGGTCGGTGGCGAGCGGCTGAGCGTGGATCGTAAGCCAGAACCGAACATCCGAAGCAGCTCGTAAGTCACACAAGGTAGCCGGATATCACGTTTTGGACCCCAGTAAGCTCTAATCGAGACCGAAAGTCATGAATAATTCTGCCCCGAAACTGGAAACGGCAAGACCGAGTACTGCTTTTTCGGAGGAAAGCCCGTGACTTTCTAACTTCTAGGTTTAACCTTATGACAATTTCCGTTACCCTATCTGTAGCAATGACACCTAGATCCAACCGAGAAGTCCGATAGCGGCCAAATGAGAGCTTTCCTCGTGGTTCAAAGTTATGGGTGATTTGCGGGTCGATTGGAAGTGGAAAACTCTACCTGCTCTCTTTGCGGGGAATAGCGACGTTTCTATTGTATGGCCTTACCAATTTACCCTTGTCTACCACATCTATGCAGGGCAAGATTTAGTGGAAGTGTCAAACTCTAAGTTCCTCTTTCTTGGTCGTTCTATTTCTGGCACTTTTAGGAAATAGAGGATTGGGAGTGTAGCTGCATTCTATAGAAAAACTTTGTCGCGTTCAGATTCAAGAGTGAGAAACTCAATATTCGGGTCGACTACCACAGATCCTAACATCGACCCTTTGTTGGCCACATTTACGTTTGTGGCAGAACTTAGAATAGAATCAAGAAATTTTGACTTATATATCTTCGAGCCTTATTTGCTTTCTCCGGACATAATTTTGGACAGAATCTCATAATCCTCTTTCGTAATTTCAACCCTAAGTATCTTCTCGAGCTGACGCATAGGACCATCCTAACGTTCTTCAATTTCTTTATTCCACTTGCTCGCAGCGCCTCATTGTATTTGCTGCTCTTCTTTAACCTTGGACCAATGACTATGACAGTTGGCAATGAGCAGCGGACCTCCAATAACTAATTGATTAGCTGGGTCCCTTGAGAAATCTATCACTTTATTTTGGATGGTATAAAGTAAAGCTACTCTAGATTATTATCGTTAGGCTGAGTTATAGTCTTTATGTGAAATTACGAACTAATTTACCAAAACTTTCCACATAGGTCGAATCGTTCATTTCTATATTTCTAGAAATTCGCAAAGGAAATTCAAATTAGTTGACGCACCACCTCATTTCAGTAAGTTCATATTAGTATCATAACAGGCTATATATAATATCAACTAGATATTACTACGAAAGGTTTCAAATAAACTTAGAGTTCAACATCATTACTACCTAATTGGCGGGCAAAAGCATAAGTAAGACGAAAATTCACTAGGTAAGAAATTCGCCTATGGCTTCGAAATAGTGTTATGGGGAACATTACTGGTCACAATTATGCTTTTTATTCAGCCAGCCAAATGCCTAGGGCAGGCCACAAGGTCATAGTTTTTCACCAGGCTTAGGATTATTGCGAACTCGTAACTAATGCAAGAACCCGTTATTATGTGATTGCAATTTGTCAGATATCTTAAAATTGCTCGCACAAGACTGTACAGTGGACATGCGGATGCAAATAAAGAGGCAATCCCAAAACCTTGATATATAGATTTTCCTTGGGTAAGAAGGATGCATCGCGTCAGGCCGTTTTTCTACACTAGTATCTGTTCAAATGAAACTCGAACGTAGCATTTAATTCACCGAAGTCACATCCTCAGTTTAAGTAGTCTTTGGTAGAATAACATTTAACATGTTAACGACATTGCGGTTCCTATTGCCAACCTTCAATAACAACTACTTCGAACAGATCTATTCCCGGTAATATGATTTCGGATTCCCGCACTTCCAGCTTCCTATCGCTGACGAGTGCATGGGCAGTGATGTTCGCCCCACGGACGCCAATACTTCCAGCGGGTATCGGCAGTAAAGACCCGTAATTCTGGTGGCGTATCCCAGAAACGTTAATGAGATGCACGATCAATCTCGGGCCATTGACATTAAGGGTCATTTCGACCTGCTCCGCAAGATTTACTGATACCTGGGACGGCGGAGTTCCATCCTCTCGGAATACCATACTGAAAAAGTCTCTGAAAACCCGGAGGCCAAGTTCGCGATAGCCACGACCGATAGTGAATGGTATGACAATACCTTTGCCTTGACCATACTTCAGGGAACCACTACCACGTTCGTCAACTTGAATGTTTCCGTATGCATACTCGGGAGGTGCGAAGGGTGCACGAGCAACCTCCTGGTATCTAGCTTGACTGTCTTTTTTCCAGTTGAAGAGGTGGTAAGTACCGTATATAGGGATCATGGGGCCTTTGTAGTAATTGACATCGGTAGCATTATCCTGGGGTGGGGTAAAATAAGTAGACCAGAGAAGTTCGCGTTCGTCCGTGATGTTTCTAACACTCAATAATGGCAATGACTGTAATTGCACGGTGCCGTTGTCCGAGATACCACTTGATCCAGTTGCAATTACACGGCCACCGGCATCCACCCACTCGTCCAAAACGCTGGCAGCCTCAAGGCCCAAATCTCCAAGGTTAGGCAAAACCAACACTTCATATCTTTGTAAGCCCTCGTTTTCAGCCATGGGCACGAGTCTTGCTTGTCCTACGATGTCGAATGGAATATGAAGTTCTTGTAGAGCTGAATATATCCCTCGAAATTCGGACTCGGCCTCCTCGTACTGCGTTCCGTTAAGATAATTGTCGCTTGGAAGAACGAGTGCTGTCTTTGCTACTGGGCGCATTCCATCGTAGACGTTCCTCCACTTCTTATGAAACGTCGTAATTTCTCTAGCTATGTCTAAACCAAGGTATGGGATCTTTCCGGGCGTACCCATGATGTAGGTAGACGGAATGCCTCCGCGCGAGATAGTTTGAAGGAAGTACTGCGCATAATGTGCAGGTTCCTCACTCCCCATACGATACGGCATATCCACGAAGGCGACTGAATTGACAATCGCAGGAGTTTCAGGCTCAAAGGATACCGAAGGCCCTACTCTCTGTGCCGTCAAGAAGGGCCAGAAATCTCTATTGACAGCGTTGTTGGCCTCAGTAAAGCGCATAACCGCGCCATCGCCTTGCATCAGACCGGCATCTGGTAGTCGTTCCGCAATGAAGGTAGTCACGCGAGTGCTCCAGTCTTTAACGATTGTATCACTGAAGTTTTGCCACTGAGGATAGGTGGAGTCCTCAGGACCTGCAGGAAGCTCTAGATCTCCGTTGATTTCTTGCCAGCGGGCCTTGCAGTTGTCACAGTGACAGACTCCATGATAGACTTTGAAGTAATCCTCCTCGTTGAAGCTTGCCCAATTGACGAAGAAGCCATCGAGATGATAGCGACTTGTAACTTCCTCAAGTATGTCGAATATTCGTTCTTGGTAATATTCTCCGGATGGGCACACGGAAACCAAACCATTCGTGTGATTTTGCGTCTCTCCCTCTGGAGAGCGATATAACCAAGCTGGATGCTCATTCGCTATTTCTGCTGACACTTTGGAAAAATCCATTCGGCCCAATAGTCGCATGCCTCTCGCTTGTGTAGCATTTCTAGCATCCTGCACTAAATCACCGCTTTCCCGTTTGGAAATATAGGGGTTAACTGATTGGAACGATAGATTAGTGGGATATTGAGCTAGAATTCCACCAACGCCGAGTAACCAAGCAATCGCTCCGTGTTGGTCGATATAGTCTGCGACTTGATCCACATCCATATCACCATCTATCTCTCGCAAGTTTGTCTGAAACATTCCAAACGGCTTGCGCCACCACTGTCCTGGCTCCAGGGCCTCTGCGGACACTGGCACTAGTCGACCAATACAGAGAAAAAGGCATGCTGTGAGGAAGATAGCGTCCACTGAATTAAGAAATGAACGACTCGATTTGTAATGGAGAGGCATTTGGTAAATCTTGGTCGCTGGCCACGGCGCTTGGGTTGAGCTTTTCTTGCGGTTTAGACTATCAAGTGAGAAGGGAGCACTGCCTTATATCTATCATCTGGGTATCAAATGGACTCGTATCTGCCTATTTGGCTCGGGATTTAAGATCTTAAAGACAATGCAAACTGGGAAGATAGGCAATTGCCCCAGGAAAAAAAAATCATATCTGGAGAGTCATTGCTGTGATGATCGCCTACCGTGAGAGGTGGTGCCAAGTCGGAGGTGGAGGGTATACAGCGAGAACATCTGCCGAACCAACAGAAACATTCCAAATCGCTGCTAAATCGACATTGCTAGTGCAGCTTGTCCTCTATTGTATGTTATGATCTGGGGATCATGCGGGGTACTTGAGGGGATCCTTGTCCAAAGCTGTTGCCAAGCCGAAATAGTGTACCTCCTACTGTACTTCTAGTCGCTATTCATTGAATGTAGCAGGAATGTATGGACTTGTGACCAGATGCTAATGAGTCATACTTGACGCATTTCGACGTTTGGGGAATCGACATGCTCAATTCTTCCTGTACAGCCTTGCATGCAATACACGGGTGGCATCTTATGAGAAAAAACCCCACCGCGCCGAGCAGATCATTCAACGAACATTCCTTGCTCCCAAGGAACCGGAGTGTAGCGGTTGGCATAGGTTAATGTGTGGCTCAGGTCATGAACCGAAGTGTATCGGGGTGGTAAGCGTATCTTCTCATACCCCATGTCTGCCATTCTGATAAGGTCTGCAAATACGTAGCAGTTCTTTCAAGAAAAGTTGCGATAGAACTTCTGGTGCAGATTTCGATGTATTTACTTCCTGGCCTTTCTATTTGCGAACGGCCCGAATATGGGGTCTGAATAGAACAATAAGATTAATTCGCATAGATAAGGAAAATAATCTGATATTGCATAGCTTGTCATTGATAGTCAAACATAGATTATAGGTCTCAGCGACTCTTCGCTTCCATTCCAGTCCCTTTAAAATTGCTGAGCTCAATGACTAAATCGGGAATTTCAGATCGGAGCGGTCCGACGGCTATTAGATTAAAGTAGTCTTAAACGGCTACTAAACTAGCTTAGCACCGTACGGGATCTAGATCTGGAGAAGTCTAAACGGCGAACTTCAACTTGGATTCGGCAAACATGATTGTATGAATCTATTACACCCACAGACAAATTTCGAAGTTGATTTTTGAGACTCGCATCAAATTATCTGATCCACGACATTGTCTTTTAATCTTGCACGATCTGAAAGAGCACCAAACTAGGTGTTTAGTACTATATTGTGGACATGTTCATTTCGGACATGGCTAATCACATCGACCTGTTAGTTGATTATACTAGACATCCGGGCCATGTCATATTCCACGGAATGGGGCAAAAGGCCACCGCAAATCCTTTCGTCGTTGTGTATGAACACATATAGTAAGATTGTTACGACGCACAAGTTCGCAATACCTTCGAATAGTACTTAGCATGAAACCCAAACGTCTTGGGCCTCTTGAGACGATGTTAATCTTCAGCGGTATTACAAAAAAGGGGCACTGGAAAACATAATCGTGCCGAATAGTTGCATATACTTAGATTCCTGTATAATCCCGGTCCTGTCGCGGAGCTACAGATTCTTGACGCGCTGTTGAACGACGAGCCCCTCGCGCTAAAACAGGACCAGTCGAGATACATCAATCAGGCTGCCATCCCGAGCAAAACGCATGCTTCTTGTCCCGACCCTCAATATGACCTTTCTCTGAATTCACTTTATGTGCTGTGGAAGTTGAGACTACCCTCGACCTAACTACGTTACGCCGGCATTAGCTCGCGACGCCGAAATTTCTAGCTGAAAAAGGCTGGGGTTACTTAGCTACAAGAAAGTCGCGAAGAACGTCGGGGATGTAATTAGCTTAGGGAAGGGCATTTGCTGGAAGCATTCACAGGAGCATTGGCACAGGTCGATCTCGTTGTTCTGGAGAGTGCGCATGTACAAAATTCCTTTGCACATGCGAAATGACCGCTACGAATAAGTACTAGGATAGTCGCCGGATGCATGCCTAGCGTTACAGGACGATCGTGTCTGGGATGAAGTATAGAGATCTATTATCATTATGAAGGATCCAGAAGGAGAGCTTTGGAGCATTAGATTTGTTATTCAAAAGTGGAGATTAAATCGGACTCTGTCTTCCAACACCCCATCGGTTAAGCATTGAAAGCAGAGCACCAGCATGTAGGGTAGACAATCAAACCAGTTCCCGCGAGAGCTTCCGAATCCGACCCAGAGTGACCAACCGGACAATTTGTAGGCACTCCTAAACTATGTCGACGCTTCCGCGGTCGAGAGATGTGAAAAGCGTATGCGTCAAATACAAGAGGCTTGGGTATTTTGCTGTAGTAAAGTTGGATCGTGTATAAAACCAGATTCCATGCGGTCTTTGCTCACGCCCTTTTAGCGCACTTCAATGCCCACGGCTAACATTGCAGTCGGGCTAGGTTTAGGTATGCGGTGTCTATCGTTGTCCTCTACGTTTTCCGCTCGTAAAATTGTAATCATCGTCTAAGCCATCGCGTGCGGGCAATAAATCTCGTGACCACCCTTGAAAAGGTTTTTTGAGTATTGATACCATTCTTGAGCCGGAAGAAGAGGTAGTGGAGGTAATGGAAGCTGTAGAGGCATCGGGTGATAGGTTGCTATGTATGTTCGAACCCTTGCAAGTGGACATTTTAATGATAGAGGAGTAATTTGTTATTTTTTGTTTGTGATCGAAGCATTGGCGAGAGAGCTGTATTTATACGACTTAGAAACAAGGGATTGAGGATAAGAACTCTGAAACCGAATTAGCACCGAACAAAGAAAGGGAAGTAATTTTAGAGCTCTGATCCATGCGCCCCTTTCTGATAATCCGATGCATGCGTAGTGTATCACGAATCAGAAATCAGTTGATGGAGAAAAACCCGTTGGTATCGGAGATGACTCGGGCTGCCTCGGTTGTGGCGAGGCTAGACACAGGAATGTATGTAGGGCCTGATGTTGGTCTGGATACGCATACGTTTTATCTCTTATACGTGTTTCATTGTTAGAAAGAAGGACTGAAGCATTTGAGGTGTCCTTTCTACGAGCATTTAGGGGTCTGGCTGCTTGTGCTTTTCATACACCCTGTGTGCCACTGAAGTCCGGAGTTCTGCGATCTTCTTATTTCGCCGAATCTGAGATCAAACTATCTTGGATTAAATCTACAGGCGGAGGCACTAGGTACCAGGTAGCGGTGAGCGATGCTCATTGATAGACCGAGATTCGCAAAAACGAGACCTAGACTACAATTCGAGGGGGCCGAGGTTGAAGAGGTACAGCTTGATCTAACTAAACCCGGTCCGGGCTAGCGCGGGGAATTGCATCATCCATATTCATCTTGAATCTTCCCGACGTCCATTTCTTCTACCCACCAGGCCGCCAATGTTCAGCTCCATAATGGCACAAGGGTATATGGTTTGCCCTATGCCAATCTCCAGGCCGCGACGATACTTGACCCTAATCATCTAGGACTCTGAACCCTCTGCCCCGAGATAAGGCAACCGACACCCGCGGGGTTGATTCGATTCTGAACACCACTCCGACTTTGACTTTCGACCCATTGAACCATCTACATACTGAACACATACCCAGGCACGTCCGACAAATACGGGAAAACCCCACAACAATGTCGCGCCATCAAACCGCTCCCTCTACCATGCCTCCACGCCTTGCAACAGAGCTTGAGAAGCACGACCCGGAAGTCCCCTTCCGTGCATCGCAAGCACATGTCCACCACACATGGGCCCGTACGTTCCACTCCCGGCCCGAGTTATACATACGCCCCCAATCTTTACAGGAGGTCCAGAAGATTGTGACTCTTGCGCGAAGGCTGCGGCGCCGCGTTGTCACGGTAGGGTCTGCTCATTCGCCCTCTGATCTCACCTGCACATCAGCATGGATGGTCAATCTGGACGAATACAGCAAGGTCCTAAAAGTTGATAAGGACCGTAAATCACTGACCGTTGAGGCGGGCATCCGTATGCATGATTTGAATCTAGCAGCTAAGCACCATGGATTGACTATGCCGTCGCTCGGGTCTATCGATGATCAATCTATTGCTGGTGCAATTGCCACTGCGACTCACGGGAGCTCAATGTCTCATGGCCTCCTCTCCGAATCAGTACTCAGCCTACGTATAGTCCTTGCCAATGGCCAGGCTGTAAGATGCTCTGCGACGCAGTCACCGGACTTGTTCCGGGCTGCACTAGTTTCACTTGGAGCCCTGGGCATTATCGTCGAGGTAGAGTTTCAGATGAGGGAGCATTCTGATATCGAATGGGTTCAGACAATACTGCCGATAGAAGATGTTTTCGCCAAGTGGGACAAAGACCTCTGGACCTCGGATGAGTTTGTCCGTGTATGGTGGCTTCCCTACATGCGCCGTGCCATTGTCTGGCGAGCTTCGACTTCAACACAACCTCCCAAAAAACCACAGTACAATTGGTATGGTGGTAGTGTTGGCTACCACACTTACCATACCCTTCTGTGGTTGTCACAATATGTTCCTCGCATTCTGCCCTGGGTTGAGTGGTTTGTCTTTGGAATGCAGTATGGTTTCAAGGATGGTTTCACCATATCTGCTGTTGAGGAGCAACGCACTGGGCTTCTCATGAATTGCCTCTACTCGCAGTATGTAAATGAGTGGAGCATTCCACTCTCCCGGGGACCAGAAGCCTTGACCCGCCTCACTAGTTGGATACATGGTGACGAACAAAGTTCTGCCATCCCGTTTAGTCCAAAGGGAGTCTATGTACACTCACCCATTGAAGTTCGGGTTGCAAACTCCGCGAAGGATACGCCACGTCCGTTTCTCGACACTTCATTCCCAGATACGCCTACCCTGTATCTGAATGCAACGCTATATCGACCTTATGGACAAGACCCTCCATGCCACGAGCGCTACTATCAAGCTTTCGAACATTTGATGAAGGAAATGGGCGGCCGTCCCCATTGGGCAAAGAACTTCCAGTCTGTTGACCACTCGTACCTCTCCTCGATTTACTCGACCGACCTAGACGACTTCCTCCGAGTGCGGAACGAGCTAGATCCTGAAGGAATGTTCATCGGCTCTTGGCACCGTCGGACGTTGTTACCACCGCGTACAGAAGCCCCTGTCTTTTCCCTGGAAGAGAAGGAGGTTGTAAGACGAGAGCGTAAAACAGGCGGAACGGATTGGATTGGAGAACAGGCTAGATGGTGGGATGGTGGAACTGGTGGGGATGTGTACACTAAGGCCACCAGTAGCGAAAGCGAAGAGAGCTTCGATCTGATGGCAGGCGCTGAAGCCGAAGCAAGCGTTCTCCTCGAAAGTCTCACAGATGATCTAGAAGGTGCAGACATTGAACGCAGGGTTAGGGAAACGAGTAGCGGCAGTGGCAACTTTGATAAGATGTAACTATGCTAGCTTCTATGCCAGGAGCTCATTGTCTGCTCTGGGACGCTTCATGATGGCATTGTATACCGAGCGGACAAAGTACATTAGGTTGCATGCTTGTGCAAACTGTTCATGACAATACTCTGCATGCTATGTGTTTAACGGTGTTGGCCCCTATTGGTAAACTCAGCTTCGAACCTAACATCATTTTAATCTATCGTGATGCTGTTGCGCAGCGTGGACACGATGATCACTTCCCTGGTGACGTTTCGTCTCGTCACGCCGCATCCACGACCGGGGCATACAAACGTTTATATATACATCTCTCATACGTTTTCACTTTTATGTCCACAATACACGCTCACGAAGCATCTGGCCTCACTCAAAAACATCCAATACCACTTCCTACTTAACTATGCATTTTCGCAAATTGTCTCTGGGCCATGCCCCATTCCATGTGTCCCACTCAAGATCATCACACGAGAAGACTGATCGTTCCAATTCAGTCCCATCAACAGCACCCACCTCTCCAGAAGAATTGCGCGACACTCATTACACTCCAACCATTCCGACAACCTTCTCCTCTCCATTCAAAGGCTGGAGTAAAGAACTACTCTTTGCAAGGATGACCCTCGACGATGAGTACAACTTCACTGGTACGAACCCTGTGAAGAGTTGGCACAATTTTACGGATTGCTCTCCAAAGTCTTGGGTGGATAATCGTGGACACTAGGGAAAGGAAAATCACGAAGGCTATGGGTGGGTATGCAGAAGATACGATGGATCCATGATGTGGAGTACGAATGATTGTGAACAGACGTGTATTATTACTTATGAGCAAACTCAATAGCTATTCAGGCTAGAAGTGCTTTAGTCCTTCAAGCCTAACACGATACTACGAATAATGGTGATGTAGTGATGCAATGAGTATACTATGCGGGAAGTCTAAGGCAATGACAAAAGAACGAGATCAGCATGTGGCTAATATGCGGCATCGTAACATGTAACCGCTTAGGGCTTTTGCGGGGTTGGGTGTTCTTCTTTGCGCGTGATGGTGAAAGCAGTCGATCTTTTCTCGTTTGGAATCGGTTGTGTATATTGAAGCCTTGTCTTGGCCTCTCATATTCGCTGCCAACCCCTCACATCGTAGATCATGACATAAGAAGCTTTATATGCCTGACCAGAGACCTAGTCCCGAAGAAAATGCGCAGAAACGTTCGAAGCTTACATTGACGTTCAGTAATACCAGGCGTGCCGATTCTGCTCGAGCAGAAGAATTCGGCGACACCTTCCACCGGGTTCCTACTAAGCTTTCTCAGCGATTACATCTGCACACAGTTCCGCCAGTGCATAAACAGTTTGACAAGGCATTGCACCAATTGGCTCTGGAAAGACGCTTGCATCGCAAACACGTAGCCCATTCACGCCCTTCACTCTGAATTCGCCGTCCAAGACGGATCCCAACGCACACGTACCCATTGGATGAGCAACTGTCTGCATGTAGCCCCTTAACCTTGCATCTATCTCTTCATCTGTACTCTGATGGTTGAGTGGGGGAAAAGCAGGATCAGCTGGTGGAGTTTCACCATCCAAATGAGAGGCAAACGGCTCTGTTGCCGTCCAGTCAAGAGTCTGGCGGACAGCTTGACGGAGGATGTAGCGGTCCGTTTCCGTAGACAAAAAGCGCGGGTCGATGACTGGTCCGTCATTCGGATCCTTTGTTTTAAGGGTGATGTTTCCTTTAGATATGGGCAAAAGAAGGATGGAGCTAAATGCCATGTGTTTCCCATCCATCGGGCCTATATCAGGATTGTACTGTGGGGTAGCAAGTGCCGGGAAATAGAATGGAATGTTCATGGTATGGCATCTCCTCTCTCGCAGATGTGGATGGGACTCGTTTTGAGATTCTGACAATCCGTCTTTAGCGAGGAGTGGGGATAGTTTTGAAGGTGACATGTTCGAAAAGAGGAAGAAGTCCCAAGGAAACCCCTGTCCATACTCCGGCTTCATCGTCCCGTTGAATGGTAAGCAAAGACCTTCTTCTGGATTCTTCATTTTGAAATACTGGGTCAATGAGGAGTGATCGAAGAGGTTCTTCCCTACACCAGGTGCATCGACAACTTGTGGAATTTGGTGTTTTGAGAGTTCTTCCGAAGGGCCGACGCCGGATAGCATAAGAATTTGTGGAGTCTTCTGCGCACCACAGCAAACAATGACCTCTTTGGTTGCATGTAACTTCTCTCCCGAGAGGAGTTCTACGCCTGTCGCCCGCTTTGACTCGTCGAATATAATTCTTGCAACCGGCGAGCTACATCTCACATTAACTCTACTCAAATCGTAGACTCGTGCGCTGTGCTGCCTCTCCGAGCTTGCCTCGGACGTTGCACGGAAGCATTGCGTCAGGTCTACCAATCCTGTGGGGTCACCCTTGGTCGCGTCTGCATTGTATTTGTGGCCCAATGCTTCAGCGCTCTGCAGGACTTTGTCGCGCAAAGGGTATTTTCTTCCTCCAACTGTGTGGACGGGTCCATCAAAGCCATGATATTGAGGATCCGCATTCTTATCCCAGTGAGTCTCGACCCTCCGAAAGTAGGGCAGTAGATTCGCGTATTTGAACCTTTCATTACCGGCTCGCTGAGCCATAATGTCATAGTCTGTACTCGAAGCTCGCATCCAAACTCCGACATTACCGGCACTAGAACCGGACAGCATCCGTCCGGCTAGATTTAAGACTTGCCGTCCATTGAGATGTTCCTGAGGAGCGGTCGAGTAGTCTATTGTGAGTCCATCCGCGATGAGATCCCAAAAGGCGATTGGGTTGGTTACATTTGGATGGTCGACCGCGTTCGGGCCCGCCTCCAGCAAGCCAACACTGGAAGACGGATAATACTGGCTCAATCGGGAAGCAATAACCACGCCTGCTGTGCCGCCTCCGACAACCAAATAATCGAAAGTCAAATGTTCACTTGCCATACTTGCTGTTGAGATGCGACGCTTTTAGGAGAGAAATAACTGTGTGTATGCACTTGTCACAAAGTATTTGTATGGCGACCGACGAAGGGAAGCACAGATTGAATGAACGAATAGCGGGTGTTTATATAGTTGAAGGAAATTGGAATTGTATAGCATGCGTATTGCATGGGGCGTAGCGCCACCGGGCCAAGAGAACTTTAAGTCCGCTCGTCGAGAGGACAGTTAATATTTGTGGGCACCGAATTGAGATGATTTCTGCGATGTTAGTTGTCGGGGTCGACGTTTAAGGTACCTTGGCAGTCTGACATAAGGACTAGTTGCTTATTTAGGTATGTGGGTACGGTTGCAGTGGCCTATACATTGGTTAGTCGAAAGCATTAAGGATTAAATAGGATAATGATCGCACTTGACGCTAACCTGACCGACTTTTCTTCATTCGGGTTACAATTCGTTTAGATATAAATCTAAACGAGGAGCGAGGCGTACATGTGTGACTCGATTAATTGTCATTCTAGGGATTGCTGGTATTAGATTATCGTGTTTTTTAGCATGCATCTGAATCCAATTAGAAGGGCGCCGAACCATCCGATTGCGTTGCGCTCATATTTGAGGCAACCAGTCTGACGGCGCCAAATCTCTTTGTGAAGATAGTGGCTCGGCCCTAGTTGATCTAAGGTGCTAGAAGGGTAGGCCTAATTCCAAAGCTTATCTATACGACAGTATACGACACTGAATTGTTCTGATTTAGGTAATCGACATTCTATTGCTCGTATTCGCACAAACAGTTTACTGTCCTTGAACACGATAAAGGCCCGCAGCAAGAGCCAAGGCCGCGGCGCCCATACATCTAAGTTAGCTTTAGAAGCTTGACAAGATGGCCCAAAAATGTCTTTGGCAGGAATGGTTATGTCTAAAATACACATTGGCTCGGCATCCTCTAGGCTTAGTCCACTCATGGCAAGGCTATCACCTAAGATGTCATTGAATCTTCCTGAACCTGTAGACATATAGAAATAGTGTCTGCCTAATTGTTTTACCCTGGCATACCCGACCTTTGACATTGCGAGGAGATTTTAGGACAGAGTTATGGCATGTATTGAGTGTACACTAACGATTCTACAGTATTTACCGATGAATGATGAAGCTAGTTCGTATCCGAAACTCTACTTGTCGCCGTTTCTTTGCCTTTACGAAAAGACGTATTTATACAACACGAATTATATAATCGAGTGATAGCCGAAGGGCTTATACCATAGGAATGATATCTAGGCCGTCTCTTTGACAGTTCAGCAAGTCCCAACCATGATGAATTCCTCAATCTGATATCGTACTATCTGGCAAACGTTTTGATGATTATTGCTATGAGTAGCTTGCCAATGAACAAGGCGATAGCGAATATGATGTCCCAGATAAATTGATTTCCAGAACTATAGTTCCCGGGAGAGGTCTATGGGGTAAGTGTTTACCGTGCTAGATAAGGTCGGCAGGATCTCGATCCAACTCGCTATGATCATGGTCCATTTGCGCTCGTGACAAGAAGCAGCGATAGTAGTGGTGTGCTGGCCGTTGGATCGTGGTTGTACACCAGGATTCCACGAACTGGTTGTCACATGGCCAGTGGTCCGTTCGGCAGATCAATATTTCAATTTTCATTTTCTTTATGGAAATAATTTCATTCAGTCATATATTATCAAGTCGTAGATTGGCTGTAGATTTCGATGGTATTCTTCTCATCGTGTACTTCCCGCGCATTGTGTAGTGGGAGCGTGGGATGAGTCCCGGATTTGCGGTCTCGGAAAACATTGCGAAATGTGGCTGTCGCAGAATTTGCCAGAGAAATTACACCATTTTTAGAGTATGCTAGAGTATGACCAAGCACCCGGCTCACAATAACTGATGCAAAGATTAGCTCAAACTCCATGAACGTTTATGGGGCGTTTGGGTAAACATACTGTCCATCGAAAACACGTTCCACATTTCCGCAACGCTTCCTACTACGACAAAGCATAGCGGCATAATCTGTCCTGGCGTCCATGCACTTTCGGAGCCGTCAAGAAAATGCGTCTGCGTAGAGTATGAATGAAAGGTGACGTAAAAACCTATACCAATTCCAATGAAAGGAAGGAGTTGTAACACAAGTAGATAGCGCGGTCTCCACGTCTTGACGTCTAGGGCTCCCAACATTGAATTCGGCTCAAATGTTGCTTCGCCGTTGAACACTGCAATGAAGGCAAATAGAAGCATGATTATTACAAGTGCTACCCACATGGCGATTGGTTGATTGACGCATGGATGATGAGTGAAACAGTCCGGATTAGAATTGAGTGAAGAGGATATCATATCCATGAACTTGTCGAGATTGAGCACACAGAGAACAAGGTAGCCAATGAGCGCAGGCAATTGGAACATCTTTTTGGTGAACCATCCGGGAATGACAATGGCGGCGAGCGAGGTTGACCAAGCACTGACTCCGGCGATGTGAAGAATGAATTGCATGTGGAACCAGTCCGAGGTATTCCTCTTCGACCACGCGATCGAGAGGAATATAATGGCGGTTGTGAGCTGCAGTGCGTTCAAATGGCATAGAGCGGTGGACACCCTCCCGAGAATCTTTGGGTCGATTCTGTTTCGAGCACAAGTCCATATCAAAGTGAGGAGCATTACCTCCGCAACAGGTATCATCAGCGCCAACCTAATCTAATTTTCAAAGTGAAGTTAGCAATCGATTGACTATCTAAAGCGATCGTACTACTGACTCCAAGACCAGTCAAATCTGGATCGGCAGGAATAAGGCAGGCCTGTTTTGCCACAGTGGTAGTCATTGTCTAACCATACAAGATGGAATTGGAAGATATGATGGAGCTAGTAAGCCTAGTTCTGTATGATTGTCGTCATAGTCTGATCCTCTGTGCGCCTTTGCGAGGGATTGCGGGAAGGAGTTAGGATGAATAACGTGCGCGAGGTCGGGCGTATTCAAGAGTAAAATATCCACATGTAAAGAGCGAAGGACGAGGCTTGGGAACCCCCATTCACAATCAACCCCTTCGGCAGTGGTGACGACCAAGAAATAATGAATCCTTTTAGGGACGTTTGAACTACTCTTTTCGGCGAAGAGCTCATGCAAGAACCTGCAGGCAGGGGACGTTGGTGCGAACCGAAACAACTTGGCTTGATCCCCCTCCAATTCTCTTTGGGGGCGAAGTTTCGAGGAAATGAGCAAGCGATTTGGTTGGGGCCAGGTCATGCATACTACAGTAAATGTTCCTATAGGGACACGACTTTTCTAGAAAGCAAAAGGGCCTGTTCTGGCAATTGATGGGCGCGCAGTCCCCGATCGCGATGCCGGCTGCCTTATAGTAGGCAATTGTAGGACAACGCGACATATACGGCTTTGGCTGACAAGGCTGGCCCTCACGGAATGCTGTGTGATTCCCGATGCGCTGTGGACTGATGCAGTATAACAAGATATGGCCGTGGCAGACGATATTCGGCCCCAGACTCTGACTTCAGTATGCTCAACCATACATATATGTATCAGAATCTGCGGGAACGGCCTCCTTGTGAAGTTCAGCCTGGTGCTGGGTGATGCTGCACGTCTACGTGGACTTGATGATCCTTCGCCACAGAAGAACTCCTGCGTCTGCTTGGCCTTTTAATGCTGCAGCAAGGCTGAGCGAGAAGATGTAGTTACGGAGCATAGGCATGACTGGACAGCATCGTATTGACTTCATTGCGATATCGAGGCTATTCTTCAACAAAATGAATGTTGAATAAAGATGTAGAATTAATGTGGAGAAGAGTGTAGCGACGATATTCGCTGCACCTAAGAGTTCTAGAGCGGGGGCTAAGCCAAGCACTTTGGAACCGATCCCAGTAATTCTGCTATAGTATAACGGTAGTTTCTCCCTTGGTACTTTTGCTTATTCCCCTCGCCCTCTAATCAGCTTCCGTGACATTCAAAAGACCCACAAACACCATAAATAGAACCACTCTCGTTGTGTAACACAAAGGCTAGTATCGCGCTCCCAACAGTTCGTATTCGTGAACACATGCGCAAGGCATTGCTCGGGTATGCGCAAAAAGCTGATAACACCATATCATGCAATGCAATGTAGAGTAAGTACATTCGAACATTCCCATGCAAGACGAATTTCTTTTCCGATCAATAACGCAAGCGACCCGCCACCGCCACGGCTACACCTCGATATTCGCCTATAGAAGCCCAAGTAAAAGTAAAAATGCCGCCGGAAATGCCCTCTGAGCCTTCGGTGCTCCCGCTTCGCTTTGAATCGCCGTACTGGTCCCCCGAGAATCGGCAGTGGTAGCACTAGGCAAGGGAGTCGTGCCGAAAGATACAACTTCTGTACTAGAGCCGTCATGAACGGTTACAAAGACCGTCCCCGGCAGACCCTCCATTGTCGGGGCTGGCGTTGGTTCACCCTCCTCCGTCGAAGTATCGACTGGTAGTGGCACCTCCTGACCAGGCTCTGCGGCAAACGCAAAATTCTGGCTGTAACTCAAAACGGGGTCTTTGTTCCCGATGTCCGGCTTCATGTAATCGTCCACGTACATCTTGATCCACCATACTCTTTCAGCTCGTGGAAAATCCGAGCCTGGCTTTGGAATGTGCCATTCAAATGAACCGGTGTTCGGCGCATGAGAGACAATAGTGCCGCAGAAGGGGTTCACCCATTGATAGCAAAGGCCCCCGAAGTCTCGACTGTAGCCCCAAGAGGTCTTATCCCAAAGTTCAAGGGTCACATTGGAAAAGTGTGGATCTGGTGTCCATTCGATGGTAAACACTCCGCCTGGCGTCAAGACATCCTCCCGGGATGGGTGAAGAATTGGTTGCTCGATTATCGACGGCTTAGTTGGTGAGGGTGTTGTTGTCTGGCATGCAGCAAGTGGGATAGTCGACAAAAGGTCAAATGCAACGACCAAGAGAGGCGGTGGTAGTAGCGAGGCTGCCCACATTGCAAAACCGGTTACCCCAAATTCTCCAACTCGGGATCGGCGTGAGAACTCGGCGACTTAAGGTTTAAGGTCCAATAGCAGCGACAGATCAGCTATTTTACGTCGCAGTTTCTTCCTTCACGATGTTGTTCGTAGCAGAATTGGTGTGAGGTTAAAAATCCATATGGCGTGCTCGAGTCCGACGACGGCGATGGACAAAGCCCATCATCCTCCGCAATTCGCAGAGTGACATTCCTTTATATTATTGTGGCAGAGGCGGGCAACACTCATTACCCCAACCGATGAGGCAGTCCGATCGTGAGCTAATTTAATATGGCATCTATTTACCAGTCGGGTAAGAAACCCAAAACAGCGTGATTGGCGGCAAGCACCAACTGATATATTGACCTTGGCCAGCTTGGCGATTTTGCGGGTAGATCACCAAAAGCTTGTTCGAGTTTTAGATAAGGCTGGTCAAGGACCAGGTCTAGAATTTTGATCAAGAATCATGAGATATTTCGTAATGGATTTCCCTGTTTTGGTGGTGGAGCTTTGGTGCCTGCCCACGAGCTTCATTGTTCGGCACCGACACCCCGCAAAAGCTTCTTCTGGGCCGCTTCCAAGGCGTCGGGAAGTAATATGTGATGGATCTGGCCACTCGTCTTCAGCTCTGTGTTACTTGACGTATTATTCCCTCAATCACGTCGAAAGAATCTGGTCCCATAGCCAAACACGACCTAACAGGGACCCCAGCTCTTAGCTAGGTGAAGCGACTCTTCAACAATTGCAGCAAAATTACTGCGCGTTGCGAGTGAGGCCTACCCCAAGATTCAGCTCGAAGAATCCACGTTATAGTGGGCAACCGTTATAACCACAGTGGCTGTTGCGCTCCAGTTCGCATGAAAGGATATTGTTCATAGTTCCGAAAGACAAACACCAACACGAGACCAGGCCTACCTGGATTCCCACCTTTGACCTCAATGGGGATCTGCAAGGTCGAATCTATTGATGTCTGGCTCCCAATTACTCAAAATCCGGTATTTTTTCGGCTCCAGTTTCCTCAATTGGCAGTTTTTGAGGCAAGCGGTAAAGGAAGCTGGGTTTAATCTACTGGAATGCTGGACTTGTATAAGATCTGCTAGGTCAGAAGTATTGTTATGCAAGTGGATCGCATATAGAACGGCTATGAACGATGTGGATTGAACCGTCGTTGACTTTGGTGGATAGGTGTATATGAACCTAGGAAAATAGATCATCGACACCACGGCACATCATCGAGTCGATTGAGACCCCCTTTAAGGAAATAAAGAAGGACAAATAACGATGTAGAAAATGCGAGAGTATTGCAACGGGTTTACGGCAGGCTTCTAGCGATTTCCAAAAGGGTGTAGGGTATTGCCGCTTGTGTGGACGTAACACGAAATCTCGAACACTCGGTAAGTTGAACTAAATTGAATGAGAGAGCTCTGGTAGACGAGGCAATATCAAGATTTGCACCTAAATCGATACCGAGCGGAAGCATGATTACTTGCAACAACAACAGAGTCTCTCAAACATTTGAAGAAAAACTTACTCATTAGATCACATCTCAGGCATAACATGGTATAACATACACACTATCCATCCCATACAAAACCCATCCTACTTAAAAAAAGACCTTCACAAATACTAGAAAACTACACACCAATATTTCTCACAGATTAGAACCTCGCCATCAATTGCTCACCTCTTAAGCAAGGCGCTGAGACCGTGCAACTCGTTCCCAGGACTGGAGTTAGTAGATTAGATGGGTACTGCATAGTAGCACCGTATGTGGATTGCTAGGTCTAAGGATGGTGGTGATCAGTACTACACTCCCAACCCCGCCATATAAGAATTTTCCATTCTAGCAAGGTAGTAGTAGCACGCACACCTACATCGTTACTTGACTAGACACATGGTTCCATTTAGCGTGTAAGGTATACATTCCACAGCATTCTCTAATCTAAACAGGGAAGGGATTCGAGCCGGGTACTAGGTATCTGGTAAACCTTATTCCGGGCATCACTTTAATTCAATTCACTTGCACTTAAGGAAACATTTATATCAAATTTTTCAATTTTTGAACAAGTTTATTGATTTGAATTCTGGATATCTACAGATAGAATAGGGAAAGAAAGATAAGGCTGAATATGTCGTGGCTATTTATCTAGCAGACTTTGATGATGTTGACGAGGCATGTATGGGGATAGTCGTGGTGGCCTCCCCGTCCGAATTATGTATTCGTATAAAGAAGACTTTCATGATGAGGGAGTCTGTCTGTCTGGCGCCAAAAAACTCCGATATGCAAATGCGATGGCGAATAACAACGAGGCCCCGTCTTTATTGGAGGTAAAAACAAGGGCTTTTTGTCCTCGATGGAAGGGGACGATTCGAGCTTTTGTCGTTTACTTGTGCTCTAGGAGATTTGCTCCGTAGCCTGACATTGCGTTGTCTCCGCGTCGCTTCTGGTCTTGCCATCTTGTTCGTGCGGCGTCGACGGCGCTGCCTTCTTTGTTGGCGACGACGGCGGTGTATGTGAAGGAGAAGGCTGTGTGGTAATGATTAGAAAAGGGTCAAGTTGAAGAAGGATCTGGGGTTTTTGGACTTACCAACAAAGGCGGCGAGGGGAGCCCAGAATGATTTAGCGGCGACTGGCATGGTGATGGTAGGTTTTGATTGGGGGTTCCGAAAGGTTGGTAAGTTTGGAAGTTGGGTAGTTTGATGGTTTTAGAACCTGGTCGACTTTTATGCGGTCGTAGTTGTGGTAGTGGTAGTGGTAGTGGGTTTCCTAATTGGAATGGGCTTGTAGATGTGGATGTCTGGATGAGGAAACACTTGAAGGCGCGATGGGGAGTTGGCTTTTGTATACGGTGCAACATAGCAGCATTGAAGGAGTCATTGGTGAGAAACGGTGACGGCCGATGAGAGGCGACCGGATTATCCTCGTGTGTAGCGTGATATTTGCACGTGTAGAGACAAACATGGCCTCTTGGAGCAGATCCCACGAGCCCGAGTCTCTATGGTGGGCAACCGGGGCATCGGGCGACACCGAAGGCTGTGAGGGCTGTGATTGGCTGCGTGGGAATCAAGCACTGCGAGTATCCACGAGTACCTGGAGTTTGGTCGACTGATTCCAAGCAGTTGGAGGCGCAGTGGCGAGATGTTCAATCTGGGCCTGATGTTTGATGGGCATCCTCCGCCTGAAGGGGAAATGGCTGTGGTGGGCTGGCTCGCCTGGGGGCCACTCAATCTGACCCGGTGGAGTGACACTGGCGACCCCACGAGTGACGCTCGTACGACTCTGCGGTGATCACGACAGCAGCAGCAGCCCAGTCAACGGCGCAGCACTCCGCAATCTGGCTTCCACCACTTTTCTGGCCCATCTTCTCGAACCGCTGCCCCTTTCGTTCACCATGACGACAGCGAAGAGAAAAAAAAAAAAATCAGTCATTTCTGCTTCGATTTTTGAGTCGTCCTCTGTTGTGCGCGCAGAAAATTCTCCACCACCGCCGAGCCCCGGTCCCGATTCTAATTCTAGAACACCCCTACTTCTTCACATTCACCGTGCCGACTCTTGTCCCGTGACATCTACCACGGCGATCCAGCGCAATGCTCTTCAGACCTCCAAATTTCCATATCGACGTTTCCAACTCATGCAGCGACATCCGATAATCCAAGAATGTGTGGAGAAGCGGAGGTATCATGTCCACGTTCTCCGACCTTCAATCAGTTCTTCTTCCGCAGAGCTCCGCCATCCACGGTGATATCTTGCTGATCCTGCTATTAGCATCATGTTGACGAATACCCGTGCGGAATCACTTACGCCGGTCACGAATCCTGCCTCGATTAGATACAGTGCCGCATCAGCGATATCCTTCGGCCTGCCAGCCCGATTCGTGGGGTGGTCCTCGATGTCCTTCTCACTGACCTGGCCTTTCCAATTCACCCCATTCTCATCCCCTTCTTTGCTCTCATGCGCGACCTTGATCCGGCCTGGTGCAATCAGATTGACGCGTATGCCAAGTTGGCCCAGACTGATTGCCATGGAGTGCGTGAGCCCAAGTTGGCCTGCCTTACTCGATGCATATCCTTCCTGATTCGGATCGCTCTGGTGTGCTCGAAAGGATCCAATGTGAATGATGCAAGGCCCGGCTCCGTCGATAGCGTGTGCTCCGGAATCAGCATCCCCTGATCGAGCCTTCATGTACGGGATGCAGGCCTGGCTCATGGCAAATGGGCCCGTCAGGTTGGTTTCGATGTACGCTTGCCACTGCTCAAACGTCGATGGATCTTCCATGGTCTTTCCATCTGTCCAATATGGGCTGGCAATACTCCCATTGTTGATCAGAACGTCAATGGAGTTGTTGAAAAATGTAGCTGCTTTCTTAACCTTGGAGCGAATGTCTTCAACATTGCGGAGATTGCATATGGCTGCCTCGACCTTGCCTTCTCTATAATACTCTTTTAGATGCTCTGTAGTCGTATATTGTAGCTCATCCTCGTCAATATCGAAGATATAGACCCGATGCCCTGCTTGTAGGAGGTAGCGAGAGAGGGCACGACCAATACCTCGAGCACCGCCTGACACAATAATATTCTTTGATGTCGATTGACTGTTGGTTGGCCCCATCTTTACTGATGTTGGGAGTTCTTCTGCTTCCTGATCAAGTGGGTCGTGAGCGGATTTTTAAAAATTCGATGATAGATATCATCGATAAGACAGATATCCATGTGCAGCGCCGAGTCTGCACGTCGCCGTGACGTCACGCCCCCGTCACACCAAAATTGTATAGAAACGCCAGAATTCGAAAAAGTCACTGTTTGAAAGTTTCATGGCGACCTATTGTCCTGGGGGCGCCGCCATAACCAGTCTCTTAGCTGATATTTGTTCGAGTGGCTGTGAACCATGTTCATCAATTCGCGATGAGCCACTAGCGTGCGAGGACCCCATGTCCGTTCGTCGCCACTCAACACCAAAGCTTGTGGAACGACGATATCTCGCGGAGTCAAAGTCGTAGTTGTTAATATTAAATAGTAATTCCAACATAATTAAAAAAATTCTGCTATCTTAAGACTACTATCCTAGCTTAGAACTTTTAAACAACAAAACTAGAGTATTAAAACAGACCTAATTTATCAAAGCTCCTTACTCTATTACTAGAAAGATAGGCTTCGTAATACCATTCATTGATCTTTCGTACTATTATACTTTTACACCATCCCCTCTATTCTCTAGAATTAGTACGTAAAAATAGCTCGCCGCATGCGATACTTCCTGGCATAGCAATCGCCACCATGGTCATCAAGATGAGCCCTACGCTACAAGGCCGCCTCGCGAAATCCAGTGCCAGTTTTCAGGTGCTTTCAGGCATCCTTCTGTCAGGGGACCAGAAATTGGCTGCCTGCATGTGCAAGCAGTTCAGGGTTGGACTGTGTGATTGTTGCCCGCGACTTGGTTTTACGAGTAATGACCTCAGGTTGTTGTAGAAGCGAGGGACTGTGCATAGGTGTGCTGCCTAGATCAGATTAGATTACCTATCCATCATCATGTTTAGCATGACTCCACATAGTGAAACACGATACACGAACAAGGAAACTCCAAAAGTATAAAGTGGTATATAACTGCCTAAGCTAAAATACGAGAAGTAGACTCAACTGCCTACAAGGCTCCAATCGCCCTCCCGGAAATATTGCGGTTCTAATCTGAATCTGAATCTGAATGAATACCGCCCGTTGAAGGTAGAAGAGAAAATGGTTCTGCTGATTCCGTGACGCGATGATTCCTCAACCGTATACGCAGGCCTTTTTTGCCTAGGTTCCTACATAGGCAGCGACGCTCAAGCCAAGATTGGACATGGGCGAGCGATATGCTCAAGCCGATGGCCGGCCCTGGCGTGCATCAAGCTGTCTTGAGGTGCCTCTTTGCTTTTTTTGCCTTGCCTCATTCCACCGCGCGAGCGTAAAGCCAGAGTCCTAGGGCCGGGTTTTCTTGGACCGATCCAACATCCACGAGTACAACCCAGCCGAGCTGGTCGAGGAGTGTCTTCACTGCTTCGAGTCCTCGCCCAGTTGTTTCCCACGCCTCTGGCCCGGCTGTCCGAGTACGTCAAGCGTCCGAATATAGTTTTTTCATAAGTTTGTTTTTTCTTAATACCCAGCTAATACCATCACTGCTTCAGACGAATCGAAGATGCTTGCAAGCTTGCGCTGGCCGCGTGCGAAACGTCGGTAAAGGAGAGTCATGTATTGCTATGGACAGAAGCCCAACACCACTCATCATCGAGGACCGCTCGGAAGAAGCCGTAACCTGCTGCGAATGAAAGTAATCATAAGCGTGGTTTTTCGAATCTTGCCCCTACCACCAAAATGACCAAGAAGGAAAGATGGAGTGAGTGGAGAGTGGTGTAGATTAGGAAAAATGAGAGGCATGGAAAAAGCGAAGGAGGTGTGTCAAGGGTCTTCGTAGTCGGTATTACCGTCGAAGAGATCCGTGACAACCTTCAACATGGGCTCAAGAAGGCTTACTTCGTCGCCGGCTTCGCCGCCAAAGAATCGAAGTCGTTGAGCTTCCATAGCCATTTCCTCTTCATATTGGAGTCGGTTCTGCCACATTGCATACGTTTGGTGCCAATGGTCCGCGGGCCTATGCGCGCTACGCAAATGCGGATACTGAAAAGAATGAGGAAATTCCGAAGAATTCTCCGAGGCCGAGGAGGATTCGGTGGACGAGGTCGAATAAGACGAATCCGTGTACATGGAAAGGGTTCGAACGTGATTTGAGCGTGCTTTGCCAGCGTCACGGTGACGCGGCCTGCTCCTGGTCCGTTTCCTGTTGTGACGTTTCCCCATGATGTGTAGGTGATATGTAGTGTATGAAATGTTTGTGTAGTAGAGAGATGTGTAGAGAAGGGGAGAGGGAGAGGGAGAAGGCGACAAAGTCGCCGCGGGTGCGAAGACTAGTGATCTGAGAATGGGAACCGACGGAAGCAGAGAGATCCTACCAAGACTTTATATGATGCACACGAAAAGTTACAAATGCAAATGGTCCAGTCAGAAGGCTTCGTTGAGTCATCGCCACCACTACTACGACATGGCATGACTGGAACGTGGCACGTGCCGATATCGCAAATTCGCAATCCGCCCTTATGAAGGAGTCACAAATCCTCAACACACCAACAAACTTTTTTCTCTCTCTCTATTCTGCAGTTGTTTTACCTCGTCTAGTCTGCCTTTTCGTCCCGACTCATCGCTGAATGGTTGTCGTAGCTCCTGGGTGGCGCATGCGAAACGACCTCTCTGAGTGGCGCGTGCGCCACTTATGGCTGTGCATTTGTGCATTCGTACCCCCGTTCAGTTTAGCGGCTGTACATACATATCTTCCAATCTTTCAACATGAACAGTGCCTCCTCCATGGGGATGTGGAAGTGAGCTGTTACTCTTGAGCCAATTTGGCGCAGGGCAGACTTGATCAATTAACTTTTGACAGCACTCATGAGAATGAAGCGCTTCTAGACGAGTTTTTCCTATATTCGCCCTTGTAACGAGCCACGGGCTGTGCCTAAAGATCGCCTAAGGACTTGTTTGGTCGTCCTACTCGTGGATAGAGAAGCCTTGGAGTGGACCTTGGTTCATTTGGAAACTGCCGTCGCCCTTTCACAGCACGCTTCGTGGTCGTTGGGCAGCGTTCATCAGAAATCTGTCGCATTGAATGTCAGCCTGATCAACAGCAAGCGCGTTTGCGACTCATCGATTTGCGACCCTGGGCAAACTGCTGGCTGCGCATGATGCTCTGATCGAGACACTGATATGCCAAATGACCCGTGTTTGTGTTGGTTGACTTGAGCACTTTCAGGTACTCACGGCGCAGTAGCCTGTGCGCGTGCAAGGCTGCACCACGGGATCAGGAGCAGGAGCAGGATCGGGAATTTTTGGCAGGCCCACACCACACATTTATCCCAAGGTTCCCCCCAAGGCACCAGCCTCCTCTCGGTCGACTGCGCCCAGAAGACTCAAGGTGCAAATCCTATTCATAGAGAGGATAGAGGGCCCCGCCAAGGTGGGTGTGGATGCTCGAACTTCGTTCATCGGAGTTTGGCAGGCATTTCCACCGACAATCTCCATGTCGCAGGTCTTGGTGTCGGCTCTCCACCATGTCCATTCTCCGGCCAACGCAGTGAGCCCTCGATTCTGACCAGTCGTATGCCTCGAATTTCGTCCGCATACGCGTAATGGGAGCCATTTGCATGGGCACTGTCGTCATTTCAGTCTGAGAATGCTCCCAAGGCTGTGTTTCAACCACTCGTTCTTGCTTGGCTTGTAGTCTAATCGGCATTGCCAATTGCCTTTAGTGCGTAATCACATTTAGATAAGTAGCTATGCGTCCATTGCGCCTCGCTGAACCTGTGGTTCTTTCCGTCTACACTGTCTACCCCATCTTGTGTTCATAATTGTACGATTATCAACACTACAAGTGCAAAGATGACTCTCGGCACGAAGGTTGCACTGCTCAGCCTAGGTAAATCATCGTCTCTGTGATCACTATACGCTTCAATCTCACAAATCACACAGCATCCATGGCTGCGGCATATGGCCCTGGAGGCGGATATGGAGGAGGTGGAGGCTACGGCCCATGGGGAGGCGGTGGAGGACGCGGTGGATACGGCCGTGGACCATATGGCAATGGGGCATTCGACCGTGACGCCTTCTTGAACCAGCGACAGAAAATGCTCATCGCTCACGGCGTCCTCGCTGCTCTCGCATTCGTCCTCTTCTTCCCGATCGGCTCTATCCTTATTCGTCTAGGATCGTTCCGAGGAGTATGGCTCGTCCACGGTCTCTTCCAGATCTTCGCATTCGTGGTCTACACCGCGGCTTTTGGTATCGGTGTTTATATCGTCAACAACACTCCCGGAAACCTTGGCACCCACTATCACCCAGTCATCGGAATCGTGGTTTTCGTCGCCCTCTTGATCCAACCGATCCTGGGATTGGTACATCACAACAAGTTCAAGAAGCTTCGACGCCGAACCGTCTGGTCTCATGGACATCTCTGGTTGGGCCGTATCGTCATCACTTTGGGAATCATCAATGGTGGATTGGGCATGCTTTTTGCGACCGAAACTGGCATGTTTGTGCCTAGTCAAGGACAGATGATTGCATATGGAGTTATTGCAGGAATCATGTGGTTGCTTTGGGTCGCTGCATCGGTCATCGGTGAACGACGACGGGCGAAGCAACAGAGTATGGTCAAAGAGCCTCCACCATATCAGGAGAAGGAGCAGTATGCGTAAGTGACTACACAGGCAAATGATGTTCGATGACTTGTTCTGACTCATCAATAGGCATTACGAAGAGGACTAAACTCATGCTAAATGACCTACCCGGCTTATGACTAATGAAGGGGGGTAATGGGAAGGAGACTAAGTCACTTGTGATTCAAAAGATTGTGAAGAGAGTCGGACTTTCCGCCAGGCTGGAGTTGTCCTTGTTTAGTGGGAACTATATATTGGGTAATCAAAGTATTATTTTCGGCTCTCCTTAGCCGCACCGCATCTGACAATACTTGAGTCTACCTAGGAATGTGATGTGAGGGTGACTAACCTGCATGATGGACAGAACGCGCTGCATGCTGCACCTTCAATATAACCTACTAGGCAAATGTGGTCATCAAAGAGCCCGAGCAGAAGCTTGGCTGTGCCTTCTGCGAAGCCTATTTGCACCTCCAACCTGGCCTTGTTCGGATACCCATCGGAGAGGATCAAGGCTTACATGTAGCTATTGGACATGAGTTCACAGGGCTGTACATTTCATCGAGTGGCCCTAGAAGCGGTCTCAACGTCCGAATGCGGAGGTAAGTACATATTGTACCCTGTCTCCGCCCGGGCTGGTGCGACTTCCTAGGAGTTGTTGTCCAAACCACAATATGGAGGGGGCTGTGTCTTTATTGACTGGTGACACGCGGCACATGCCAATTCTCAATGGCAGACAATGAAATGGCTAAAGTGAACACACCCCAATATCCTGCCTTAGGAATGTAGGTGGGTATAGCTGAGGAGATATGGGGGCCAAAGAACAACGATGTTAGTGGCGTGGTAGTGAACAAGATGAGACGGTTTGGGTTACAGTAGCCTCGCGAGGTGTATGGTGTGGAGGACGACGCCTGAAGGTGGCAAACAAGATTGGCTGCTGATAAGCGGTGTACATGATGGCCCTTGTATCCATAAACATGTGTGATGGCCTCAGATGGTGCAATGTGTTCAGAAGTCTCCCTGCAAATATGGAGATCGCGTTCTCGCCTCACTGCAACGGGAGGATTCACCGGATTGTGATTGCTTCTAGAAGCCTCAGCCTTATATCGAAATGTCCCAGAGCTGATGTTGTGAAAGGGCTAACAAAGCTAGGAGAGCCAGAAGAAGCCTAGTAGATGCGGATATGGGCTAGCGCAGAAACTATATATAGATCAGCGACATATCATATGGGCTGGGATCAGAGTACAGCAGAGCAAACGGGAGCAGAGGAAAGTTGACTGCATGTGCTGCAGAGGCGACGTGCAGGGAGGTTGTGCCGTGCAGTCCAGAAGTCCAGCATTTCCATGTCGATCCCTTTGCCGCAGATTTACTACAGTAGGCATGTAGTAGTCACATCACAGCTTGGGAGAGAAAAAGAGCATTGCTAGGGCCATGTCGACAGCGTAAGCGTTTCAATTTCGGCGTCAGCATCCCATTAGTTTTAGTCCCTCCATTATTCTTTCGATTCTGCAAGGCTCGTGGGAGGCCCCATCTGTGTGGACTTGTTGGTACGCACGCCGCAAGAATTAATTCCCGACCAAAGACAAGACACGGCCAGAGACCGAGAGAGAGGGCGAAGGGAGACGTTGGGCGCCAGCTCGGTTCAAAGAGCAGTTTGTTACGCGGTACGAGGCACTTCCCTTCGTATCCGTCCCAAAGCCTCTCTCCCATGGGGCATACACGTTCTGGCTATTGTGCGCAGCGTAGCGCAGGGCGCTGACGCCTCGCAGTCTGCCGCCAGAAGAGCCTGAGGATCCCAGAAACGCCCCGGCGGATTATCAAGCCCATTTGTGGTCAGATTGCAGCACGATTGGCATTGGGATAGGCAATTTGGTACTGTACTAGTGACTTGAGGAGATGGTACGCCAATTGCTACAATACCTGAACAGGTGCTCTGGTGCGAAAGAGTCTAGTCCTGGACTGTGGGATTAGGGATGACCAGGGCGTATACGGTGAGGTGCAGTGTGCAGTGTGCAGTGTGCAGCAGAGTGAGAGTGCATTGGAGAGGCTAGCAAGACGCGCGACGCTGCACTGCCACCGCCCGCGCGATTAGCATCTCTCTCGAAACGGACCATGGCAGACGACCACTGACCAGAGCAGAAGCAACGCAGCAAAGAACGGCTCGGGCCTAGCTCCTGTGCATATCGTCGTCGTGGTTTCTGGGACGGCGTGGACGGGTCGACTACTTTCGCATCGGCCCATTTGCTGACGGGCCCTGCACGTGCGGCTGGCTGGGGCTGAAGTCCAGCAGCAGCAAAGCAAGTAGCAGCATGAAGGGGGAGTTGGTTCATCGTTGGTTGAGAGAATAATGAGAGAGTAGAGAGTGACTCCCCGGTGGGTTACTCTTTTGAAGGGTGATTGACTCTTTGCAAATCTCCTCCTCCTCCTCTTCCCAATCTCAGCTAGACTCGCCAATCCTTTCCACCCAGTTCCAGGTCCATTCGCAGTGCCATTAGTAGGTATTATTTGCCCGCTGTTGCTGGCTGCTGGCTGCTGTCGTCTTACGGCCCTGACCCCGGCAAGCAATCCATATGAGAGAGAGAGAGAGGCGCGCACCACACCCGCAGTGCGCACCCACCTGGTCCTGTCCTGCGCCTTTCTTCGCGACGACTGATCTCTACCTAACCTACTCCGTAACTAAACCCACAAGCAACAAGACTGAGAACCGAACCGAACTTAGAACTGGCCCTGCAGTCCAAGTCGGTCGGTCACAGTCACCCTTCCTCGCCTCTTTCGATAGGACTACTGGACTGGACTGGACTGTCCACTGTCCACTGGCAACTGGCAAAACCTACTCCGTACCCCCCCCAGCCCGGCTGGCCTCGATCTTGCCGCTGATCGCATATTTCGTGTAGTGTGTTATTCTTAGCTGCGCCCGTCAAACACCTTTCCCGCCCCGCGTTCCCACCCCTTCGCACAGCTTCGAGCACATTGAAGCTCTTGGCCGTCAACACTGCGATGCCTTCGAAACTCCCCTGGTCCAAGTCGAATCGCTCGCACTCCTCTGTCGACACCTCTTCCGGCCATCCCTCGCCGGTGCCCTCTGGTAAGTGAGCGGCTGCACTGCCCAATGATTCGTGCGGCTGACGGGGTAGCGCTTGTAGTGAACAACGAGGCCTCCGCGCAGCGATATCCCTCTCCTGAGGGCCAACAACCTCCTCCTCAGTCCCAACAGCCTCAGCTTCAGCAGATTCCCCAGGGAGTGCCTCAAGGTGTACCTCAGGGAGTGCCCCAAGGAGCTTATAGACAGCAGTTCCCCACGCGTACTACCAGCCATCGTCATTCGGCCCATCTCTCCTTAGAGCACCCTCCCCAGCAGGGTCAGAACATTGGCCCAGGCCATTCACCACAACCATCGCCTGGTGTGGACAATCGACGCGGCTCATACCAGCCTCAACCGACCTACGTCCAGCAGGAGCCGCAGAAGAAGTCGCTCCGTAGCCGAATTGCAGCGGGCTTCACGGGTCACAGCAAAGAGGACGACGCAAGCCGACAGGCAAACAAGAACGGTGTAGGCAGACGCGTCTCTGTCAGGAAGAGTGACGGAAGAGGACCTCCAGAGGGATATCAATCGGTCGGAAACGACAGGCTTCACGCTCAGCAGCAGCAGCAGTGGTCTCAGAGGCAAGGATCGAGCCCGCATTTACCCACCTCAAACGAGCAAGACGAGGACGACTTGCTAGACCCTTTCCTTCAACAGGGCGACCACGATACTCCCAAGCCGCCGCCAAAGGACTCGCCGTACCAGCATCAACACTCGCAATTCGTGCAAAACCCACACCAGGAGCAGCAGTATAATCGGCCCCCACTCGCTAGAGTGAGCACCGAAGGGAGTTATCGCACGCAGGGCGGGGTAGACCACTACAGCCCCGAGCAACACCAGCAAGGCCAACAACAACAACAATCGCCGCAACAGCAACAGCAGCAGTCGCCGCAGGGGCAGCAGCAGCACTATCAGGGCTACCAGCCGCCGGTGCACCCACAGAACCCCAACGAGTATCAGGCGTTCCACCCACCGTCCGCGCCAAGCCCCCACTTGGGCAACGCTCAGCTCCATACTCAGGATCTTACACAGCAGCAGCAACAACAACAACAGAACTATTACCAGTATCAACAGCAGCAACAGCAACAGCAACAAATACCCCAGGTCCAGCAGCAGTCTCCCCAAGACCATCAGCCTCAGAACTTGCAATACCAACAGCATCAATTCCCACCCCCACCTCAACAGCAGCAGGGCCAAGACTTCCAGCAGCAGCAGCACGGTCAACACCCTCGACCATCATCGCAGCAAACAGATCACTCCAATCCCCAAGCTACTCACCAGATCCCCCAGATCGTTCAACAGGGCCAGCAAATTGACACTCAGCACCTACAGCAGCTCCGTCCTCCCTCGCAGCAGGCGCTTGCCCCGCCCTCCCCCCTCCAACAACCCCCGGCCTATCAGACTTACGACCCGCAACAGGGCCAGCCATCTCAGCCGGGCGAGGCACAGGGACAGAGTACTACACCTCCGCAAGCGCAGGAAAACATGCCTCCCCCGCCTGGGCAACAACGCAATACACTGAGGAAGGTCAACGAGGGTAGCGGTCAGCCTGGGTCACGAGAGTCGTCCCTCCTCCAACAACCCCCAGCTCAAGGTCAGGCTCAAGGACAACCACCGGTGTCGCCGGGGATTCCCACATTCGGGGCTAACGTTGTGCCTACAGCATCACAAGGTCAGCCTTATCGAGGGGAGAAGGGTCAGGGCCAGGGCGGAGAGATGGGCCGAGCGACACCTCCACCACGAACTGCTTCCGACATGTCGGACGACGAAATACACCAGCTAGTCAAGGATCACGACATCTTGCGTGAGTGCCACAAGGCTGCGGCTTCCTTTGGGTCCTCTTAAAAGCTAACCTCCCATCCTCTAGGCGAGAAATACCAAAAAGTAAAACGATACTTCTTCGAGCAGCAGTCGCAAGTGCACCAGCTCCAGAACACCATTGCGAACCAGCGATTGTCGCTCTCCCGTACTTCTTGGGACGACAGCGAATACTCGACTCGGTTCAATCGATTGGATGGTTTAATAGCTCAATTGTCGTTTTCGATTAGAAAGGACTGGAAGGCTATCCCACCGTGGCTGCAGACTGTAGTGAACAAGAATGCAGTAGAGACAGGAAAGCAGGAGATGACTGCTGTTGGCCGTGCCTTCATATCATCTTGGCTAGTCGAAAATATCTTTGATAAATATTTCCACCCAGACTTGGAGCCAGGTCTTTCGACACAGCTGAAAACGATTCAACTCAACATTCGAAGGTACTCGCCCATTTGCCATACAACTGAAGACGAAGATGCTCTAGCTGCGAAGGTCGTCAATTGGCGACTGGCGACGCTAGAAGGAGTTGCAGAAGCGCTCAAGTCGCCGCAGTCGCCCAATAACCGCCAGACGTTGATCGAGACCCTCAACGAAAAGCTTATTGCATCTCTGCAAATGTTCCTTAACGACCCCGCGCCGCCTGACCTGAACGGCGGTGTTCCCATGATCGTTGAGCTGGCAGTTAGCATTGCTCAGCATCTTCCACTAGAAAGTCGTGAGGTTCACATCGAGTATTTCCCTCCGGGTCATGGTCTCGTTCCCGACATGATGAAGATGGAGACGGGTATTCCTGCCCTGACGTCTCCTATCCTTGATCCTGAAGATGCAGATCGCGCCTCGCTTCGTAGTGTTGCTTCAAAGGTCGACGATGCCTCTTCAATTACAGATGTTGAGACTCAGCAGTCTCAGCAATCGAGCCAAGCACCAAAGGACGTAGGTGACAAAAAGCGTAGCATGTTCGGCTTCGGTGGCTCCTCAAAGAAGCCACCTCAAACCGCTGCCCAACTCGGAAAACGTGAATCCTCGCTTGGCCAGGGAGGAAGCCAACAGAGCCTCACGCAGAATCCTCCTGGTAGTTCAAGCGGACCCAAGGACGAGCCACCACCTAGGGTGCGGCTGTCGGTTGGCGTGGCTGTTCAAATCCGCGGAAAGAGCGTACTCATCAAAGCGCCTGTTTACAGCGCATAAGCAAGCATTTGTTTGACACATCTTGGTTTGGAAATGGTTGCCTTTGTTAGCGAAAATCGGAGGGTATGATGCTATAGATTGGTGATGTGGATACGGATCTTTTTCATATCTTCTTTTCAGACCCACCTCAAATGGGTTGGGTTATTTCAGGCCGGAGCCTAGGTTTGGGATCACATAGTCTGGACTTGGTGTAGATAGATGTCTATATCCACGGCGACGGATCATCTCGAATAGGTTGAATGGTTAGAGTTTGGAAGGATTTTGTATGTGCGTGCCGATACCCTCGTTGCTTCTACGGTTCCGGACCTGGTGCATTAGGCACGTAATGATAAGATGTTACGATTCAAGTTGATATACAAAGGAATTGTGTGACGGTGCGACTGTGTGGTTGATTAGTCGAGTCCTTTCGGCTTGGTGGGCGCATAGACCTTAGTCTGTTTCGCGGAAATCTGATTGGTCAGGCATTCCGATCGGTTTGTTTACCTCACGTCAACCAGCTCAAGTTTCAACAACAGCTCTTCAATCGCACGTCCACACCATGGAATCTCTAGAGGTATCACACGAGCTCAAAGGTATTTGCATTGGCATGAATGAGCGAGCTTCAAACCCCTAACAAGCCCAGCCACAACCCTTCCACTACCATCCCCAACCGGAACCCACATCGCATGTCTCTCAGGCTCGCGGCTCCAGATTCGATGCCTTTTCTCTTTTGAAATAATCCGCAACATCCCGCTCCCGCAATCACACGATATTCGAACCTCTAGACTAGCATGGTCGCCTCCCAGCGCGCATTCAAACGGCGCATATACCCCGCCGCGCCGCCAACAAGCCCCACGAAGCAATCGCATCCTCGTCACCGACGACGAGACCACAAGGGTATACGATCTACGAGACGCAAAATGGAATGCCGTAATAAGCAACGGCAGCGGCGGCATGGGGAAGAACGTGAATGTTCAATTTGGCAGGACAGAAGATGAGGTAGTGGTGTTTTCGGATTTTGCGTCCAAGGCCACGATTTGGTGTTTGAAGAGTGGGCGCACGGTCGAGATTAAGGATCCGAAGTTTTCGGGTAAGGAATGGCGGGGCTGGGGGTACAGGCCGGGTGTAAATGGTGAAGAGGGTTCTGACGGTGTTATGGCTATGTTGTGTCGTAGCGCTGGTCAGGATGTTCTTCTCCTGTTAGCTCCAAGGACGCACAGAGTTATTAGAAAGGTTGAGTTGCCGACGGTGGATGCTACGGGTTTGAAATGGAGCCGTGATGGGCGGTGGATTGCGATTTGGGAGGCGGCGGCAGCAGGATACCATCTGCACATTTATACTGCTGATGGGCACTTATATCGGTCAATCGCCCGCGAACCTAGCGATGAACCCCATGAGTGGAGTGTGGAAGGCTTGGGTATCAAGAGCGTAGAATGGGTTCCAGGTAACTCGTGGTTGGCTATTGGAGGTTGGGATCGCCGGGTCCGGATTCTATCTACAAGGACTTTCGCTCCCGTCGTCTTCTTAGACCACACAGCGCAGATCCATATCCCATCTGCACCAGTATATACGGAACAGGTTGATGCACGAGGGTTCAGGAGTTTCAACATCACTCAACAACCTGTCACCCCACCGAAGGCAGTCATTGAGAAGGGAGATTCAACCATCAAGCAAGGCATCAGTATCGTAACGTTCAACGCAGAGGGGACGATGTGTGCAACAAGAGATGACTCAAACCCGACAACGGTGTGGATATGGGATCTGAGAAGTTTACGCCCCAAGACGATTATTATTCAGCACGCACCAATCAAGAGCCTGCAATGGCATCCGAGGAACTCAACAATGCTGCTAATTCAATCGACACAAGATGCTCCAGTGTTGTATTTGCTCACCGCACCAAGCCTGTCTGCGTCTACTTCCAGCTCATCCGCCTCTGATCCACCGGAAATCCTCACTCTATCAGACAACATTTCCAAAGCAACCGGGCCTGCTGCTGCCCGATGGACAGCAAAGTGGCTCGACACTCCTGCAGACAAGAAGTCTTCGTTGATCTTCGGTCATCAACAGGGTCATATTCTAGTATGGCCAGAAGGCAAAGACCAAATCCTCAAATTCGAGAACGAAGACGGTGACGAAAGCGACGACAGCCTGTACGATATACTAACAGGTAAAACGCCAATACCTCCACTCCACGAAGATCACGCAAAGAGAGATCTAGACATGGAAGACAGCGGCAACTTTGCAGGTGTTGATGCGGGAGAGCACACGTACGAAGAAACGCACCTAGATGGGTACGACGAAACTGGTGAAAGCTTCGAAGACACATTCAGAGAGAAGCGGAAAGGGACCGTGAATGGTGGAGCGAGGGGTAGAAGCGTGTTCGATGAGAGTGGACTAGATGAAATGTTTTGATCCTAATTTAGGTTTTTAGAGAACTTTTGGGAGGGAAATATTGAGGCGTTGTGGCGAGCTTGTGTGGGTATACCCTCTAGATACATTTTGTTATAGCAATCGAGATTTCTCGTTGTCAATTGCAGATGTGAGCACAGGCTTAGTTGGTGGTGGTGATGGTGAGCGAGGATCCACATCCGCATCCTAGCCAGCCAGTCCACGTAACAGTAAATAGACCCGGTCACAGTCTCTAACTTTATATATTACGATAGATATAAGATTTAGCACATGCAACCATTGGTAGAGGAGAACGTTGCTTCCCCTTCCAGGTGGTCTGCAGCAGTGGTGGCCCAGTAACCGGATACGGTATAGTTTCGAAACTGAATGCCGTTTCCTGTATTAGGCATGGAGAAATCATTAGTGCGGACACTAATATCTCCGGACTTTACTACACTTCAACGACGTCTCATCGCGTAGTCCTTCCTCAGGCCACACGCAATCGAATCTCCAGGAAGGGAGAGCAGGTGTGTGCACACACTGCCGATAGCTAGCATGCAAATTACATCTTGCAGAATAATAGAATCTACGCCCTCAAGGCACCCACCAAATGACATGGAAATTCATAAATGTCTCCGTTAGATCGCATTGTGATTGACCAATATCTCTGTGTTTATGTGGCATCTAGAATGAAGAACTTGGATTTGAATACGACGTGATAGTTGAAGTCTTCAAACTTCTAGAACCTCCTAGTTTACCGCTTAGACTCTTCCGAAGCCGGAAGAGCGGGCACTTCCACCATGAGGTTCATTGCTTTTCTCCGCTCTTTGAATTGAGCCATATAACTCCGCATACGCCGCCATGTTGTGAGAGGAGGTTTTGCTACAAGAACAACGATGGCCGTGACAGGAAAAGCGACCACAAAGTAAACCCAAAAAGAAGTTCCTCCTGGGGAATACTCGGAATTCATGCTAAATAGACTAGATACAAATGTGAGGGGAACAAAAACCAGGGCTAATATGGTGAGCCGTGAAACGTTCGCCGTTTCTGCAAAAGATCGCCGACTGTCTACGACATGTACTAGAGAAGTGACGACCGGTATCATACTTTCCAGTTTGCGACCCGAGTCTTCAATGCTTGCTGCAATGTACTGATAGTCGGCGATCAGGGCATCTAAGTTTGGATCTCCCCACCATTGCATGAAACGAATGGCAGATCGAACCTTCTGCTGCGACGACATGCTCCGACGGCGCCAGCTCTGCAGTGCGCGGAGGTCAGTATTGAGGCGATTGAGATCGTCGAGGAAACTAGCAGTGCCATCACTAGTGTATTCGTAGTTCTTGACGCTTTGATGCATAACGGATATGTAGTTAACCCATTCCCCCGCAACGATCTTGAGAGCGAAATAGGATAGATAGCTGAGCTGGGTGCATTTTGGGGACAAATCTTGTTGCATGGGGCTATGCGACCAGTAATAAGTCAAGTCGTTCATCAGACTGATCCTGTTCGGGTGTCCGAGTGTACTCTCTTCAGTGGCAAAAGCAGGGACTTCAACAAAACTTTCATATCCACCTTTGAACAGGTTTGTTTGCAAGAATATCTGCTCTGAGCCACTTGGGGTTTCCACAAAATAGTGATCCGTTAGGGGAGGATCAACTAGTATGAGGCCTAAACAAGTCAGATAAATTTTGGAGTGGTGCTGAAAGTGCCCATACCTATGTCGTATTGCAGTCCAGTAACATGAAGTACGGAAATGCAATGCTGGGCGAGGCCAATGTGTGCCTTGTCTTTCCACGGGAGGACAACCACCTTGCGATCAAGGTTTCCTTCTCGTAGCAATTTTTTCGGTGGCTGAGGGTTACCCTTTAATGTAAGAGTCCTATGATAGTAGATATTGATGTAGTTCTGCGTTCTTATTCTTGACGGTAGCGATGCTACGTCTGGAGTCTGATCGTCCCCAGCTTTGAGGGGGGTATGGATATGGGCCGCGAAGAAGACCGGATCAATGTTGAGAGAGCTTCCCAGCAGTTCTATAAGTTCCTTAGTAAGATCTTGGACGACCAAGATCTTGAGGTATGGTGTAGGATCCTCGTCTTCTTTCTTATCGAGGGGTTTAACTGAGGAACAGAGCTTAGTGTCGCACTCTCCGTGGAAATCGGCAAGCATGTCGGCCAAATCTTTCAAGTGAATAACCTGTCTAATAGGCCCGGAACTCCCTTCACAAAATTCAAGAGATTCTATGTGAACACTGCCATGCTTTGGACGCGGATGTGACAGAAATTTTGCTAGATTTGCCACACATGGGTTATGTTCTGTTCGCGTTTTCACGTACTGATGATAGGTTCCCCCTCCCATTTCTTGATTCCGATTCGGTTGCTGAACTTGAAAGAAGCGCTATTCTATTTCTCAAAAATGCGTGAGGTATGTCTTCTGTCGTGGGTGGAATGTAGAAAGCTGGTCGCTGAGGTGTCGACCGGTCAATGAATGTGCCGAGGCGACCTTGTCTGCATGTACGACCAATCGGCTGACTGGTAGTCAGCCTCGTAGGCAAAGGGGACGTGGCAGGGCAAACTCTCAGGGTTTCGAATTTCTGCTAGGCAGAAGCCCCTTCGTTCCACAGGAAAAAAGGAAGTGACTTTGTTCAACAACAAGCGTCTGTCAACGCCAACAACCGATCACGCGCTACACCAGGGCTGGACTTACGAATTTTCCTGTATTACTTTCGTTCGATGACTCAAGCAAATTTTATCTGGTACACTCCTAAAGATGATATTTGCATCATAAATCCCTCATATGTTTTCATACTCAAACAAGGCACTATCCTAAATCGAACGAATGCCGTAACACAAAAAAAAATAATCATGAAAGAGAAGCCTCATAGCGAAAGAATTTGCTCTATTCTTCGAGCATGTCCTTGAGCAACACGTTGATCTTGTTGACTAGATCCAGTTCTCTTTCCAGGTCCCGTCTCAACAGCCCCATTTTGGCGATCTGAAGTGAAAACTTGACGATAGGCTCTTCACGACGGTCAAACCAAGTCCAAAGATCATTGAGAGCGACCTTTTCAGCGTGTTCGAGTTCTTCTTGATGAACAAGAAACTGCCAACCTTCACTCTCCTTCATAAGCCATATCAAACCCTCCTTCTGAGCTCCATCTCCCTTTTTAATTAGTTTTCGAGTCCAGTTTGTTGACGGCGAGAAAAGTTCATCAAGCCAAATCATTGCACTGGCCAATATATTGCCTTGTAATTGCGGATTGTCATCTACATTGACTTTAGGAGGTTCGACACTGAATGCCTGCTCGATGATGAAAATCGAAATTCTTTTATTGGCGACTTCACTGCGTGTGGCTTGCCCAAAGTCGAGCATTTTGAGTGTATCTTCCAAGCTCTTCGGAGTGTCAATCCCTTTGGCCTTCAGAAATACTCGGAGGATCTCCATTGGTCCCAAAACCAGCTCCTTTTCAGCAGAGTGTTTCGACATCCATCTGGAGAGAAACGAACCGAGCTCGTATTTATTTACGAAACGCTGGTTGTCGTTCTCGATGCGCGCGATGTAGAGATTGTGGACTTGTTGCAGAGTAGAGTCACCCAACATGCATATACCGCTCAGAGTATTGAACATCGCTAATTCAAGGTCGGATGGGGTACCTGACATGGACTTGTATAAGATGTCGTGAGTGACCTCAGCGTAAACGTGCTGAAAGATCGATGCCACTTGTATCTCAATGACGCATTTGCGCCCCCACATGCCTGCTAACTTCAAATTCTTGTCTTCCAACTTCAACTTCTTGTCTTCCAGCTGCAGTATGTGCTCCGCCTTCAGATATACTCGATAATGTGTCGCAGTGTACTCTTGAAAAGTCTTGACATGGACATATGGCTTTTGGCCGTTTGTGTCCATCTGCCCGGGCTCTGGGTGATGTTTGGGAGGCAGGTCGGGATCAGTCTCAAAGGTTGTCGCGATCGTCTCTGCTACCGAATTAAAATGGTATGGGGTTGTTGTGTACAGTAGAATGCGTACTCCAGCACGATCGTAGACGTCGTTCCAGATATCGTCCTTGTTTTGGTAGACATTGCTTTTAGGGTCTTTCTCTCGTTCTTCATTACGCTTGTATAGTTTGATCCTCAATCGGTCTGGCTCCTTTGAACGGAACTCAAATTTGGCTTGGATCCCCGGCTTCCTATTCTGCGAGCACAAATCTCTGGCAAGCTTGGTGATCTCGTGCCAGGTATCCCTGGTACGTTTGTACTCGGCAACAAAATCTTCGATCAGAGTATTGCAGGGGCCAGATGTAGCAGGCTGATCAGGCTGAGCAGGCTGATCAGGCTGGGTGACCTCTAACTGAATGTGGTCGGCCATATTGGAGATTTAGTAGATGACTGTTGAATGTGACGTAACGAAAATTTAGATAATCGATACAGTGATTCCAAATACAAAAGCGAGAAGGGAAAGTGGGCATGGCAGCCTTTCGAGCACAACACAGTATTGATATGCTTTTACTGTCAGCGATGAGACTGAGGGGGCCAATTCCAGTGGCGGCAGCTGACTACATTCATTGCTCAAATTCGCGTTTCTGGCATGCAGTGGAGCGCCACATTACGCATGCAAGTAGTATCCGACCGACCAACACAATATAAGCACCTTCTCAAACGAGGCAACGTCCTTTTAAGGCAATTTTCAGGCAACGAGGCAACAGGGCGTCTGGGCTGTGCCAAATCCTCAAAGCCCGGATGACTTTGATCTTGTGCTTAGGCAGATCTATTGTTGCTCAATAGGCCGACTCCAGCAAAGATAAGAGAGATAGTGCTTAGAAATATTTGGAATCGTAATTGTGTATCTATTGGGTTGACCTAGACAGTGTCATCCTGTTTGGGAGACGAAACGATCTAGGTTCTGTTGTCTTGGGATACAAAGAAGATACCACCTTGTCCCACCTTGTCATCGAGCTGATTCTTTTCGGTGACATGATTGTTTGACAGACTAGCCTCACATACGGCTTGTAATCTTCTTCCCTAGTCTCGATATTGTGTCAAATGTAGTAATTGTGAGAACTTCTTAACCTTGGTCGAGCACTTCGTACTGATAGCGGACGTACTAATACGGGTAGAGTGACATATCGATTATGAGAATCACATAAAGGCCAGCTAAACGCCACACCTATTCGGCTGATACAATCCAGGTAGCACAATTTGGCTCCAACTTGGTGATTTGGGTATCCAGTGGGGTGTGTTTAGACCTTGACTATTAGGTAAGGCACATAAGTGATTTGTTGAGGTCGATGACTTACCCCTCTATCAATGAATTAATGCATGGGACAGGGGAATGTGCCTGCATAATATGACGTCTAAAATTATCCTTTCGTGGATAGATCTTTTCAGACTGCTTGCATCCTTCAAATCTACATCTGTAAAACTGGGTATCATGTGGAAATCGAGCAGCATGAACGCTTCTTAAGTGGCGGGAGAGATCAACTCGGCTAGAGAAACCGGCTCTGTTATGGCGACAATCTTTCATCGGGCATTTGTGTAGCCTGCTTTTAGGAAGCGTGATATCTCCTGTCGCTTTCATGCTGGGTTCTTCAGGATGTTCTTCTAACATGTGCTCGTCCCGTTTGTATGCTCGCGAAAAGCTTTTCTCCTCGCACCCCACAACAAGGCACGAATACCCTGGTAACCCATGCTTTGTCCTCTCATGACGAGCGAGGTCCTTACGGTAGAAGAAGCTAATGTCGCATTTGTTGCAAGTGTGTGAACGATTTCTTGGGTCGTGGAATTTTTGATGCTTCCTGCGATGGAACATCAGTGTTTAATATGCGACCCAAAGTTGCGTATGATGGACCAACATTAGCTGACTTGGCTGATAAAAACTTTTCTTGCATCGGTCGCATTTGTATTCTTTCTTCTGGATTCTTTCCGGTATCGTCGAAGACGGAAAAGAAGTCCGCATCTGACTGTCCGACTCGTAGAATGTATCCAAGAGAGGAAGCGTTGTTGTGTCTTCAAGATAAGAACCAGTAAATTCGTAGGTACCAACTCCGTAGTCACAGAACGGAAGGGGAACGGTACTCCAACTTTGCGGAATGGAAAGGGTTGAGATCGAGTAGTCGTTGACGGATGGAAATTGGGGCATGGGAGCTTGACCAGGCTGACAGAAGGAGAATGGTAATGATTCACATATGTCAATCCTCGGAGCGAAGTCAGAAGAATGGATGTAATCCATGATGCGATGCTTAGCAGGGGAAATTCAAAATGGCCTCAAAGGGAGTTCGAAAGGTTGCTGAGGGTGGGATCAATGAGCAGAAGACAGGATAAATCAATCACGGAGTATGTATTCAAACATATTGCGGGAACCCCATGAGCCGTGTTGTCTTTCCTTTTGCTATTGGCGGGAAGCACTTAGATCCGTCCGTTGGTGACGTTGCTGCATGGCTGTGGGTGACAATCGGTAGGTGAGCGGCAATATTCCAAGACACAACCAATAGCATCACTTGTGTAACAAGTATGCATGTGGTGCCATTTATTTTCGACTTGGGGGATGCATGGAAACAGGGTCAGAGCGCCAACTCAGCTGAGAATTGGCTATTTCATTGGACGCCAACTTCGTAAGAGGCGTGCCTCCCATTCCTGATGGCTGAAGATTCGCTTCACACAGAAGCATGATGTTTTGTCTTGCGTTATCTCCGTCTTTTTGCTGGAACTATGACGCCGTGAGCGGGTGTGACACAACCATTTGATTACATCGTAGCTCGGTCTTTTCTACTGCTTTTGAAAATCCACTGAGGCCACCCCCTCACAAAGCACAAATGATTGCTAGCTTTCGCTATTTTCCAGTCCACAATCTACCCCTCAAGATGACACTGCTGGAAACCGTGTTAATGTAGTAAAATCCAAGGAGAGACTTAACACTGCGAGGGTGTGCTATTGGTGCGTGGACAATCGCAATGGATCACCTGCTAGCCGGCCTGGCCGAAGATGAAACGTAGTGACTCTTGAGGCGGTCTAGGAAGAGGTAAATCCCCTTGTCCGTCCTCGTTTGGAGGTCATGACGTGTCACTACTCCTGCGGGCCTTGATTCAACCCTTATGCGCCTCCCACGGCATTGATGGATGCACGCTGCTATCCCACATAGGACCTCGAGAAATGTTGGATTGCCCAGTAGCCCGCCATTCTCTTGCGAGTCTCCACTCCACCTCCAGAATATTATTGAAGTGTTTGCACCAGCTCGTTCGATAGCTTCGGCGCTCGTTCGGTTGGCATGGTGCGCACCTCATCAGGAACCCCCGGTATGATGGTGATCTGAAGGGGCCCAGAACCCTCAATCCATTGGCCTCTGGTCATTGTAAAGAGCCGGCATGACCTAGTTAGGAGGGCCACGTCGTGCTTGGCTGGTATGGTGTCTGGTGGTGATTAGCGCAACCTGCTTCCCACAAGTCGAGGTCGGGCCAGTCTGATGGTGTCATCAGACGTCCATTCCACTCCGACACCTCGACTTCATCCCAACCAGACGTCTTTGCACAACACGCACCCTCGTGGAGCGCAGCAGTGCCTGTAGCAAACTTACCGCCAACATATCCATTGACCACGCTTTCAGGGACATACGGCCCTGCGTCAGTCTAAGTGACGCCATGTTCCGAATGAACAGAACGCCTGGGCGTTCTGCGACACAACCTCTTCCAAACGAGCGGCAGTCAGAACACGCACCCTGTCTGTTGGAGGTCACCTGTGGAAGGAAACACAAGCTTGGTATGTGGAACTTTTCGACGAACTTGATTGAGAATGGATGCCTAACCTTCACTTTCGTCCCAGTCATCCAAGATGATGTCCAAGACATTGTTCAGCGGATATCAGTCAGTGAGTAACGTGGTGCGTTGGAGCAAGCGACTGACTAACTTACTCAGTGCAAATCAGTACCAGCGAATATGATCGCATGGTTGGCAAGAAAGATCCGGATCCCGATCTGAAAGATATCCAGTTGAAAGCGCACAAGATAGCTGGCAGGATCAAGAGTGAAAGCAGGCCAGACCAGGTCAAGTTTGCCGTAAGGATCTTCAATCTGTACAAGGAGCTTAAGGAATCCTCGCGGGGTGAATACTGCCCCAACACCCTGGCCGCTGTGTTGGAGGAGACTGCTCGTAGCCAGCGCCCTAATCCTGGAAGTAAGTAGTTGCTTTGGAAGGCTCACATGATTCATGACTAGAGAGGTCCTAACTGTGCCAGACATTTCGCGTGCTCAGACCGAGCCACCATATGGAAATTTTGGAGGTAACACACACTCCAATACGATTAATCCTTTAGGGAACTCGGCGACCAGCGTTAGCACATCGAGTATTGCAAAAGATCTTGGACCTACTCACGGACCGGAAACACCTCATCATGAGTATACTTTGATGTTGATAGGAGCCCTCACCTGCATCGTTGGTGGTTTCTTTCTGGTCAAGAAGGTACAGCGGGGTCTTAGTAGGCTTTGAGGGACGTTCTACGTCTTACACGACATACCAAGCTCAGCAGCAATGCTGTGTGCCTAGGTCGGAGCCTCATACTAAATCCTTCTTTATCCGGATGGGTATCTCCAGGACGAACTCGGGAGCTCATTCGTACCCGAAGTCGTTTTGGACATGGCGTTCTTGGAATGGTGGCTCGCTTTGCTGGAAAAACGGCTTTATGTTCCATACATGCCTTGTGGATGTAAAATACCATCTTGCCTTCGATGATTGCTCCACAGGGTTAGCATGGCTAGCAATTCTGTCGGGACAGACACGGCTGGATACAATTTCTCCTTTCATAAACGAAGAGTTTTTTGATGTAGATGGTTTTGAAGCTTGGAGCCGGAATAAGATCCATAGTGTTTTTTCCTAGCAACGGAGCAATGAATATTTAGCATAGACTTCGAACTTCCTAAAAGTAATTGTCAGTACGCCAGAAGTCATTGTGATTAACGGTAATTGAACTGACATGTTTGAAGAAATGCAAGAAGTCCTTTCCAAGGGCAATGTAAAGTGATGCTCGAACGGATGTCTAGTATTATGATATTATTCTGCATGCAGAACGGCTTAGCATAGAATCCGGATTTGGCTAGAGCGGGCGTGAGGCGAGGCCACCCAAATGTGAGGCGAGGCCACCCACATATTGAGGCAAGGCCGCCCCCATAGGCAAGGGCCATCCCGCCATAATTTCATAAGCATATCACAAGTACTGAAGCGACAGCCTATAAAAGTACGAAACCCAAGTTGACCCAGTTTGATTCGATGACAAATAGCCTGCCAGCGTGGGTCTACGTGAGAAACACACCGAGACGTGTTAAGATTTCATGAGGTCTTGCATCGTCTGACCCTGTAACCAATGGATTAGCCTTATTGTTTGGTCCTCCGTAAAGACCAAGGCTACCGGCGACGCAAGAGGCGCCACATAATCTTCTCGTCATACATACATGCGACAGGAGATTATTGAGTTTAGTGGTACAAGGGTACCGCGGAAGCAGTGTTGAGACCTGTGAGAGGCATTGTTCCATGGATGATATAGCCTCAGTGTCCTCGTGGCAGCATTCCTAATCCTATCAGATTAACCCGTTAAGAGGGAGACCCAAGGCGTCTGCCTTGACTCAACTATGTGGTCTACGTTCTTTTGCATATCAATGTACATTCGCATGGTACTATGTTCCAGATACTGACAGTCAACCTATGAAAAGTGCCGAGCAGAGATATTCAACCAACACCCGAATATGGCGTAGTCAAGCACCAAGGAAAGGGTTTCCAAGTACGAAGTACAGTGGCGTAAGCCATGATGCATTGAGCGTGTAATTGACAAAATCAATCCCACGGCACTCTCTGGAACTTTGGCAATCCAACAGGCTTGTTGATGGCCTTTTCTGTACGCTTGCAAAGTGCTCGCGCAGCTGTATCGTATTTTCACTCATAGTAGATTCCTTGCATTGTGAACGATTGTATCGGAGATGTTCTTTTTTGTTTTGTATGCTATATTCATGGTACGGTGGGTGGGGCATTGAGGTCTTGAAACGTGTACACCGGCTCTAGGTTTTAAGGACCATGACGGTAGTGTGGTCGGGAGACAACGCAGAGCTTTCATTCCTTGCAGACGAAGAGTTAAAGTTAGAAATCTGGGTTTTCTCTCTTTCTCTTCCTCGATGCCTGCTCTGTCTGTTCTCGGATCACTCTGGCTGAACTATTTGGGAAAAATTGCTCGAGAGCTTGCACTAGATCTGGATCGGAATAGAACATAGCTGTGATCTGTTTGAATGCTTCCTGGGGTGCCAAAGAACCGCCCTGGTAACCTTTCAATGCTTGAAGGAATTGTCGGTCAATGTCAGGCTGAGATGCGAAACGCTTCTTAACCTTGCTGACGTATGAAATTGCAATGTTGAATTCGATCGGTGGAAAGGGAAGACTTTGTCCCTCTGCACTTTGCTCGGATCCAGTGGCGTGCGACAGCTTGACAGTGCCTTTGAACAGTGGATATGACAGGTCCCATAGATGTAGAGGGTTCAAGGGAGGAGGTGTATCCTGTAGGTGCTCATCACGGGCTAGTCGTACGTTTCTGAATACAGCAGAGTCTTCATCCTTGATGGCAGACGTTGCCCTGGGTCGCTTTCGAGCAAATGATGGACAGGTCTCGTCCAGGATATCTGGCATGGAAGCTGCAGCTAGGAGGTGATCGATTGAGGTCCGCACTTTTTCGGTTCTCGAAAACCACGCATTGCATTTCGAGCTTGGCTTGTCAGGCTTGAGAAGGTCATTGGCGGGAGAATTACTCACCAAATCTTTCCACCGGCAGGGGACTCGATTGTGTCCAAGGAGTCGCATCCGTGCGTGGGACAAGTCTCGTCCGTCAAGCTTGAAGTGATAATAATCGCCATCGTGATCGCCGTTCCGGGTAGCAACTGACTGGTCCTCGAAAGAACGACGCCGCTGTTCTTGGTCTTCACGTACTCGTAGTTGCCAGCCTGTACCTCCAACGACCCCCGCTTATCCTTGAACCTTTGCTTAACTATGGCGTCTAGAAGATCGAAATCATACTTAGACGGTACAGGAAATTTATGACCAAGTGCATCTTCCACGATCAACGGAGCCTGGAAGTAAGACCACCTTAAGTCGGGGCCTTCTAAGGAACTTTTGATGTCAAGTAGTACAGCATACGTCTGCTGAGTTGAGACACTATATGTACATCAGCCAGAACTCCTATGATTAAAGCTTGAGTACGATTGGGCAAACACTTACCACACTCTGGCTATCATATCGGTTAAAGACCTCCACGAAGCCCTAAACTCTCCATTTATTATTTCAACGAGTTGTCTAAGCATCCTCTGAGTACTTTTGATAAGAAGTGTCTGGCCCTTTAATGAAACATTGACACTCTTGATTACTTTCTGAGTCTCCTCCAATCTCTCGCAAACCTGAAGATGGTTGGCGAAGGCTTTGTCAGATGCAATGTCCATCTTCTCCAACCCATGCTCAGCCAGCAGGATATTTATGGTACCGACATGAAGACTGAGGTAGCCCTGGAGCTTGCGGACCTCTTCCATGTGAGATAATCTCCACCGTATCTTGTCTGCGGTACTGTTCAATATGGCGCATTTCCCCCAAACCCCAAGACTCTTGTCGTATTTCTGAATCTTGCGGAGGAACTCTTCTAGAGGAAGCCGGCAACTCAGTGCGGCATATTTGATAGATTCGACACTCTTTAACGCGTCTTTACTCCGTAAACCGTCGAGATGATGTAGGGCTTGTTGAAGGCATTCTAATTCTCGCAAAAGCTCTTGATATTCCACTTTTGAACCCTTGGTGTCTTGGAGGCAGGAGGAGATGTCCTTGATGAGTTTGCCAACGGCAATGAAATCACCAACCGAGATGCCAAATGACATGACTGAAACACTTAGAATGTAGACCTAGTTAGAAATAAGATCGCAGTCCAGACAGTCGATACTCGAGCTCCTTGAGATGAACGTTGACTCCAAGGCTGAGACGCTTCCCCGCCCCATCCTTGGACGGGCCACAGCTGTATGCTCCTAGCTTGCGCCTGCAGTATACCCTCACGACGATTCGCTCCTTGCCTTGCAGCCTTCTCCTGACCGGTCTCTTGGCGACATTTCAACCTTATCACTCCTGGCGTTGATACAACCGAATGCATAGCATCGCAAGTTTGTCTTCATCTAAAGTCTGCATCGTCAGGCTGGTTTTCGACCGTAGTGATCATCCCATTGGCTTGGTACTCCTTTTTGGCCACCTACTACTGCAATTCTGCATTGCACAATAAATGGCCTTTGTTGCCGACAATTCACTACTGCGAAACACGACCGTCAAAGTTCTCTATTATGGACCCATTTTCGTGATCCATTAATTGCTTAGGATATTAACGTTTAAACCCTGCAAACCGCGCATCTATGAGGCTATCCAAAGGTCCATGGTCCATCGTTACAAAACGTTCGCGGGAGTCGCACTAGCACCACAATCGGCAAAAGATCGACACGGCACCAACGTCAGATGGTAGGATTCGTCGGATTGACGTCACCCATGGGGGATACAAGAAAGCCTGATCTAGAACCCAACCTTTTTGTTCATGGTACTTAAAAGGCAGCTTGGAAGCTAGCTTTGTTACTTGGATCCTACACCAAACAGATACAACCTCGACTTTAAAGCCCGCACATTTCCCTACTCCCACGTACGGAACTACTACCACTACTACAACAGCAAAACCAGACGAACCTTACAAGTCCACACGTAAACTCTTCAAACTTCCACAAAGATGTCGAACAACCAAGAACAAGAGCACATCCCAACAGGCAGCAAGAACGAGGAGCAAGAAGAAGAGCAAAAGGGCACCGGCGGCCTCCTCTCACCACTCGGCGACCCACTTGGTAAATCCCCTTTCCCCTACATCCTCTCCACCCCTCTCCCTCATCTAAAGACAAAACTAACCCGCTTCCCACACAGGCAAAGCCCTAGGAACCGGTCTCCGCCCCATCGGCGCACCCCTAGAAAAAGTAACAGGCCCACTCGGAAACGCCGTAGGCGGCACAACACGAGGAGCCCTAGGGCCCCTGTTGGGAGAGAAGGACGAACGCATGGAGGTCATTGGGGGAAACAACAAGGATAGTTATGAGGCTAGACCGGAGAAGATTGCGGGGAAGGAGCAGACGGGTGATAATCCGTTGGGGTTGGATCAGACCGGTAGGTGGGGGTTTAGGGATCAGCAGTAGGTAGGCTGATTTTGACGGATGGTAGGATGGATGGACGGGTTTTTGTTGTACGAATATATATCTAGGGACGTTATGTTTAGTTCTGGATTTGGGGGGTACCTGGATGTTTTTCACGGAATGACCTTACAAGTATTAAACTTGGAATTGCCACGATTCTTCCAAAACGTTTGGGAAAGTACAATTCTTCGCGAACAATCCATCTCACTGCGAAATGAGCACGAGATGTATCCAAATATATGTGTTTTACACTTGCATTATTATAGTAAAGTCTACCTAATCTTTGCTATTCAGGTATACACCTTGATGAGAAGTGAAGATGGTACTCTCAAAACACATATGACAAGAAAGTCAGAATACGCCCAAAATGTTAAGACTCACTCGCTCGCTCAGGCAGATAGCTATAGAAATCGACGCTGAGATCGTCCCTCAACGACCAGAGATCCAGCACATGCGAAGTGAATTAACTTGAGAACCTCGAACCATACTAAAAAGCTGAAACCCCATTTTGATACTTGACGAATGGCTTGAAAAGTCGGAAGCAATCGTGCGCCATGATGTAACGAAAGCCGATAGCACTGGAACTCCTTCGCTAAGTGAGTGCAAAGATCATGATGCTGAAGCGATAGTCCATGCTGTGACAAGTCGAACGATTTCCCAAAACTCCGGAAATCAAGACTCCCATTGTTGCGCCCGGCTGTGAGGAACAAAACTCCCATAATCCCTAGGTTCATCTTCTTCAAGAAGACTGTCCAAAACACTATCCACCTCTGTATTCGTGAAAGTCATTGCGTCCTCCTCCTCGAGCTTATGGCGCAGTCGATAAGTCTGTACGCTTACATAGATGACGAGCGACGTGCCGACGATGAATGCCGCCACAGCGAGAAATACATTGACGGGTAACGGGTTACCATTGAAAGGCCCTTTAGTGAGGGCGTCAATACCAGTCTGTGACAAATTGACTAGACCAGAGAAACAGATGATGGTGCCATAAACACGACCAAACGTAGCAAAGCCGAAGACTTTGGACGCATAGTCGGACATGGCAGAATAGTAGAGTGGACGGCAAAGGACAAAAAGAATCACGTTTATGTATCCGGCCCAGAGCGCAGGAATAGAGCCCACAACACCGATGACAGTGAAAATAATGACAAGAATTAAAAGCACGCCCTGCGTACTGAGGTTGTCAAGCATTAGTCCGAGGAATGGAGTAGAAATGACACCTCCTATGGGAAGTGCCCAATCAAAAAACTGATTGATGCGAGTGGCCAGCACCGGAGAATTGAGCATGTACTCGTATTGTTCGCGAATGGTGGCGATGAAGTAATTCATGCGAACCATCTGCAACACGGTAAGAAGTGAAAGGAGAATGAACCAGCCAGTGAGCATCTGTTCCTTCGCGGATTTGTTATGAAGCGCTCCCCATACTCCGGATGCCTCCTGTCTGTGCTCTTCCTTCTCCTCTCTGTACTTCCTAGTTTCGGGGTCTCCAACCAAGCTGTCGAGCTTCTTTACTCTTCTGCGCCGTTGAATGCTTCTGCCCTTTCTGATCCTCCAGACCTCGTCATCTGGGAGTTCTTCGTCAGACTCGTGAACATCCCGGGTAGGATCTTCAGCGCGAGCAATCTTCATTTCGAGCTGTGGGATCGTCTTGTAGCTTTCGCTTGGCAAAAGGGTAAATTGAGCGATGGCGACCATGATTGGAACAAGCAGATAGAGTAGGAAGAAACTTTGCGGTTTGAATGCACCATTGGTGGACTCATAAGCGAGTCTGTAGAACAAGAAGACAGCAGCTGAGGCATCAAACGCTCCTGTGACGAGAGCCACAATGGTGCCAGAGTTCTTTGGGAATGCATTAGCAATTTGAAAAGCAGGGAGGAATACCGCGCTGCCACCGAGTGCAAGAAAGAAGTTGCCAATCGTGTAACCGTCAAACTCATCAATCTGAAATGCAAGGCTCATGAGGATACTCCCTGCGGCGAGACAAAGACAGCCAAAGTAGAGGCAAACACCGGGACCATAACGGTCGAGCATGGCTCCGATTGGAAGAGCGGAGACATTTGCCGTTGTCGACGCCAGGCTGAAGAAGAAATTCAAACGAAGGTCCTGTTCATAACAAACCTCGACGTTGGCTTCCAACTCTTCCTGATGACACAAATCTCGAAAGACGCCCTCTTTGACCAGGATGGGCTTCAGTGCAGCGAACCCAAAGACGATCCCGCTGGCAAACCAGCAGGCGAAGACGGTGACGATGACTTGTGCTGATATCATGTGTCAGTGGCGGCGGTCTGATATTGCCGGATCAGGAAAAGCTTACCAACTCGTTTTGCGGTGGAGACGTGATACTGGGTGACGCCACCGTACTCTTCGTGTGTCTCTTCTGGGTGCTTGAGTGCATCGTAACTGATGATGCGGCGAATGGACTTCTGGGTGCCGCCGAATTGACTCTCAAGTGAGAATCGGCGCTCGGATGCGCGGTCGAGAGAGAATTGTCGTTCTAGTGGGGGCAGGAAGAGGTCGACAAGTGCCTCCTCGCGATCTGTGCCGTCAAGCGGATGCACATGTTGAACCAGAGACATTTACCGCAGAAGTGGTTGAAGTTGCAACTGCGATGCCGGTTGGGAGAGGGCGCGACGGACAGCAGAGGGTGGATGGAAAAAGTTTTGGAGGAGAGTTGCGGACTTGCGGACTGGTCTCGACAGGAGGAGGTGAAAAAGTGGGAAGAGCGGAAGCTATATTGAGGAGCTTGTCGAGACCCTGGCAGAGAAGGCGCGCCGCATCGTCGGCATCGGAGGGTCGCTGGTCGCTGGTCACTGGTCACGCGGGACGCGCAAAGACGAGAAGGTTCGTTTGTAAACTGCAAGGCCGTTCGGAGAGAGCCCAGAACAGACGTGACCCTAGAAGGTATTCACTGTGCTGGTACCGGTGGGTGATGCTGGTTGCTGGCCCTGCCCCCTTCACTTTCACAAAACTACTCGCGGTTACAGGCCTCGCAGGAGATAGCAACGCGTCTGTGATTGGCCGGTGGTGGAATTCGAGGCGCCTGATTGGTCAGGACGAATGCAATCGACGATCTGCGGGTCGCTCCGCACGCACGCAAGCATGCTCACGCCGCCGTTCTCGCTCTCGCGCCCGGTGTCAAATTCAAACAGATGAATGATATCTCGGCCTGGAATCCCGAAGGCGTCCTGGTAGGCCAGTATTGCCTGCCACGGGCTGCTGGTCCTTCCCCTTGGCAGATAAGAAGTGGCTTGCCCGAATAATTGGCCCCACCTCTGTCGACTGTTTGAGTCCTGCGTGCGTCTCAAAAGGTAGTCATCATCCTGGCATCTGTAGTGTGAACCCTGCAGCCAGACCATCTTTTGGTGGTTTGTTTTCAAGGAACTGGCACGCCGAACGACCTGGAATCCCATATCGCGCGGGGTCTGCATTTCCACCTCAACATTCCCTCTCCCCCGTCACCTCACCTACAGCAAGAGTGACACTGCAAGTAGTTCCGCTACACAAAGGTCAGCAGGTGATTTGCAGTAGCGTGCATCTTGTGGCGGTTGCTCAGCAGAGATTGACATGCTCCGTAGTCTGCATCAGCACATACCACTTTCACAAACACCATAACCCTGAGAGCTCTTTCGCGGCCTGCATCCATCCCGTCCTGCGTGGGATCAATTGCCGTCCCCTCCAGTGCACTGTGACAATGTGCATCGCATGGCTTGACTCGCAACCTTGGGAGAGCTCTTTCCACCTGGTTCTGGAGATTTCTCGGACCCCACCCCGTTGAGGGGTGAAGGACCCAAGTCTATGGATCGACATACTTCAACCCCACATATACCTTCGTGCCAGTTAGTATAGCCTCAGACATACATCCGACTATCATTACATACACAACCGGCGATGGCATACCTGAGAATGTGACTCCAAATTCCCCACTCAAATCATCAAATGCTGCTCTGCCAAGCTGTCCTTCATGGTTTCTCGCCATCTAGCTCACTGCTGTCGCAGAGGCTTCCTCCTTTCTCATGGAGCTGCCCCAAGCACAGGGAAGAGTCTCTGCCTATGGCTTCGATCCCTCCATGTATATCTGCAAAGAGCTGGTGTATAGTCCAGTTCGAGAAAGAGTCCGAGGCCGAGAAGCACCTTCGCAAATCAGGTGACTGCACACTGCCCTTTCATAAAATGCAGGCGGGAAGCTCGGAACCTGGTAAACACCAAATCGTGTCGAAAGAATTTGGTTGACAAGAGATATTGCTGTATTGAATGAGGGAGGATCTCCTTCTATGTCGTCGCAGTATGTCCGCTTGGGCTAAAGTTACACAAGCTACACCGTGTTTCTAAAGACCTGGATAGGCTCTTCCTGATTGACCACGTTATGAAAACCCAATTCCCTCCAACAAATTTGCACGGTTTCAATGAGGTGCTCTTGGACTGGGTGACGGGTGACCGTTTAATGGATTAGCTGGTGGGTTTAGGAGATGGGACCTCATGCCCGACTTGGCCCAGAGAAAGATCGCTCATTGATGGCGGAGAGGAGAAGAGGTGTCCAAAGGGTGGGCAGGATTCGTAGAATTGATGAGAGTTTCGAAAGAGACCGGTGCATATGGAATGTCGTACAATCATGGTTGAAGAGCAGTGCCGCAGGACGTTGGACGTAGCGAGATATCGAAGCTTGCGCGAAGAAAGCACATTGGAGAATCAACATAGGGTCATGGCAGTAGCAGTACTGTCGCAGCCATGACGACCTTTTGAAGCGACAGAACCGACTGGAGCACGGTGACTTGGAACGCACGTTTGAGAAGAGATGAGGTGGGATTAAGCTCTTGAATTACTGCGAACTGTGGCTTTAATTGCATTCCAACCAACTGAGGGCTTACCGTGTCACATGCGATGTCGCAATCCCTCTGTTCATGACAACATCCAACAACCATGTTCACAATATTTGGGATTAGGATAACCGTATCCAGCACGCGCCAGCTTGTACATATATTGTGAGCGAGTCAGTGGTCAAATGGCGCTGGAGGGAGCCCTGGTCCCCGCGGATGAGGGAGGAGAGGGATGAGTATATCCATCAAAGTGCAGAGGAAGGCATCGTGAGATCGAGGAAAGCGGAAGCCCAGGTGCCAAGGCGGCGAATTGATTGAGTGGTTTGCAAGGTGCGTGGTGAATAGACGACGGGGAGATGGTGGGCACTATTTCAAGGCCAAAGGATGAGTTATTTTACGAGAGAAGTTGAGGATGGCAAAGGCCGAGCACGCACTATGGTGGAGCAATGTGAGTGGGTGGAGGCCATGGATCGCATTTGGGGCGACGCGAGTGGACGGGGCGCCGACAGGGGAGTGGAGGACAGGGTTAGACAGAGTACGGTTGGCCTCTGCTGGCCTTTTCCGGATGTTGCTCGGGTCGGGTTGCGCCGGGGCTTCTGAAGAATTTTGGCCGGCGCAGAGGAAGCAACTTTTGTCCCTATCGCCGTCACTCCCAACCTCATCTTCATCACTCATCAGAGAACAACCCTCCCCCCTCAGTCCTTTCCACCCCACTCCCCTCCATTCCATTCCATCGCCGTCGCCATGTCTGCCGCTCCTCCTCCAACTTCCACTGGCTCCCCTAAGCTGGATGCCATCAAGGCCACCGCTGCTGCCGCGGACCCATCAAAGCCCCAGGGCCTTGCTCTCTACTCCAGATTCGCCTTCGCTGGCGCTGTCTGCTGTTCAGTCACCCACGGTGCCCTCACTCCCGTTGATGTGTACGTCTTCTGCGTTCCCTTCATGCTTTGTTGCGCGCCAATGGCTCGTTGTTCTTGATGACCGAGGCCGCGAAAGCTCTTCCCTCAACACTCCGCTAACATTTGCACAGCGTCAAGACCAGGATCCAGCTCGACCCCCAAACCTACAACCGCGGTCTCCTCGGCGGCTTCAAGCAAGTCATTGCTAAGGAGGGTGCTGGCGCCGTCTGGACAGGTTTCGGTCCCACCGCCGCCGGTTACTTCCTCCAGGGCGCGTTCAAGTTCGGTGGATATGAATTCTTCAAGCAGCAGAGCATCAACGTTCTCGGCTACGAGACCGCATCCCAGAACCGCACCGCTGTCTATCTAGTCTCTTCGGCTCTTGGTGAATTCTTCGCTGACATTGCCCTCTGCCCTCTTGAGGCTACTCGTATCCGTCTCGTCTCTGAGCCTACATTTGCCAATGGTCTCGTCGGTGGTTTCGGCAAGATCTTGAAGAACGAGGGTGTTGGTGCCTTCTACTCTGGTTTTGGTCCTATTCTCTTCAAGCAGTATGTATCGCTTGTTCCTTGACTTCCGCCTCCGGTATCTAATGCTTTTCACAGGGTCCCATACACCATGGCCAAGTTCGTCGTTTTCGAGAAGGTCAACGAGGCCATCTACCGCTCCGTCGACAAGAGCAAGGCCTCCGACGCCATGCAGACCGGCATTAACCTTGGTTCCGGTCTTATCGCCGGTTTCGCCGCCGCCCTTGTTTCCCAGCCCGCCGACACTATGCTTTCAAAGATCAACAAGACCAAGGGTCTTCCAGGAGAGGGTACCACCAGCCGTTTGATCAAGATCGCCAAGGAGCTTGGTTTCCGCGGCTCATACGCCGGTATTGGTGCCCGTCTCTTTATGGTTGGTAAGTCATAACATCCACATCCACTTTCGGTAACACATTTGAGCTAACACAAGCTTCCAGGAACGCTCACTGCCGGTCAATTCGCCATCTATGGCGATATCAAGAAAGCACTGGGGGCCACAGGAGGGGTAGAAATCTCTAAATAGAGGGCTATACAATTGGAGAAAAAGGCGGAGAGAGTGATAGGGATGACGTTGGGACAGCCATGAACCCCGAGGCCTTGAAATAAGGCTTTTAATTACGGAAAAGTTGGTTTTTGGTCTGTCATGTATGTTTTCTTGCATATGGCATGGTTTGATATCTTTCCTTTCTTGCGTTTGTTTCGCAGCAAATAAGTTATAGATGTTTTCTCCTCTTTCCACTCCTATCTAGAGGGATCTGTAACAGTACGATTAGGAGCTTAGCTGCAAAATAGACGGTATCATATTCAAAGGAGAGACGTTTATTCATAGTGCTTTATCCATCGACTATTCGAATTCGATGCGATTGTGAAGTCCTGGGGGGCGCAGGCATGGATGGAGGTTACAGGTGAAGTAACCAGTCACGTGACCTTCAGTAGGTCATTCCCATCCTATACCGAATCGGATACAGCCATCCACGAGGAAGCGTCCTGCACTACACTGACTATCCCGCGCATACGGAAATCATTGAATTCAATTGCTCCTATTGCAATTCCCATCCGGTTGACTTCTCACAAGTTCTTTGACAGCGTGCCGTTTTACCAACGCTCCATTCCTACACAATATCCCGCGATATTCTAACTTATTGTATGCTATCTATCAAATAGGTCACTAGAGCGCAAAATCAAAAGCCTATTTAGCATACAATGCCGTAGACAACTTTGACAATTGTGACGAAAAAAAAAGGAGATGGTTAGTGCAGTCAGCCGGATATCGCGTGCAGATGCAGAGGGATAGCTGATATCGCGCGAAAACAAGCATTAGGTCGGGGCAATCAGTTTTTCAGAGTAATATTCACTATTATGGCAACATGGTATCAAGTTCATTTCGATATGTTTTTCATAAGACAAGCCAAGTTACTATATGCGCCTGGTATCTCTTAGTCGAATAGCATGAATACGGGCTGGACCGTCTAGGCGGTGGCATGTTGGGTTTATTGATATCTATTTACGAGAGTTTTGTAATGTGACATCGAATGGAATCCGTATATTGAGTATATCCGCTCATGTTTGCCTTCCATCCGAGATGATGCCGTCACAATAAAAAACCAAAGGTTAGGGAGGATGCCGAGGGCGCCTCACAAGGCCATCGAGGTTGGGAGAAGACCTGCAAGAGGAATCACTCGGTAGGCGCAATCGTCGAGGGTTTGCCCTTTTGCCCAATTGATCATCACCTGGGCCCGACTGTCAATGGAGCCGCCCTCTTCTCGTTGGAAACCATAGAAGCTTATGTCCTCCCATCGAAGGCACATATGCTCTGGCCGCAGCAGATGCCGTGCGATGACTAGGCCAGGAGCTTTGACACCAGGTGGAAAAGTGAGGATAGTATATGTAAGGTAGTGAAGGTCAAGGCAGTGAGGGTGGATGAGTGAGGGTGAAAGAGTAAGGGCGAAAGAGTGCGGTTTTGGATTAGGTAGTCAAAGATCCCCGCCAAATTCTGATAGTATCCTCGAAAGGAAGGCGCTCATGGTAGCAATGCGGTCGAAAACAAAAGTCATATACAGCAGAGCACAGAAACATATAATAGCCAATTTTCGATACCAAGACAAAAAGATAACTTTCGATAGAGACCTGATATCGTGCTAAGGATTCACCTGCACTTTTCTAATTTATCATAGATTCAGATGGAGATATCATGCTATTTTGATCTAGAGATTGCCAAAGAGCTCGAGGAACTGAGTGTCGCTCGACGATTGGTATCAAGTTGCGTGACTGCTCGTTCAGTGCAATGTTTACAATGGTGCTCCCCGAGCTTTAAAGAAAAACCTGGGCGCTACTGAGGGCGACACTTGTACTTTCCCTTCCCTAGGCTTCGTTGTAAAGGGTCGTTGTTGCCGGGGATGTACTACGGCGAGAAGATGGGAACATGATACCGTATTTATTTCAATCTCTATCCATTCTATGAGCCATATTGAATCCAGGTGCAGTACCTCGTAATCTAGTCTATTCCCCATAAATGTTTGAATCAAAATTCGTTGGGAATTTGTCTCTTCCCCTAGCCTCCTTATTCGCCCAGATACTAACACTGAGACCCTGACATTTGAACAATCCATATCCCTCATCATCGATGACAACCTCGCCTCCTTCCCATCCAAGTATATCTGTCCATCGCTCCCCGGCATGCTCATTGCCAACCGCCATCTTGATCTCGCCGGGTTTGGCGTTGCTCATGATACACGCTAATCCAGAGGGTTTATCCCAAGTCCCGCGCCGGACGAAGCCAATGCAATTTTTGTTATCCCAGTAATCTTCCTGATCACCATAGGCGTATAATTTGCGGGCTAGGATGAGATCTGCGAGTTTGCCGCCGCATGAAGGGGGTTCGGCGTGCTTGCCTTCGATGCCGTAGAGGTCGCCATAAAAAGGGCAGGGGTATCCTTCTTGTCTGAGCAAAATGAGAGAGTATGCTAGAGCTTTGAAGAATTCTTCAATAGGCGTAGCGACTGTTTGGCCTGGCTGGGTGTCGTGGTTCATGACGACCGTGACGGCGTTTACGGGCTTTGCTTGGACAAGACTGTTTTCGAAGACTTTGCGGAGGTCCGAGCCTTCTGTTGCGGAGATGTTGGAGAAGTTGTAGAGGAGTGGTGCGTCAAAAAGGGAAATTTTGTTGTTTATGGCGTCGAGCCATTTGACCATTTGTTTTGTGTTGTTGACCCAAAATTCGCCAACAATGAAGATGTCGTCGCCGCATCTTTCGCGAAGATTGTCGACCCAGGAGCTTGTGAAGCGCTCGCTGTAGTGTTGTACGGCATCGAGCCGAAAGCCTTTCAAGCCTATCTCCTGTGTGATCCAGACTCCCCAGTCCTTGACGTCTTTCTGAACTTCTGGGTGGGAATAATCTAGCTCTGAGAACATTAAGTAATCCGCATTTCCCTGTTCATGATCGACGGACTGGCTCCACCTCTTGTTGTCTCCGAGAATCTTGTATATAGCCTTCTTCCAACTCTCCTGGTTCCAATCTGTGCCACTGAAGTGTTCCCAATGATACTTCATGCTTGAGTATTTGTCACCACGACTAGAGAAGTCAAAGCCTAGCCACGCCTCAATGTCGTAGGCTTTTGATGTTTCTTTCGCGCGGTAGTTCTCATCCACTTCGACGGCACGGCATCGTTCGGTTCTATCCGCTCCAGCTCTGTGATTTAATACCGCATCCCAATATACCCCAATATCATTCTCTTTTGCAACTTTGCAAAGCTCTAGCAGTTCCTCTTTCGAGCCCCATTTTGTAGCCCGCGAACCCTTTTGCTCGAACTCGCCGAGGTCATATAGGTCATAAATGTCGTACCCATTCCCATTGGGTGAGGCGCCTTTACAACCAGGTGGTAGCCATATGTTGTCGACTCCAATAGCTTTTAATTTGGGGATAGCGGTGGTTAGACGTTTCCAGTGCTTATTGTCGGCTGGCACGTTCCACTCGAAGCCCTGGAAGAGTGTTGAATTTGTTGGAGTCGGCTTTTGGTCTACAAATTTCAGCAATTAACTTTCGTGGAGATGGAAGGAAATGCTTCAGTACCATTGCTGCCCATTTTGGGTATGTGGAGGTTTAGATATAAGGTGATGAGAACACGGCGGAAGCAAAGGAGGTGGCGCACTTACCAGAGGTGAACAGCGACTAAAACCGGAAAGGGATCAAATACACCTTTAAATATTATTCGCTACTCTAGAGCTTAGGATGATTTCACTCCGAGTGTCTCGTTGGGCTATTATTTCTTGCTTCCTTGATTATATTCGCTCGTCATCCTTGGGACTATGCATGTTAGAGCTTGCACATGACCCTGCATGACGCGGATTAGAGTGAGGCTATTTCCCAGATCTGTCCCTGCAGACGCGGCTCTTCCCATGGGAAGAATGAGAAATACAGGGATTCAATGGGGGTTTTCTGTGTCTGTTCTTCAGGTTCGCCGTTGACGTCGACGTGCATCCGTGGTCGATCATAGCGGGGCAATTGATGTGAGGAGCCTAGGCTCTCGGGTAGCGAATTGACGGAAACGAAGGCAATACACAACACAGCATAGAATCGGACTGTCCAGTTACCAGAAATTAATACTAAGCTAGGAAGGGGTTTATTTTTAGTAGAAAACTAGCATCATGCTCATTAGCTTATCGTGATGTTGATCGTCAAGTTTGAGGTCGACACAGTATTATGTTTGTCTCGAGATTTCTGCACCACAAGGGCTGGATCAGAAGGGGCCATGTGTGCAGCCACAGAGGCTAGGCTGCGACCCAGACAGACGTAGTTCTATTCGGAAAATTCCAAGCCTATTAAGTACTATGCAGTATGAATGGTTGTAGGAAAATGATGCTCGTAGCCAAGTGTGGTGATTGCAATGCTGTGGCAGTGAGGCTAGACCCAATACGGCTAGACTCACAGATAATATCCCAGACCTCCACTCTCCCAACTTCACTATAATCGTACATGTGCATTACAAACATTTAGATGTATTAGACGAGATAGCCTTGAGCTATCGGGAGAGGTCTAAAAAGGGACCCAACGCGTGTACAACTCCAGCTTTCGAGCCTGATTCAGCCTCGTAGTTGCCTAACCGCTCCCACAGCCTCCACCTCGTACCTCGTAACACAAATCTAGGGTTCTCCTATCCCCCATTTTTTTTTCTCTGCAGGTAATCTAACGATTTTATCTTTTCATGCCCACTGGGAATTCCAGTAATGTTCTAACAATGGATAAGGATCCTGAGAAGCACAAGCTACGCTCGGCGCGCAACAGCTTCTTCAACACGTTCCTCAAGCGCCCGTATTCCAAACCGCCATCTGTTCGCTACGAAGATACAACAACCCCGGATCCAATTTCCATGGCGTCAGCTAGTTGGCGCTCCATGCTCCTACGGCGTAGAGCAGACGACAGCCAGGACGCTGAAGGCGACGGAAAGAAACCTCCGCTAATCATCCGTTTCTACGATCCGGAAGTAAAAGCCAAGGATGCGAATGGTCGCACTCTAGACGACATCCTAGAATGGGAAGACGCCAAACTTGAGCGCTGCCACAACTATATCCAGATGCTCTTTCCACTGCCTGAGGGTAGTCCATTCAACTTCGAGGCGCCGATCATCACTCGTACGGTACTTGAAGCTTTCCTTGAGAGGAACGAGTTGAGGGATGGACTGAGGAGAAGCTTTGAGAGGATGCTAGAGTTCTATGGCTTTGAGTTGCAAGAAGTAGAGGAAGAAGATGACAAGGAGCTCGAAATGAATGGGAGGCAGGAAGGCCCTCTTCATGATCAATCCCAAGCAGCAAATCAACAAGCAGCAAACAAAGAAATCCTGAATTCGACCGATGAGCAGATAACGCCGATAGAAGAGGGGACCAAAGACGGCGATCAAGAAAAAGCAACAAAACCTCCTGCCGACTCTAAGCTTCCCGCTGTTGAGCCAACTGTAACAGAGCAGCGTAGTACGGGACACTCAAATCCCAAGCAAGACACAGAACCAACAGTCCCCTCCATGCTAAACCCTTCTGGAAGAACTGGAACGCAATCTACCACAGAATCTGAAGAGAACCCTGATACAACCGAAGAACCCGACCCAGAAGAAGCGCAAAAAGCCGCCTTCGCGCGTTACCGATCCCTCTTCCCCACAAACCTAATCGTCATCCGCGCTCCAAACTGGAGAAAAGCATTCAAAAACTGGGCCATCCGCTTCGACCACAATCACCTCCGCATCACTCGCATCCTGCGCAGTCTTCGAGTCCTCGGGTTGCAGGAGGAATCCGAGGCTTTCTACATTGCCCTAAAGCACGCGTTTCATGATCCTAGGATCTATATTAATGAGCGGTCTATGCTGTTTTGGAGGAGGGCAGTTCGTTTGCCGTTGTCTATTGCCCCGGATGGTGATCCGGTGCCTTGGATGACGAGGTGGGAGAATGAGAGGGAGGAGAGGGAGTCTGCTAGGGAGAAGGAAAGTAATGGTGGTTCGGAGGGTGTAAAGTCATAGTGCTGCTTAAAGGAGCTGAAATTCTGGAGGTGCTGTGTAGTTTCTGCTTTCCCTAAGCGACCATAGAGTCAGATACCTGTATGGGTGTCAATATTTCTGGTTAATGTCGTCCTTCAGCATGCGGAATTATTCGTAGCATTAATAACATGAATCACGTCCACAATTCAACGCCCGATCGCATCGCACACACGTAATGATCTGGCAAACAATTTCGCTTTTGGTGAAATTTCCAAGTATATACACCATTCACCAATGTACTCAGACACAGCCGAATCTCTCTTCATCTTCTATTCCCCTAGGCCACATCTAATCTACCACTCAGATGCAAGGTCGCCCCGCCTCTTTCCCCTCAAGTCCCACTTGCCCTGCCATCCGAATCAGACACTGGTCTCAGTTTCCATAGTATTCGCATCCACTCACCTCGTATTTGTATCCAATGGTACCGACAATGGCGGGAACTACGACGGCGTAGGCGATTGTGATCCACGCTGTTCGGGGGGTCCAGCGGAAGTACTTGTGTCGGTTGGTGGTCATTTCTACATCAATTCATCAATACTATTCATTCTTGGTCGTTTACGGAGGGTAGGTTGCCGGGCTTTCGAGGGGTAGGAGGGTGGGCGTACTGTTCCATTTGATGAGAGCTGGATCCGAACGGATCGCTGGAGAGGTTGGGGTTAGCAATTGAAGCAATCGGGCATGGGCGGGGAGAATACTTACTGACTGGGCCGTGTCCCGCCATCTTGAAGTGTTGTGCGGGGTCTGGCAGCGGTTTTTAGGTGTCTGGATTGGCTTGCGGCTTGCGCTGAGGTTGTTCAGGTATGATAGCTTGAGCCGACGGATGACTAAGTGAATGCTTGGCGGATTGAATGCCTCAAAATTCAGGCAACAATTTTGCACGTGCACCACCAAAGACCTTTGATTTTGCAAGGGACGCCAATCCGCGCTAGAATCTGCATCTGCATGGCGACAGTGTCGGATGCATCTCATTGGTTCACAAGCTTCAGATCTCTAATCTCCCCTTCCTCCATGCCAATGTCGATTTGCATCGACACTGCGTCATTTCACCCATCTGCCAGCTTACTCGCAAAATGATTACGACGTTGCCAAAACAAGCTGTACCAGCACCTAATCGTATTATAAGTTGAATTCAGACAAAACGTACGATCTCTTGGTGGGCCTGTCGGTGTTCCCTGGGGCAATGTCGGCGATTTCGCAAGAACAATTGGCCCGGCTCGCTGTACGGCGTAACCAACACCAGCTACAAAAGTTGCCTCGGTGCGGAGTATAAATGTCTTTAGTCCGCCACATGTCAATCTTCTCCCTTGTGATGATCTCGAAAAAACCTACACTTCTTCAAGATCCTTCTCAACTCTCCTCATTTAACTCATTGTAATAATATAGCGACCATCATGGCAGACTCGACCGATCAGCAAGGCTGCAAGATAACGCTACACTGGTATGCCACAGCTGCGCCACAGCCACCAACCCTCACCGCATTCTTCGGGCACAACGTCCCATGAGTGCCGGAATCAACACCTCCCGAGCTTTCAGCAGCTATTGCTTCGTACTGACGATAGATTAGGCTCAATAATTCGCGCGCCCAGCGAATCATTTGGATGCTCGAGGAGCTCAAACTCGACTATGAGCTGAAGCTCTATAAGCGCGGCAAGGATATGCTAGCACCTGCAGAGCTCAAAGGCGTGCATCCTCTAGGGAAATCTCCAGTGGTTGAGATTCAAGCCCCCGCAGCTGAGAAACCTATCGTGCTCGCCGAGAGTGGAGTGATTATAGAGTATCTCGCTGAACACTTTGGCACAAGGCTCGTTCCCAAGCGATATCCCGATGGCAAGGAAGGTGCAGTTGGTGGAGAGAGCGAAGAATGGTTAAGATACCGTGTAAGTCATTAGCCGTACCTACCGCGAGGCTACACGTACGCGGCACAGAGGCCAATAGTCTGCATTTGTTGGGTCTATCCTCAAATGACCAAAGTTCGTCCGGCTGAGCCGCCAACATGCAGTTTATTTGGCCTTGACCTGACGCAGTGTATACCGATCGCCCAGCCTAGCAAAATTAGGTATACTAGGCGGCATATATGTTCAGGGCTGATTTCTGTACAGTATCTAATGCACTATGGCGAGGGGTCACTGATGACTGTCATGATCATTGCGTTGGTCCTCAGTAGTAAGGACTCCTGGAACAAATGGTTCTTTGGCGAATGCTAACAACCAACCAGCAATCAAGAACGCCCCAGTTCCTTTCTTTATCAAGCCTATCACCAGAGGGATTGCCGACAAGGTAGATGAGTCGTACCTCAAGGGCGAAATCAAGACCCACCTGGTCTTTATGGAGGAATACCTGGGCGCATCGCCTAACGACGGGGAGTTTTTCTGCGGCACAAACCTCTCAGGGGCAGACTTCATGATGATATTTGCGCTCGAAGCCGCATTTCGCCGAGGGCCAATCACTGAGAAAACGTACCCCAAGCTGCACAATTGGGTCAGGCGAATGCAGGCCAGGGAAGCCTACAAGCGGGCTGGAGATAAAGTGGCAGAGGCGAGTGGTGAGTTTGAAATCGGAACGCTCGCGTCGTGACTCGGAACTAACGGCGAGGACCAGGGGAGCCATTCGTGCCCTTTTCCGATCTAGAGCAGTGATTTGATAGTGGCTGGGGCAGAAGACAGAATATGTGCGGGGGGTGCAGGGTTTTTCGAGATAGAGGGTGTTTGCCCTGCAGGACGTCACAGGCGCAACGGCGCAGTGGTCTTCCGTAGACGGCTCCATAGACAAATCATAAATCAACAATGGGCTTGAGAAGGCCATCCAAGCCCTGGCCGGCCAGAGCTGCGGCCGGTAGCATCCAAGACAAATAGACGCGGGACTCGCTGTTGAGATCGCAGTGCGTGCGTCCGAAGGATATTAATCAAGCCGCGCTACACTCGGCCTTGGGCGATGCGATGGGCGGGAGAGTATTCGGAGTCGATATGGCCGGCTCTCGAAGTCTCTGCGTTTCCTGGGGCTCCCTTACGTCAGATGGTGTCTCGTTGCATCACTAACCACGACGAGCACGCACCATAGGCCAGTTTGGCGACCATGTGGGAAGACAGACTCCCAGACTCAGCGCTGCGGTCAGCTAGGCGTAAGCATCAGCCTCAGGCCAGACTGCCCGCTCCTAGAAAGTTCCGAACGTGTAATAATCAGTAGGCGTTACTACGGTACACGGTGCCTGTCAAAAAAAGTCGCCCGAGCGCCTCGTCCGAGACGCCGCGAGTGCGTGCGTCTGCACCAGGATGGGATGGGATGGGATGAGCGTTAACCTCTTGAGATTACTGTGCCTAGGCCAGACAAGACGGACGACTACGATGATGATGAGATATGATATGATATATATCCAGCGCACTGTCGCTGGCTGTAGTGCACTGCACCAACTGCGGCGTTTGCTTTTGACATTGATTGTTTGTTTCTGCCCATCCGATACAACCACCCCCTTTTGTACTCCCGTAACTGTTCTGTACTCTATCTACCCTGACCCCACAGGCTGCGGTTACTTTTCTTGGTTCATGCTTTTCGATAATATAACTACATAGTCCCGAACTCCGTACAGGCACTGGCCCGTCCTACTCCGTACTCTTTCTATCTACCTCGACCCGGTTCCCCTTCCCCTCAAGCATACATACATAGGACGCAGCAGACAAGCCATCAAGGCATCCAGCCACCGGGTCCTTCGACCGTTTACCCACAAGCGAGCGCACTTCACGCACTGGACTCGATACGTCCACGACGACTAATAATTGCCGCCCCAAAACGGCCGCTTACACATTGACGTCCCTTCGGCCCTCGTATTAGCAATTTGCTGCGCTAGTCCCCTTTAGGAATATCCCCGGACGCTTCACAATTCCCACCCTCACCTTACTCATCCATCCCTCAGCATTTCGGACCCCAAAAAGCTCTTCGAGCCCCTTCGACGCTGCTAGCAGCTCTATCTCGCCTCCAGTCCTTTGCGACTGCATCCGGGCAGTTTTGTTCAGCTCCAGCTAGTCTGAATGCCTGAACCGTCCTCACACGCCTCTTCACAAGCTGCATTTCAAAGCACTGACCAATCTCTTGCCCACCAGTTCGGTGGAGCAGATCCCCCAGTCACAACGGGTTATCTTCCGAACAACGAGTTCCGCTACGATGCTAAGCGGCCTACAAATGCTCCAGGCGCGTCATCGGTTCAGAACCAGGAGGGAGGTCAGGACGCTTCATTGAATTATCCAGGCTTCAGTGCTCAGCAGAGCCCGTTGCAGGCGCAAGCTCAAGGCCATTTCACCCACTACGCCTTCGGGCACACTGCGCCCCTGCTTTGGGATTGGAACAACTCAATTGACTTCTCCGAGTTCACGAAGCACTACGAGCCGCAAGGGGAGCTAGTTCAAGAGCTCCAGAATCAACGCGGCCCCTTAAACGACTTCAGCATTCCTCTTCCCGTTACAACTAGTGACACTGCCATTCAACAGTCGCAGACCACGCAGACTCCTAAGCTAGCCAACACCCAGAATCCGCTATCACCTCCACCGAAGCCGCCGGCGAAACCCGTTGTTCAAACGGGTATGAAGAGGAAGGCAGAGTCGGAACCCACTTCTGCAGCATCTCAAAGTGCCGGCTTCCAAACGGAGCTTCCACAGAACCCTTCGAAGCGCCCAAACAAGTCGCGCTCCTCGTCCTCAGCTTCTGCCACATCTCCCACCGTTGCCCCTGCGACCGAAACACGACGATCGTCAATGACTCAGGTTACCGCCGCTGCAGCGGCCCCCGAGACCGTCCCGGCAGCAGAATCGAATACAAATGCGGAAGTTCAAAAGCGAAAGGAGCCTTCAAAGGGAACCGGACCTCAAGGCAGAGTCATTGATGTCTCGAAACCTAGGAGGATAGTCGAGTCTCCCAGCGGCTCGGATCACCTTCCTGCGGGAAAGGTGTTTCCCATACAAATTGGATCTGAGCTATTCAGGTTGTCGGGCGCATCTATATCATCAGATGGTAAGCAAATCGCTGAGGTTCAATGACCAGATATTGTGAGGGCTAACTATGCTAGAGCACCCTCATATTTTTCCCATTTTTTCGGGGAGCAACTTCATAATTTCACGGGCCGAGCAGGTGACTTGAAAACATTGTACATCGACCGAGATCCTGAGACTTTTCGCGATATCGCACTACACCTTCAGGGGTACCACGTTGTTCCACGAGATGGAGAACATTTTGTAAAGTTGTTTGCAGACGCTCAATTCTACTCCTGTGAGTATCTTGAAAAGGAGACATCCTGCATAGATTTGCTAATAGAACATAGTGCCTCGTCTCACTAAACGACTCTTTGGAACAGACATATTCATACGCATTGGTGGGACGCCTTTCCAGATACCACGCGACCTGTTTTCTTCCCCTGGAGATAGCCCGAACTATTTCTCTCTTGGGTTTGCGCAATTCTTTTCAACGCCTTCCGAAGTGTTTCCCGGACTTGATCGCAATGCTCTTCTTCGGCCGCCCTCCATTTCCCCTCCTTCAATTCCAAATAGAAGTGGGGAGACTTTTGGAGAGCTCGTGAAGATGCTTCAGGGGTATAACGTGGAGATTCGCAACGAATCCCACCGGGCTCAACTACTGCGTGATGCTCGTTATTTCCATTTGAAGGGCTTAGAACAGCGCCTTATACCCTATGACCTCTCATTCAACCTCCAAAGAAATCAGTCCGAAATCCTAATAAGACTTGAGGACATACGTCAGTCTGGCGTATCTTTCTCTCAAGATACCCCATTCAGCACGTCGAATTCTGGCTCGGGATCTACCGTTGCGTCCGCATCAGGTGTTTCACCTGGTCCTGGAACAAGCAAGCCAACAAGTCCTTCGCCCTCTCTTGGTGGAGCACAGGCTAGAGCAGGCTTCGTGTCGTATGCAAGACCTTATACAGACGACTCCAAACAGACAAATGTCCTGATCATCGAGATTTCATCCACCGAATCGACAACTCTTCATTTCCCCGCCTATCCACCTACGCCGTCCTCCCTTTCAGGTCCTCTGACTCTTAATCTTAGAGCGACATTCCATGCCACTACTCTTGCCCGTATCACATCTCTTTTCAGTGTGATAGCGTCCAAGATGGGACTCCCAGCGACTCAACCACTTGGTCTCATGATGCTGGCTTCTGGAGGTGGGGTTGCCGCGCAACCTGTATCTCCGGCCAACTCCGGGGTCAGCGAGAGTCGGGTCCGAGTGCGCATTGCCTCCGATTGTTATTTGGATATTGACAATTCACCTGCTGAACTTGGAGTCGACAATCAGAGTGGTCGTCTTGGGTTAAGAAGGGTCTGTGATGGAAGACGAGCAAAACGAGCAAGGCTGAGCGATGACGACGAGCAAGAGGCAGATCAAAGTGAGTGGCTCTGGGGTGGGGCTAAGGCCGACGATGCACCCAGCTCTACCATAGAGGAGGAGCACGAAGAGAACTTAGTTGTAAAGAGGGCCCACTGGAGACTAAGAGTCGAGCCTGTTGAGGGCGAAGGAGTTAAAATGCAAGTTGTACTTTGTGGTGTGAGGGTTGAGGGTTTCATTACAGAAAAGAGTCGGAATCAGTCAAGAGGATTTTTGGGACACTGAACTAGCCAAGGCTCGATTTGATATGGTTGGTCTAGGAGGGCAAGGGAAGCATTGGCTTGACATTATAGGCGTAGGCTGGTTTCTCACATTTCTCTAAGGAGCGAACCGGGATGGTCTACTGACTTCACTATGGAAAATTCACGATGATAGCGATTTCAGTACTCATTGGGAGGCGACACGATTTACGCCAGTTTGGGTAATGGTTTTGATTTTGGTTTTTACTTCTGTTCCACGTCACTTCTTTTTGGCGAAGAACCTCGTTTCTTTCGATTCTTGTTTTTAAGTCAGAAGCACTCTGCATCATCGAGGCGCTTTTTGTAATATTGGATTTTTGGGTTTAAAAACCCCATTTGCTCTTCAACATGTTTTTAAAGAATACCTTAATTGTATAGGTACGCATCAATGTTTAAATCTTACTCATTCAAGGAATCTGGCGAGTTTAAGAAAGCTGCGTATGTGAGATATATGAGTGCACGGATCTATCTAGAGGAATTTCACAGCTCTACAAAATTGTTCAACTACCTTGCCATCTTCACCCTCCTTCAGGAGGAAATTCCCGCTCTCGCGAGAAAGAAGAAACCAGCCAAGCGATCAGAGAAATAGAGCATTATCACCAGACCATAAGACACATCCTCAAAACCACCATTTTAGCTACAAGTCAGCTATCAATTCTCAGACTCCCTATCCCATTCATCTTACATATAATCCTCACCCAATTCACAGCTGTTTCTCATCACACCGAAAGGTATTTTACTTTCCAATAACCAGGTCCCAGTAATTAAGAATATCTGAACGACAACGGTTCGATTCGAACAAGTACCGTGCTCCGACTCGACCTAGGTCCGGACTCGACTTCCGAATCCGCGGACCCGGGCTCCGAACGGTACTCTATACACGGTCGAGTGTGGTGGTGTTCAGCCCTACGTATAAGGGCAACTTTTAAGGTTCTGAGCTGAGGTGAGCTAAGAAAGATGGGTGGGGTTTGGGGAACCGAAGCGAAGTTAGATCAGATTAGGGTCTTACATGGTGGATGTGTGGGATTGCGGTGTTGGCGGGGTGGGGGTTTTCACATGCAATTTTGTGTTAAGTATGAAGAAGGAAGGAAGAGGAGGGGAATGGTTGGGGTTGTGTGAAGATAAGATTGTCTTGCGTTGCTATCACAGTGCGTTGATTAGTTGGAGGTTGAAGGATGGGGCTGTGTGCTGGGTTTTTAGTGGTGTTGGGTTTGGTATTGGCTTTGTAGCAAATTCTGGTCTCTTGCTAGACATTCGTGGGAGCTGTTGAAAATGGGGTTTGTTGTCGACGGTTTGTTATCATGAAAAGAATGTTGGGGAAACTCTTGGATGGGGCATGTACGTAGGTTTATAAGCTGCCTTGGGAATCATACTCTTCGATATATAATATGTTAAAGATTCGTATCTTAATTCTATTCAATAATACTACACCTATGCATATAACCCCTTCAAGCCCAACACATACAAACCAATCAAGTCTCGTCCACCATCTACTACACATCCCCCCTCCCCAAACAATATCCCACAATCCCGGACTCCACACCCCGAACGACCCCTCCATCGCTCACATACTCCGAACCTTTGAACTTTGAATCCACAAAAGCTTATCCCAGCCTCATCGCGCGACTCGCCTATCCCCACCGAGCATACCGACCATTCATCGCCGAATCTCGGCAAAGCCACATTTCCATTTCCAAACTTACACTTTAGGCTAGACATAGAATGTTCGTCTTGTATGTTTTGGATGTGATGCGAGAATTGGTAGCGAATGATGTGTGTAAGGTTTATGTATCGTAGATGGAAAGGTATAGTAGACATGACATGAATCTTTTAAATTATGAAACGAACGCATATGTACTAGTTCATGGGCCGCGCAATTACACATATTACCTTAGGTAAAAAAAAAAATAATAATAATACTAAAGAGCCTTAAGGGGAATGGTTATGGTTGTGTATAGTCTCCACGGCCTTTGATGCTCGTTTTATTTATTAATATATTAAAGGTTCTTCGTCTTCTTCTCATCACCATTACCCTCTAACCTATTCCCAACCCACCGTAGCAACCAATAAAGCTAGACCCCTACACACCCACCTCCCAAAACGTTCAACAAATCCTCAGTTCTCATATCCACCTTCTTCTATCCCTGAAAAACCAGCCTGAGTAATATACATACATACATACGCCTTGCTTCTCTCTAGACGTCTACACAACACCGCACACCCAAGATTTCATACAGTAGTATATTAGTGGCAGATGACACACCCGCCCGCCCGCACATCCCACCGCATCGCATCGCATCGCATCGCATGGCCAAACATTACACGGCCAAGAGGTGTGATATACATACTCTGAGTCTGTGACACAGAATGATTCCCATCTGACTTGTTCTCCCAAGAGATGCCCAGATATGGGGCTTGGGTCAGGTGCGTGTTATCTCCTCTGGGCGTTTTTTCAGTTTTCAGTTTTCAGTTTTTTTTTGATTTCTGTTATTCCAAGGGCGAGAGTATCGATATTGGGAGATGCTGCAGTGGGGAATTAATTATTTGAGCATTGGATGGATGGATGGATGGATTTATTATGAGTGGGCTGCTAGGTACGCTCAAGTGTGGCTATGAAAGCTTATGTATAAAGTGAGCATTCCGAGAATCCAAAAGTCATTGAACGCTGAGGGGGAGAAAAGGATAGAGCCATGCCATGCCATGCCTGGTATCATAAGTGCAGACCGAAACCGCCAAATGAAAATCAGAATCCCATAGCCAGAGCCGTTCGACCCCAAACCCGATATATCTTTCAATTTCGAGGCCGTTTCGTACTCATTACCGGAAATCAAGAACACCATGCCACCCGTAACGCCAGATCAAAACCCGAAATTATACCACAGACCATCTCCTCACTTCGCATTTACAAGCGCATCGACCTTCTCGTAGAGTTCCGCAGGGTCATCAAACACGTACCACACATTCTCTGGGACGTGTTTGAATGCCTTCTTGAACCGGTCCGGGTCATCCTTCTTCTCCTCGTCCACTCCCTCGACCCCCTTCACTTTTCTGATGAATATAGCACCAATCCACTTAGGATACTTCCGATACATATCACCATAAGCTTCAGGATCTGACTGAGTGCTGTCACCAATGCAGATGAATTTGCGCTTGGGGAACCACTCGTGGACTTGTTCCATGCGGTCAACTTTGTAGGCTTCGGTACCCTGGGTCAAGTTGGCGAGGAAGCCAGCCAAGTTCATCCATGAGGCCTCGCGGAGGATCATAGTGCCGGGTGGGTAGTAGGTATCGCGGAATTCGCGGAGGAACGGGTACAGATTGTAGGGAGAGGCGGAGAGGTACCAAAATGGCGGATTGTCGAGTTTCTGCACAATGTGCTTGTAGAGTTCGGGCATGCCCTTGATAGGTTCGGGCTCTTCGACGAAGGTGGTCTTGAGGATCCCAATAGGATCGGAAGTGAGAGTCTTCTTGATGGTATCATCAACGTCGCTGATGATCGCCCAACCCTTAGGAGTGGCGAACGTCGTGTTGCAGGGGATGGCGTCTGCCTTGACCGCCTTTGATGTCACCACTTGGGCGTCCTTGTAGTCATGTCCAGGGATGGCGAGTTCGTTCGTGCTGATACCGTCTCGCCCACTAGGCCCAAGTCGAACGTGCGTGCCCTGCAAGTCCAAAGTGACGGTATGCGCTGGGAGAATGGAGTCCAGCAAAGGCTGTACCCTCTTCGCAATAGTCGCCTCAGCCTGATCGTCCTTGGCTAGACCAACCTTATCACTGATCCAGCCAACTACCTCACCCAAGTCCTTACCACTGTTCTTGACGAAGTAGGCTGCGACATATTCCGCCTTCCATCTTCCGATTCTGTTCTGGCACGCGGTGTTGTCGAACAGCCAAACCACATCCTTGTCTGGGTCGACCTCGGTGTAGAAAGGGTTGCGCGCTCCAAGGTATGAGCTCAAGTTGTCCTTGAGCGAGAACTGGAAGCGATTTGCGAGAGCAGGCATATCTTTTTCGAATTCGGCAAACTTTCCACTGGATCGAGTAATGCGGTCTTCTTCAGTCTGTTGCATTCGCTGCCTGGCGTGGCCGGCCATTGCGTTTGCAGGTTCGGTATGGACCATTTTGAAGGGAATCGGGGGTTGTGCTAAGATGTGAGTCGTGACGAATGTCTAGGGTGGGCGGTAGGTCAGGTGGGGGGATGTTTTGCACGAGATGTAGGATGAGTCGGAGAGTGACAGGCAGCAGAAGGGGGCAGATATAGAAGACAAAGAGGATCCTCAGCCTCGAAACGTGTCCACGAGCCCACGGCGTCCATCTTGGATGTGTTGCAGGCAGTGACGTCTGACAAGGTTGAGGGCTGGGCGGGAAGGCGGGCGGCCAGGCGCGTGTGGGGATGATCGAAGGCCAAGGTTGACGCCAAAGCTTACTATTTGTACTGGATTGGGGCGTAGTGCAGATTCATCTACTGATTTGCTAGTTGGTTTATGGCGAGGATGCGCTGGAAGGGGACCAAGTCTAGTTGTATCAGCCGAAAAGGGCTTTGGGGTTCTGTGTTGTTGGGGCGGAGAGGTAGGCCGTACGTCGTGTGGTCCTGGTTTCACCAGTTTTTCGCCAGGTTGTGACGTAGCTCGTGATGGCTCGGATTGGACACTGGATACTTTGCTTGCATGCTGTGCTCTGCCCTGCCCTGCCCTGCGATGCGCTGCGTACCTGCAGGTCGTGTTGATCAGTTGCCCCCGGCTTCGGCCTCTCGTTTGGACATGCAAAGGCTGAGACTGTGGTGCAGCAGTGCAGACACCATCTATCAATCAGATTCGTTTCTGGTGTAGTCGGGGCCACCCATTACGGTGTGACTACAAGGATAGGTCGCTTGCCGTCTCGCTTCAAGGGTGCTGTCGCCAGAACAGGTAAACAGCCATGTTTGCTGCTGTTATCAAAGCCACAAGCGACCGATAGAAACCTTGCGTCGAATCCGATCAGATTGCTGATTTTTTTTGGTTTTTTTTTCTCTGGCTTCAGATTTAAAGCTTCTAGCCATCAACTTGCGTTGATCCTCTCGTCCTCATGCGCCTGTCTATATCTATAATGGTCAGAGGATGTTATAGTCAGGCGAGTTACACCGGGCCAAGGAGCCGTAACATGTTGTGTCTGATGGGTACGATTCTCTGAGCTTGGTCTTGTAGGCACGAGACTTTGAGCCAAGGCGATGCGTCTAGTGACTCTTATGGTGAAGAGCCTCGAGTTGAGAGAAATATGGTATTGTATGGTCATTAACTTGAACCATCGGCTAACAAATTAGCTGTGCTGCCTTGTGCCGATTTCTCTGCGATGACCACCATCCTGCTGCCTCGGGTTAAAATGCTGGTACTCCAATCCTACGATTATATGTTCTGTTGTACAGGATCTTTGTTGCCTTCAATTCGCCAACCCGAGAGTGTGATTGGTGATGGATATTCCAAGGGTCGTATAGCCGACTTCTACGTTGCCATGCGCAAGACTGCCTCACGAGTGAAAGAAGTTACCTAGAGCAATGGATGGGTCAGACTGTACTCTGTGGGTGGCTGCTCATCTAGAAGGACAACGGAGATAGGGTGGATATTAAATGAATTGTACTACTCGGTCCTCGTACAGTCAAAGTACTCCGTAGATGCGCTGCCACAGCATTCGTGGTCGGTGATTGGGCGCCTTGCTGCCAAGGGCGTGGTTCTTCTGTACGCGTGTATGCGATGATGCAAGTCTTCTGTGACGGTGCACCGCTCAAGACCATCAAGACCAGAAGGACTCGCGGATAGGGCGTCGCCATGGCACAAGACCACCTCTTAGGCTCTTACAAAGCCCAGCACAGGCGCAGAGGCGAATGAGAGGCGCGCCTCGCCACACCCAAGAGTTACACCACGCGGCCGGTTGACGACGTTTTGCTTGCTCAAAGTCGTAACCGCGCGAGCAAAAAGGTAAAAGGTCGTCCTTGGGGCTGTGCACTGCAGTTCAACTAAGCTACTGCCGTTCCATTTATTGTACTGTTTAATAATTGGGAGCCCGTGCTCGCCTTGCCCTTTATCCTTGCTCTAGCCCTTGCCCTTCCCTTGCCCTTCCCTTGCCCGTCGTCGTCTGCGTGTTGCTCTTCTTGGTCGCCCCGGGGCCAGAAACAACACGACCGCCTTGTCCTCTGATATTCCTCCACTTCCCCTACCTTTACCACCAAGCAACCCTCCATCCTATTCCCTTCCACTCCTCCTCCCACATCCCTATCCCTCTTCTCCATTTCATCCCCCGTGCTCTGGCCTTTGCGCCGAGGCTCTACCCCGCTGCTTGGTCACCGCCATGGTTCTCAAGAAGCGCCTTACAAACCTGGGGAGCTTGATCAAGCGCCCTGCAGGTCAGTCCTGCCGTCGCAATAGACTTCTCGGACAATTCGCTGACATTACCGCTTACAGCCCAAGAAGAAGATATCAATACCGAGGGCGACAGTCCTGAGGCCAATGTTGCGCGGGGCGTGGTACGACTCTTATGCCATCCAATCTCACCTCGGGAGGACCTCCGCTGATAGCCAAAATAGAAACAATTCTGCGAATCAGGCGCCGCAAACTCTGTATGCTTTATGAAATACCTCCTTTGCCGAAATCGTATTAACACATATCCTAGGGTGACGAGGTTCTCTATCTCCCCACTATCGTCGAGTCTGCCGTTGCTAGCCCCAATGCCGCCCACGCTGCCGCATCACAGATCCGCAAGTTCCTCTCAAAGGAATACCACTCTAGTCCCCATGTGCAATACAATGCTGTCATGCTCATAAGGATACTGGCGGACAATCCCGGCCAATCCTTTACAAAACACATGGACAAGCAGTTCGCAGACACGGTGAAGCGTCTGCTGCGCGATGGCCAAGATCCCAGCGTCGCACAGATACTGAGGGAGACGCTGGATGCCCTGGACCGGGAAAAGGCATACGACACAAATCTGAACACGTTGTTTGCTATGTGGAGGAAGGAGAAAGCCCTGATGGCAAATGCACAGAAGCAATTCGGTCCCCGAACCCTTAACGCCCCTGCATGGAATGGCAGAGGCAGTCACGGCGGCTTTGGAGGAGGATCGTCAGGCCGGGGACTTCCAGCACCAGCTGAGCTGGCTGGGCGTATTGAAGAGGCTCGAACCTCTGCCAAACTGCTCCTGCAGCTTGTGCAGTCTACACCAGCCCATGAGTTGCTCGGGAATGACCTAGTCAAGGAATTCTCGGAGCGCTGCATGTCGGCTCAGCGTAGCGTACAGGGCTACATCAACTGCGACAACCCGGCCCCTGACGATGATACTATGCTCACATTGATCGAGACGAACGAGCAACTCTCCTTGGCTGCGTCCAAACACCAGCGCGCAGTTCTCCAAGCTCGGCGCCTGCAGGGCCCAGTTCCGTCTCCTCCTCTTTCTCAAGTCAACAGCAACAACTACGCGCCCCCTCCGGCCAACTCATACCAACCACCACCACAACCTCCTCGCAACACCGAAGCACCTCTCCTGCCCGCCCTCGACATTGGATCTGGATCGAGATCATATAGTCCGCCCAACCCCAATGACAAGCAAGACTTGCCCCTTCCACCTGCTCTGCAGGCTGGAGGAAACCGGAATACAAGGACTAGCACCAGCCCCGAAGAGGACAATCCGTTCGCTGACCATCACTCACCAAATTATTCAGCACCTCCTGGACCGCCTCCTCAACGTCGGGGAGCGGATGACGACGACACGACGGCGAACGGGTACGGACAGACGAGGGGCTCCCCAACGTCGTACAACCCGGGATATCAATCAACGCCTTCGTACCTGGGTCGACAGGAGAGCTCGGGCAACAATCTCACGATGCATGGAGCCTCGCAACCATCGGTCGCAGAGGAAGATGAAGATGCACGTGACTATCCGGCGGGCGGCGGACTAAGAACGCCGGAGCAGACGAGGCGACAGCAGCCTGGAGAAGAAGTTTCGCCAATCGCAGAACGGGGCACGGTTACGTACAGGTACTAGATTGCAGGCCGGGATGCGGCAGTCCGGGTTTGGTTTGGGTGGTTAGCAGGAGTCGATCAGTCCTTCGTTATTGCGTCAGCCTTGCATAGCGTATTGCGAAGCAGAGGAGACAAACGAGAGAGAGATGGAGGAACATGGCTGTATGCGTGGGTGAAGGGGAAGGGGAAGGGGGAAGGGGGAATATGTCAACAGTTGGGCCGGGTCTCTCTACCAGCTACATGGTTACTTTTTTTGCGCTGCGAATAGATACCACACTATGCTCTCTTTTTGAAATGTACCGAGCCCGGGACCTTTTTTTTTTATTTAACAAAGATTGCCGGATCCATTTGCCTAGCAGTCTAGATTTGTAGTGTAGAGTGAGGACTGTCGATCAAGCCAATGACGCGCCAGACGCCCGGGACGGGAAAAATGCTCGAGTCCCACGCCTTCCCCACGATTACAGATGGGGATGGTGCGCGTGCTCGATTGTCTAACGGTGTGATTACCAAACAAAAAAAGCAAAGAGGGAAATTTTCAATCTGTAATCACCAGGCAGTCCTTGGGGTGGTTGTGTGTAGAGTAGACAGTCGTGTACATGTACGTACATGGAGTTAGAGAGAGTTAGTAATTACCCCTCCATGTCTCTCACTCTCCGTGACTGCCTCAGTCCAATCCTGGAAGTGGAATCCGACATTTGGACATTTGGACATTTGGAGCCCCACCAGTGACCATCATCACGCCCACGCCCTCCGCCCTCCGTTACCCACCTGCATGCACCATTGCCCATGACCCTACCCTACCCTAACCAGAACGATGAGCATAGTCCATCCATGCCCTACCCTGCCCTGTCCTGTCATGCCCTGCTTTGCCTTGACTTGCCTTGCCGTACACTTTTGCCTGCCATCTGCCCACGCCCTACCCGCCCCATCGCATTCGAACCTTTTGGGGCTTTCGGGGAGGCCCACCATGCCACCCCAACGTTAGCGCGTAAAAGTCCCTAAACTCCGCCCGCCGCGCGACCATCGAGTACGTCTCTTTGACGATGCAGATATTTCTAGTCCGGCCGCGCCCGCCTCCCCATCCCCCCTTCTTCTACTTCCCCATGGCATCTGCCCGCATTGCAAGCCGTCCATGGCTCGCTCTCTTCCACAATGCGTGGATGCTGTCATCATAGGTAGATACCCCTCCACTGCCTCTATGACGAACCCCCCGTTCTTGTAGCTTACAAATGCCCCAGGAAATGGTCCCTCTGCGCTCATTCTCTCCTACATTCTCCACGGTCACATCCCATACTACATCGGCGGTCACTATGACTCCATACTAGACACAAAGCTCTCTGAGCGACCTTGCCTGTTGGATCTCACCCCAGATCTCTACGCTCACTTCCTCTCCTCGCTCCGGTACTCTACCCAGGCGCTACCCGTGAATACCCTCCTAGATACCCTCATCCGGCCCAATGCCGACACAGAGATCAATCCTCTATCCTGCATTGAGTGGAGGTATGAACCTGACAAGGCCGTCTCCCACGTGGCCATCGGCGAAACCTCACAGGCTGGCGGGCAGTGGGCCGAGAACCCTGTATCTGCAAGTGCCGACATTGGAACACTGAGTTACGCGGAGCAGCTGTCGCTTCCTGGTTACTCTTATTCGGACCATTTGGCAAGGACTCGGGCGCAAGATCAGTGCGATTTCGTCAGACCTTCACGAACTGAGCTCGCAGACTATCTCAAGGTCTATCCAGAAGCTGTGGGGATCGCGGACGCTATCTATACGGCAACAAAGGTTGATGATGTCCAGAGGACTGCGGATGGGTTCGTAATTGGAACCTTGGGCATACGGTGCAAGCGCCTAGTTCTGGCGTCTGGTATTTTCACGGTGAACATTCCCCCAACACCCCTCCTGGCTCCGATCGCGGAGCTGGATTGTCCGCAACAACCTTTGTTAGTTATTGGATCTGGATTTTCTGCAGCAGATGTCATTATTTCGACGCCTCCAGACCGCAAGATTATACACCTCTTCCAATGGGCACCCGATAGCAGACCATCTCCTTTACGCGGCTGCCACCACACAGCATATCCAGAATATGCGACGGTGTACCGCCAAATGAAGTTGGCAGCAATCGCATCGCATAAATCGCTGTCCGCGAGAAGTCCCTTGCTCCGTCGAAAGTCCAATGCTTATTTCTCTCAACGAGATTGGTCATCCATCTATGAAGGATTTCCAAATGGCAAGGTTCTTTCGGTGTCAACTCTGGAGGGAACCGACTCTGCAACAGTGACGATACAGCTGGAGTCGGGAGAAGAGGTTGAGAGAACTGTGGGAGGATTGAGTTACGTAGTTGGACGGCGCGGAAACTTGGACTACCTCTCTCCCGAGCTACGAGGAGAGATATTGGAGACAAACAACAATAACATCGGTTCATTCCCCCTAATATCCGGCCGCACGTTACGCACCAAAGCAGAGAGCTCTCTTGAAGTAGCAAAGAACGTCTTCATTATTGGTAGTCTGGCCGGCGACTCCCTGATCCGCCATGCAGTAGGCGGTTGCGTCTTCGCAGCAGGCCGCATTTTGAAACACATACCACCCACCTTTTCAGCCGAGTCGTCGCCATCTCTTACGGCTCGGTCATCCTCTCCTGCAGCCATTTCTGACCTAGATTCCAAAGAAGTCACAACAGACCCAACATCCTGCACAACATCATCAAACTCCGCAGCATCCAACAGCCCAACGACATCCGCAGTCAAAACCACAGATGCCACAATCCTGACGAATGGACACGCAGATCTACATGTTGATCGTCGGAAGCTGGCACGAGACGTCCAGGCCGCGACTGCCGAGAATAGGTACTGGGTTGATTCAGGATGGTGGGCTGGAGGAATCGGGTTTGGATCTCCCGGTCCACCATCTAAACCGGATACATGACCTCGTAATCTGGGTGGGCATCGGGCTGATCCCCGTTGTGAACCTTCTTAGTAAATATTCTCTTGACAAATGGTTCGGCATCACTGTGGATTTTGTAGAGTAGAGCATTTGCATAGCATGGGCATTGCGTGGGGTAGGAGGCATTGTGCATGTATTTCGTAGAACTGCCATCACCGACACCAGAACACGTGGTCTGGATAAGATAACTTAACCCACGTAGATACAAATATCCATAACTTTGGAAGCATCCTACCAAAAAAAATCACATGATAGATGATATACCGTAGCGTTCTACGCAGTTGACAGAATGCGCATAATCCACCCAAGCTCTCATCTCACCTCACATAACCTCACCTCAACTCTCATAACCAAAACCCCCCCCATAGATAGCTAGCTAGCTAGTGACGTGACATGACCCCCCGAACGAATTTTTTTTAAAAAAAACCCTCGCCTACCCATCAACCAACCAATGATAGTCATTGTTTAGAACACTGGACATGAAAAACAAGCGAGGAAGGGGAAAAAGGGGGGGTTTGTAGGATTCAATACTAGTAACTAGGGTATCTTAGTTTGTTCAATCGGGATTTGGTTATTGGCTTTGTATGGACCTAGTAGTAAGGGGGTGAGGGCAACATGAACGGGTGAGTTTTGTTATGGTTGAGAACTACAGGTGTTTTTCGACGTAGATGTCGTCTAGAGTCTGGGAGTGTGTTGTTGTTATGTCGTTATAAGACTTATATGCTATGGCATGCCATACCCATATCATAATCCCAGGCCCTCATCAGACAAGGTTCTCCACTGATATGCCGGCCTCGGTGTCCCTAAAGGCGGAACCATATCCTAGAGATCCCTCTATCCCGCCCTCCAAAGAGTCGACAGATCAGAAGTGACCGTTACCTAGACTAAGAACTCCCTTTACTCAGAACAAAACCGACTCTGCAATCCTGCTCGCGCAGGACATCGACCAGTACGTCGTCATCCAATGTCAAAGCTAGGTCTTCTGAAATATCCTCATCTAAATATCCTTCACCGATGTCGAATGGACAGGCTTTAGCCTTATCTGTAACGGGAGAAAAGGGAGAATGCAGAAGCCTAGTGTCGACGTGGGCGTATTCCATCAGCATGGTCAATTTGGGTTTCTCGCCGTCCTTGGATTTGGTGGCGGATGAAGAGCTGCGGTTCTCGAGATATGCTTCTTGGGCTTGCATGTTCACTCTGCTTGCTTGGCGGAGGGTGAGGAAATCCTCTTCGTCTTCGAGCTTTTGATCGGATTCAGGCTCTTCTTCTTGTTCAGTGTCAATTGGTTGGGGAGATAGGGTACTAGGCTCCACTGCGCCCCTTCCACGACAAGAACATCCTAATAACTCATGTGTTCGACATCCAGAGTCCTCATCAAGCTTGAACAAGTCCCTCAATTCTTCTCTGGAAAAGCTTGCTGCACTGGCTTTGTTGTCTACTACAGCATCCGCCAATCCCATCTTCATGACCTGTCTCTGGAAGATTTTCTCATCCATCGCTCCCTGAACCAGTAAGCGATAGATCTTGCACGGCAACTTTTGTCCGTCTCGATGTATTCTCGCCATAGCTTGCAGATCAGTGGCAGGGTTCCAGTCCAGATCAAAGAGAATGATGCGCGAGGCCCCTATAAGATTTAGACCTACGCCTCCAGATTTTGCGGAGAGGAGGAAAGCAAAGGTCGTGGTTTGAGGGGTGCGATTGAATTTCTCCACAAGTTGTTGGCGCTTAGAAGCCGGCGTCGAACCATCGAGGCGGAGATAGGAGTATGATAGGGAGGTTAGAAGCCGCTCTATCATGTCCAGTGTGGTGGTGTAATTTGATACAATGACTACCTTTTCTTTGGTAGTGGAATATATCTTGTGGATTAGGGAATCCAGGACGCGAATTTTAGTGCTCGATGCGTGGGAGGAGAGTACTTTGGGTGGTATAAGCGGTAGGAGGTTTTGCAACATTTCGCTCGGTGTGTCATCTGCGCTCTTCGAGGATTTCAGGAGCGAAGGGCTATTGCAAATCTTCTTGAGGACGTTGATCAACTGGAGCGCCATCTCAGTGTTTCCAAGGGCCACGGCAAACACAGGCGAAGAGAGGATAGCGCGGTAAGCTGCGGCTTGGGCAATGGTCGGTTTGCAAAACAGAATGTGCTCAGTCTTGGGAGGAAGATATTTAGACAATACCTCGGCGGTACGACGAATCATGAATCGGCTGGKCAATGAAACTAGTTCCTTCCAACGAGCTTCCCCCTTTTCGAGCTCTGCTTCACTTGCGTCTGGTTGGCGGCTTCGAACAATCGGGTTTTCAAATTCTCGTTTGAAGGCTGCTCGTTTACCTAAAAGGCCAGGGTTTACGAAATCTATCGCCGTGAAAAATTCACTCAAGTCATTCTGAAGGGGTGTTCCGGAGAGAATTATCCTTCGTTCAGTGTTGAGAGACTGAATTGCTAGCATAGCTTTGTTGTTTGCGGTTTTAAGTCGATGTCCTTCGTCCGCAATAACAATGTCGATGCCACCGCCTTTCTTGAGCTCTTCCTGAACTGTTCTTAACATTTCATACCCAATGATCATGATGTTGTAAGCTTTGCCCATCGTGAAGTTGGTGATTTTCCGGTTTTTTCCGTCAGCAACAAATACGCCAACTCTTTCATTTCCTAGCCACTTTCGGAATTCTCTGCGCCAATTGTCTACGAGACCAGCAGGACAAACGATCAACGCTTTCGTAACAACCGGGGGGCTCTCATAGATTGGGTTCTGCTTCATCAATGTCCATAGTAAAGTAATCGTCTGGAGCGTTTTTCCAAGCCCCATTTCATCCGCCATTATTGCCCCTTCACCCTCACAACGCATCCCCATGACGCATTCGTAAAGGAATTGAACACCATCACGTTGATGGTCTCGAAGATGTTTGGAAAGGATAGGGTCAACGACGACGTCAACAATCTGTTTGCCTTTGGGACAGGTAGCTGGTCGTTTCATGAGCAGTGCGTTAGGTTGCTTAGGGTCGTGGCGTGGCTGGGGCGTAGAAGAATTGGTTCTGGGTACAACAGTGCTCTGAAGTAGAGGGGTCTTGAAATGTTTCCGTGCAGCAAGTGGTTTTGCTGGAGCTGAAATGTGCTGGACATCTTCCTCTTGCTCACGTTCTTCTTTGTTCTTGCTTTTTGACAATGGCTCTGCATTTATAGGTGTGCTTTTTGGTGCCGTCGTACTCTTGACTTTGAGCCCATTCGACACAGGTTTAGGCTTTTGCGTTACAGGTGCTGTGGATTTCCCAAGAAACATCCTACCAGCCAAGTAATCCTCTTTTGCAATCATACCATCAATCTCTACTTCTCTGCCACCTATCGACAACATAGATCCCACTAGAAGTGGTCGTCCACAAGCAACCCTTCCAAGCTCTTTCCCAGTCTCACTATCCTTGAGCACTGCGTATCCGCCAACAATAGCGAGGATTCCGTCACCGTCCCATGTTTTGTTTTTCTTTGTTGTATACTTCCTCCACAAGACATTGTAGTATCGTTCGCTTGGGTCGTTCGCTTGACATGTTGAGTTCTTGACAGGACTCAGCGGCTTCCTTTCAGGTTCAGAAGGAGCTTCAGATGATGTACGGCGTTTCTTATGCGGTGGGTCCTCGTTCTTCACTTCCGGGCGCACAAAACTAGGTGGTCGAAATGGCTTGCGTATCATATCGCCGTACAATTCGCGACACTCTCCCGGAGAGACACGGTACGAGAAAGGCGTTGGTTGATGAGGTGTGAACATACTTAACGCGAACGCGTTATCTATCGCCTAATTAAGCGAACCTTCCAGGTTGCCAGCCGCGACCTTAACGCGTGGCACACGTGACCCTTCTGTACACTCTACCTCCATTTTCCAAATCTTGATTCAATGCAAAAAATTTTGAAAAATCAGAGAGTAAAACTATGAGCATCTTATGTAAATTGTCTGGTAGATCTCCCGGAGGTGTCCTCACTGTAGGGATAACGGAAGGCAACCTGAGACTCGGGGCGTACTGAGCAGGTAGAGTGTGCACTAACTTAAAGTTCGAGAAGGGTACAATGAGTATCATGTACCTAGGTAATCAATAGATAGGGTCATAGAGACAGGCGGTGTGGAAAGGCGGGATCTCTTGCAAGGTATTGATATGGGGCTTTTGATGGTTAATTCCGATTGGACCGTGGTTAAGCAAATAAAGAAGCTCATGCAGTATTCGAAAATAGGCTTTTCACCTTAGGTTATATGTTGACCGCAGGGGTAATTATTTAGCTTGGTTGTAAATGTACTATTTGCGCACATATGAGGGCTTCTTGAATCTTTTCTGCTCGTTTGATCTCTTAGGTTTGGATACGTCTGTCTTCTTTTCGTACCCGAGACCGCTGTGCGTCAAGTATACTTTGGTCGGAGGTGCCCTATGTAGTCTGATTATCTCGTCAGCGTGATTGAGGCAAATCAATAGCTCTCCATCCCACAAGTTGTCCAAGTCTTGGAACATTGGTTTCACTTTCTCTCTGCAAATGTGCAGGCATGTCTGATAGATACAATGATGTATTTCGTTGCAATCCAGCACAATTCAAGAAAGATTTGTAGTATCGAGAATGATTATTTGGCTCGGCTGGTGCTAAACACAAACTCCGATCAATCCCGGATCACCGTGAGCTTGGCAGGGGTATGGTCTCTCACATGCAGATATTCAGGGTAAGCTCGCGAAATGCAGGATCCATGCCGTACTCTTACAGTAGCCGATATTACTCGACGATAGCATGTCGGGCTCTCATGATAGCGCAAAGGCCTCCATGTTCACTCTAAGAATGGTTGACATTTCGATGGTCGATTCAGTAATCAAGATGACTAGGGTTGTGCTAGGCAAACTTCATGAAGCGGCCAAATGTGTGACCTTCTCATGTCGACCAGGAAAACTAATTTCGAGCTTTTTCGAGTCCAAAAATCCCCCGAATTGATGGATCGCCGTATATATATAGTCCCATGTAACCCCAAAACTCCTCGCCAAAACCAAGTCCCTGAAGATGATGCCGAACAGAGACTGGGAAACTAGAATTGATCCAAAGTCATACTCATGGTTACATCCGTACTCTCTACCATCTTAGTGAACTCTTCGAAACTAATCTTGCCATCTCGATCGAGGTCGGCTTCCATGATAGTTTTGTCGACGATCTGTAGGGCACATTAGTCCAATAAAATCTCCCCGACAACGAATGCTACAACAGCGAGAGAATCGTACCTGCTGCAACTGTTGATCCTTTAGATTGCTGCCCACCATCATCTTCAACACGATGAAAAGTTCTCCGTTGCTGATGAAGCCATCGCGGTCGATATCGTACACCCTAAAGGCGAACCTAAGCTTCTCCTCTTTATTGCCTTTGCTGCTGAATGCCGACAATCCGGAGACAAACTCCTGGAAATCAACGTCGCCACCACCATCTTCGTCGAAGATTGCGATCATGCGTGTCGCCAGCGGGTTGGAGGATATTTGAGGGAGAGCGAGGAATTCATCGCGTTCGATCGTTCCGGAGTTGTCCTGCAACCACATTCAGCCTCATATTCGTCCAGAACAGTCCAATAGCATAGAACGAGGAACACTCACCTTGTCGAGTTTCATAAACCGCTTTCGGAGGCGGTCCACTTCCTCTCGGTCGACTGTTCAGAACATCAGCATGGGAGATTTCAGCCCCGCGACCAGCACACGAGCAGTGACTTCTTCCTCAGGTACTTTACAACGTACAATTCGAGCCGGAGGCAATGTTGTCAAGCAGCGCGGAGGGCTGGTTTCCCATCTTGGCGGCTTTTGGGTGTAAGGGTATATAGAGAGGGCTTGTATGAGTGAGTGAAGTTATGTCGCGGGGTCCTTTTCTCGGTATCAACGGCTGGGCCCGCCCGTATTCCAAGGGCAGGCCTAACTAGGTCATGATTGGACGAGGGGCCAGTGACGCCTATACCTTTTTCCGCTCCGCCTTCAGTATTCACCATCGAGCATCGCGCATCACTGCATCGCCATTCAATTCCGGCTGTCCCTCCGTCGAAATCGTGCGATCGAGCTATCTTAGAAATCACGATGGCATCTGACGCACCATCCGAGATTGCATCAATCCTCCAGTCCGCCTCCATCAAGCGACACCCCTCACCTACCCACGACCTCAACCCTTCAACTACCGTCTCCGAAAAGGAACCGGTCCGTCTTTCGTCGCATCCCGATCCTGACGCCTCCGAAGATGTTGCGGAAGATGAAATACCAATTAGCGTCCTTCGACCAGTCCCCAGGAGGAGCACAATGCCTCCGCTACCTGATCTACGATTCGAGCAGAGCTATCTGAAGAGCATAGAGAAGGCGGAGAGCTGGAAGGGTGTTCTTTGGATTACACTAAGGGACCAGGTATGAGATATTGATTGCAAATTAGGCCAAGTTCGAGCTGACAACTTCAGGTCGTGATGTGCTTTGCGCAAGGCGTGCTATGGACTCTTATTCTGAACGGCTGGAGGCATTGGAATCGATCATCAAAGTTCAATGGCCGTAGTGTTGGAGCTAGACTCAGGCGATGGTGGTGGGGTGTGAACAATTGGAAGATACCAACAGAGAGAGGCCCCGGACTCCAGGGGAAAGGTATGGCAAAGAACGCATCAGAAGTAAGTACTGCCTTTTTAGTCGTCCGTATTCTTCTCATATACGTTGTTTGATGGCTTCTAATTTCGTATAGCACTACAGAAATCAATTCTCTAGCTCTCGCGGTCATTGACCTTCGCACAAATGACCCACAGCTGTATATGCATATAATGGCGTTTGGTTCGCTTGTACATAAAATGGTGTTCTTAGAGAACAGCCCTCGATATCCTCCTCGACTCTAGATTTAGGCCCACTACACAGCAATTTACATTGCTGAAAACCTATGTATCCATGATATGGTGTATCAAATGTGCCACGCAGGCCTTATGGGGCGAGATTATCGGCAACATTTACAGCCACGATGTTCGCCCCGTGCCTCCCACGCTACTTATACAAATCAAGACGTCGCCTCAATAACTATCCACGTCACGACTTTTTGCATTCTTCGATTCAACATGATGTCCTCGCAATTAGGGAAGATTGCATTCACTATTCTTATTCCCTTCGTGTTATGTACTGAACATTGCTTCTGGCCTAATGGAAATAGGGCGAAACTAGTTCCTTGCAGCCCTGAAGCCACTGCTAGTCATTGTTGTAGCTCTGCTAGACGTTGCTTGGCCAATGGATTATGTGCATACAAAGCCACGGAGAGTCTAGGAGTCAGATATACGCGAGGCGGATGCACAGATTCTTCTTGGGAAGACCCGTCATGTCCTCGGAGTTGTTTATCCCGTAAGTTGAGAGTCTTCAACGTTATGTTCTGCTCAAGAAACTTAGGACATCACGTCGGTGCAGATCGAATTACACATGGTGCCTCTTCCGAGCACTACTCTGCTGGTGGCAGCGAAGCCGTCGTGTGGCAGTGCGATAATGGAGACTTCGACCGGGATGCAGACTACTGTTGCGATTTTAAGAACGAGCGTGGACATTGTTGCTCAAAACCCAGTCTTGTTTTCCAGCTCCCGCCAACTTCTGCCAGAGTGTATACCAGATCAACTACGCCCTCAGCTCCCACATCTTCCACCAGCTCCACCAAACAGTTGCCCGCCGGTTCCAAACAATCAGGGATATCGACACCTACAATTTTTTCTCTTGTCAGCGACGACCAAAACACGGGGGGTAAAAACAGGACTAGCCTAGCCATAATCGGCGGTGCCATTGGAGGAGCAGCTACTGCAGTCGCTTTAGTGGCAGCAATCATTGCCCTTCTCCTGAGGCGCCGCAGACAGTTGAAAGACCATAGGGAGTCAATTGCTTCGCCAGACTGGATTCACCACCAGCTAGTCTCACAGGGTGAGGGTACGGAGAGGGCCATCTTTGCTCAGCAACAGCAACCTTTCCCGCAGCCAATCCCTGCCGTGCCTACCCAGCTTACTACGGTTCTGCCTCATGGATTCCATCCCGCCTACTGCGGTGAAGAAATCTCGAGTCAAACATAGTATTATTGTGTGGACTTCAAATGAAACGATCAACGCCACGATAGGCGAATTAGCATGCTGCCAGTCTTCTGCCAAAAACGATCGTCTGCCTTGCTTAATATTGATTTCTAGCGAATGGAGTCTACGATTCTACGCTCTATCGTATACGAGCTTTGTTTCCGACAATTCGCTACCACGAGAGCCAGCGTCCTAGGGTTTCAAGAAGCCAGTAACAGTAGGTAGTAGCACCACACCTACGATGATTTCCAAAATAAAAGAAGAGAGAGTCACCAACATGGTTGTTGACTTCCAATTTTTACAAATCACATTCAATCGTACGTAGCAACATTCACGGAATCCTTTCCAAAGTGCATCGAAAACACGAATCCTTTATTTTCTACTCAAGCACCACTGTCTCAAATTCCGGTGATGCTTCAACCCACCTCTTTAGATACACACGACCGATACCAATCCGCTGCATGCATCCTGACTCAGCACCATCGGCAGGACCGATCATCATGACATTCAGAGACGGTACATCATCCCACCGATGCAGCAAGGCTCCCTTTGAATCCAAATAGCTCATTTCCGCTAATAACTTCACGAACGCCGTCATTCTTTCAGGCGACCTTTCATGCCAGCGTTGTGGGAGAGCGGGACGTGGTTGGTAAGAGACAGGTTCGGAAAATTTGGGGTGATTGGGACAGCTGGTTATGTGAGTGAATGATGTGTACTCTTGCTGGTTTATGTGCTCTGGGGTATTTCCACAGGGGCATCCGTATAGCTCGGCCAAGGCCAGATGATTTGCATGACTTCCAAGGATATAGCACATGATAGTTGAGCCTGGATATTGCGATGTCGAGAGGGCAATGAATTCGGCCGAAGCTGGTTGAACGCCTGATATATAAGACCGTGCGTAGTGTGCACTAAGATAGATACCTCCTGCGACGGAGCCATCTTTCCCCCTGATAAGAAATGCATTTTTCCCAGGTGTTTCTGTGCCAGTTTTCTGTGGTTCGACTTCAGCCAGCCACTCTAGGTTTAATAGCGCTTTTTGAGTGTGGACCATGATTCTGCCTGGAACACTAGCTAAGGAGATATCCGAGGAGGAAAAGACGTTCTTTGTTTTGTAGTTGTCGAATGCTTCGTGCCAGTAGGTTGCATATTTCTTCCATCTCTCCTCCACCATGTCTCTGAGCCGTCCTCTTTTCAAGTCTTTGTGTAGATCCTCAGGCAACGGAGATCGAAGGCAGCCATTTCTCCACGCTATCGCCGCATATACTTGGGATTGAAGTACATAATTGACATCGTAGAACAGAACTTCCTCGCTCTCATGTGGTTCAGCTATGACTACAGCATGTCCAGCATCACCGTGCTGTGATACGATGCCCCAGAAGGCAACACTGCATCCCCGAGGACTTGCATCTCTGAAATGAACCGAGCCATTTGCCGACACCCATGACCATGATGGGAGTATAATATCCTTAGTAGACTGCCGGCGAGTCTTGTCGTAATCAAAAGCTTCCCATAGAATAGCTCGATCAAATGCTCTCAAAGGCATGCCGAATACTGTATGTGGTCCGTACATTCCATATAAAAGCCCTGAAAATGCACGAAGGATATCATGCGGGAATGTAAGAGTACGCTTCGTGTAGTTCTTAATCCTGTCCAGGAAGCAAACCTCGTTCATTAGTGTTGCAGATGTTTGAGCGGGACCTTCTGCGTGCATCACCGCCTGCGTGCCATCTTTGGAACGATAATATACTCCAAAGTCGGTGAAATATAAGAGTGCAGCGGATGTCTCTGATTCCTGGTGGGTCCAGCCTCGTGTCTGCCATTTACTATGTCGCAATAGATCTTGAAGGCTTGGTGTGCTCTCCACTAATTGGACATCAGCCATTGAAAACGTTCGTTGGGCGCGTTCACGAGGTTTGCTAACTCCTGGTAATCCATAAGTTGCACCGTCGCCTGATAGAGCCACAAATGTGAGCGCAGCCTTCCCATATATTGCTCCCATTTGGTTCAACTGTACACTTTTGATCTCTATCGGTTCATCCTGAACGATGCAAAGTCGATCGACCCAAAGGTATCGGTAGCCTAATTTTCCACAAGCGGTCATAGAATCGGTTATTGTAAGTGGGAGCGAGACTTCAAGGAGACTCCCCGGCTTCTCTAATAGCTGGATATTGCTCCTCAAAGTCTGGAATTGACCAGCTGGCTCTGTACCCCAGACATATGATAAAGCTAAGTAGGAACTTGCGGGAGGCATATGTCTGATGCAAGATTGTTCAACATCAATCACTCTATGGTCCTGGAGCGCCATATTTAAATAGGGAAGCGGTTTTTCATCTTTTCGTACCGAGGACTCTGCTTCAGAAAGCCACTTGAATATTTTTTCCCAGACTATTCGTTCGTCAAGGAGCACTTCTCCTTTTGCTTGCCTCTGAGTCGGTATATCGACTCCACCAGGATTGGACCGAAAATGAATGTATTTGCTCATAGGACCGATTCGAAGAGGCCGACGAGGATTGTTGGAAATACCAAGGGAGAATGAGCCTCCGTTTATCATTACATCTCGGTCATTCTCAGTCATATCGCAATGAGCCTCAAGGCAACTAGAAACAAAGGAGCAGAAGCCGCACCGCTCCTTTCCACTCCGGAACAAGTCGAGATCAACGATCGCTTCTTCTTCGTCTTTGAGATTGTTGATACGATGACACAATAGAAGATGTCGAAGTCGTAGATGTCTGCACTTTGAGCACAATGTTGAGTGGAGTAATATGTCCGCCTTCGAGCAGGCAAGACATTCTGAGTGGAAAAGGTCTCGTTTGTATGCGACATCAGCTTTTTGTAGGCCACCGCTGCTCCATCCCGTGTTCCGCGTGACTGGTTGAGAGGAGCAGAGCTCGCAGAAGACTCGTTCTTCCGAGTTCTCACTTTCCATTTCAAATGTATATGAGTGGCTTTCTCTCGTGGTGAAGAAATCCAGAATGAACTCAACCTTGTATCGCCATCAAAGCGCGCGATCAGTTAGCAGTGAAATACACCACAATGTGTCCCCAACCCCAAACGTCATACATAGATCAAAAAAGCTTCCAAAAAACCCCACACCTCATCGCCACCAAAAGCCTAATTCGAACCCTCGCTCTCCAAAAAAAAATAGGGAAGTTCAAGGAATACTTTCGCTCGGCGGACGGACCACCTTCCAGATTACTTTGCTTCACCCGTAAACAGTGACACCGCCCCAATAACCTCACGACCTTCTTCAACTCGAACTTCCCATACTAGAATCTGTGAACTGTTGTACTTATAACCAGGAGTAAAGTGAGGTTGGAGGGGTAGGGTAAACAGTAAACGGTAAATAGTGGGGCGGGGCTCAGAGGGAGGGGCTAAGTGGCACAGGCCAGGTCTGCGTTTGCGCTAGTTTTTGAGCGCTACTGGCTATAGCTAACATAGAAGCTTGACATCCATCTCTGGCAACCTGCTATTACAGCACCAGGTCCTTTTGTAAATGGTCTCTATTTTCCACAATTCGCAGTTTCGATAAACCCGGACCCGACGTAAGCCTATGGAAGACTCAAAGTGTTGGATAGTGCATTTCAAACGACTGCAATGTGCAGTCAAACAGTCTGTTGAGGACCATCAAATCTTTGCTTTTACTCTACGAGATTGCTTTGGGCTGAGTCGCCAAACAACAAAGCCCTACACTCCATCTTCGCTTCCTCAACAGACCATGCACAGGTCAGTTTGAACAATTAGTCAAAGAGTGTCACGAGAGGCAGACATGCAACAGTTTTTGCACAATTTATCCATTCGAGAACTTCCTGAAACTCTGGCCCGCCAAAGCGCCATGCGACAACTATTGGCACATCACAGAGAACCTGAGCACAACGACCTGCCGGAATATTTCCCAACCAAGACGTACCAAATGATCTAGCACCCGTGTCCTCACCGAAATGTCGGACCCAGAAACATGCTTCGTAAATCGAAAGATTGAGCACGACGCACTTCAACTGCATGATCATGCTCTCTGGCGTTGCCTGAAAGATCCTGCCATTTTCCCCTTGATGTACGAAGATGGTATCCCTCATTCCGGCGCTTCTGCTGATTATAAGTTCGCTGGCTATCATTCCACATGTATGATTGTTGCTCTGTAGAACCTGGCCTGCTATATCTCTGTCGACTTTCCGGGACGCGTTCGTCCCACCGAAAGTATGGATCGACGGTTGAATACGGAGGAGGAGGATCAAAAGCGTCGTAGGTACTTGTCACTAACGGTTGAGAATTAGGTCGCATCGCATTCATGGAATATGCATGTGAAAGTACGTTTGGGGTCCAGGCACCAGGCATATTCCCTACCAGTGCCTCTGGTGATGTAGTATTCAATGCAGTTGGGCGACCGTTTGGCAGAGCACAGCGAGCGGCAATAGCAGCCCCACAAGAGGTATTGAGGTTGCTAGAACGTGTCAGGTACAATTCCGCTGGCGTGATATGTCGAGGGAGCGAGTCAGGATGCATCCTCTCTTGCTGACAATACCCTCTGCTCTGGCGAAGGTTCAATAGATCAGGATGAAGACGAGCGGGGTCTTGCGGGTCGATATGTGGAGGCAGAGCTGATGATCCTTTGTGATGAGGTCGCACTGGCGTTATGGCCTTCCCCAGGCCCCAGATGTTGTTCCTCAATTCTCGGCAAACTCTTCTCAATATAGACTTGGGGGTTTGTCGGGTAGCGTTAAGCATGATGAAAAGGGTGAGAGTCGGAGTAGGAGTTGCTATACTGATAGAGCGAAAGCCAGTGATGAGGTTCAAATGAAAAGGTGGTTGTTGTGCATGGAAGAGATGAGGCTAGAAGGGAGGGTGTTGAGGATGAGAGAGGATGAGGTGAGTGTGAGAAGGGGGTGATCTTGGCTTTGGGCTTGGAGAATCGTTGTATATATACTCAGTCGCTTAGCCCTCGAGGTAATATAAGGAAGTCACCATTGGAGAAAGTGGCAATGCCGTATGAAACTATGAACAATACACGAATCTGGTAAGCGATGTTGGAAAGCAACATCCGCTTTCAGGTGAAAACATGGGATCACAGCTCTAAAAATGATTGGGCGGATTACAATTGCTGGCATTGGGTTAGGGGTACTCTAATGCACAGTGCTGAATTTCGATGACCTTCTTAAACACGATAGTTCGATACACGAATAACTAATCGACAAGAGGGGACACATGAACACTAAGGTCTTATAGACTTGGATGACATCAAAGCATATACGTTCGATTTGTATTAACACTGCCCCGTGCCAGAAAACAGCACTGTAAGGTACAAACCCATTAATATGCCTACCCTGTCTCGTCTATTCCGGCACCAGTGTCATCATCATATCAACAACTTTTTTCCCCTCGAGACTATAGCCTTCAACAAATCTCTCCCCGAAGCCGCCCTGGAAGTTATGGTACGTAGTTTCCGGTTTATCCCTGCAAAATCCACACATAATCTCCTTAACATAGCCCCGTAGACCAGCCCTCGGATACTCCTTCGCAATCTCATCGAATTGTTCATGAGTGACATTAATATTGCCGCCTGTGAATGCTCTAGAAGCATCGATCCCCATGAGCTCAGTAGCGATGCCCGCGTTTGCCAAAGCGACTTCTGGTTCCTTATGCGCAGCAATCAATGGCAAAGTGTGCAAGCCAATTACGTCCCAAACCAATTGAATGCGATGCTTATCCCACTCCGCCGGATCGGCCTCTCGGAGAAGCCACTGCCTTGCCGCATTCGCACCGTCAACCTCAAAGGTTTTGTCTTTTGAGACTAGGTCCGGGTCTTTCGACCATCCGAGGTCGTGAAGTACTGTGCCAATAGCCAGAACTTCTTGATCGATGGCGTCTTGTTGAGTGGATGGAAGCCCAGAGATCAGCAGGTGCCCTAGGAGCCAGGAGCGCATCACGTGGTTGAATCCGTGGTCCTCCAAGTGGTGGCGGGCAAAAGCAATGGCTTTCTCGATGAGTGGAGTGAAGGGAACATTCACTCCAGCGATGATACGGGTCGGAAGTGCCATGTTTCGTGAGTGTTCGAGTCACAATAGATATCAAATGTAGACTAAAAGAAGTGTATTCAGGTGGTGAATGATGTTTTTGATAAAGCTATAGCGGTTTTTGAAAGGCCTACTTATAGAAATTCTGAATTCATCTCGGCACGACTCTTTCATTGCGTGGCGTACACAACCACTGGTGGCCTATTCTTAATGAGTAATCTTGATATCTACATGTGGAGCTGAAAAGGACTATGAGACACTATAGGAGACGGACGATTGGATTATTTGGAATATCTTGTTGCTTTCTTAGACAATGGGCATTCAAAGGATCGCTGACGTTAAGATATTGGAGGTCGGCACGGGTGAAAAGATGCTTCCGGCCCGCACGGTACCGGAATCGTAACGTTATGTATCTATCCGATCTAGGTGCCCGAAAACTCCCGTGATGGGCGCAGAAAGCTTAATTGACACACTGTCGCACCGAAACAAGTCGCCAAAGTTTAGCTTTTACAAGTATTCTAACTTCTACACCACATAAAACTACGACGAAGCAGGAGAGATGAAACGATAAAGGCTTAGGCATTTATTTCGCCTTCTTCTCTTTAACATATGTAAGTTGGAGTCGAATGTATATATATTGTATTTTCTTAACTTCCTTCTGAAGTTTGTGAGGTTTTGTCATGTCACGTTTCCCACGCCGTTCTTGACTCTCTTGGTTCCTACCTCTCGTGGTGGAGAAAGCTCGAGACAAACGTAGTATTGTATCGCCACCAAATTAGACAACCAAGTCCACAACAAGCCGTCTAGCATGATGCTAGTTTTCTGCTAAGAGCGGTCATCTTATTAGCTAGGTGTTAATTTCTGGCGATTAAAATCTATGGTTTTATGCCGTGTTGAGTACGGCYTTTGTTTCTGAHAAGCCGCTACCACGAGAGCCCACTTCCCCAGGTGCCCAGCTCCCGTAGATCGATCTTCTAAGCGGACCCTAAGCGGAAACGGGGTATACTATAATTGGTGGGCGGTCTAGCCAATCACCGGTCAAAGCTTAACGAGCTGGAGGAAACCTTAAATGCTCCGAAGGACAGCCATTATTGGTCTTTCCGCGCCCCTCCTTCAACAATTAAATAAGTCGCCGTACTATTTTACCAAGATAAGGCAGCGTACACAGCATGCAAGGTTCACGTATGAGGGTGTCCAGTGGCGAAGAAGCGGTCAGGTCCCGTCAGCTGAGAAGTGTAGATTGGCTGGAGGGCGATGCTGTGCAATACGAAAATGCGGAGAAGGTGATGGAGAGCCGATAAGGAGTAGAACCTACGGGGGACCCGGAGAGTATATACTATGGTTTCTCTCCAGTCCCGCTTTCAGGTCTCACTTGAATCATTTACATACTTTCAATTGAGAGCAATCTAGAAGTATCCATACGGCCAGAATATCTGCGAAGGTATCTGCACGTGACTTGTCCATTCACCGGCATTCGGTCATCCGAACCATATACATTCATCGTGCGAGCGCCCGACAACGCCGCTTGAGATTGTATAGTTCTAGATTTCAAACAGCCTCGTTGCACTATCGAGCCTCTGCATTGACGCCGTTATCTCAGCCTTTCAATATGCCTGGCCCTCAAACCCGATCTCTCGAAATGTTAGTCCTACAGGCACATCGCGCCAAGGGAGTCCGCTATGGGACAGCAACGCAAAAAGACTGTTTCAAGACTTGGTATTCCTATGCGCTCAGGCGAGGAGAGGCACAAAAGACAACCCAAAAGGAGATCAGGGATCACGGAAGACAGCTTAGGGAGATTAGAGACTCCGTGCCAGGAGGGAGGACGTATTTGTAAGGTATGTTATGTACTCCTTCGTGAGCTCCATACTAACTTTATTAATAGAGAAGGTTGGATGTGGTAGACATTGTTGTGAACGGGAAATACTAAAACTGGGTTTCGTGAAGTAGCTTTTTTAGGCGTTAAACTTCACTCTGGGATGGGAAAAATTGTTTTTGTTAGGGAATTCGGATAACATATGACTGAGCTGCAGAGACGGCGGTTCGGCATACCTTTGGGTACCTTTTGTTAGTTCTAATACCTAATCTCCATGTTCTTCTTTTGCTGCACAGCAGTTCAGTGACTCGGTGGAGAAACAAACTGGTCAATCGATTACGCTCAGTGCGACCGCAAAGATGCGAGATGTAACCGTGTATCATGGATGTAATGGGCAGCTCTGAGCGTTTAATTTGTATACTTTCGGGTTTGATTGAGACTTTAGGACCTTGTAAGATCTTGCGATGATGGAAGCATAGTCTAGTGCTTACGGACGTATCTCCATCGGGGATAGCGCTGCCAAGCAAAGGCTCTCCCGAGATACGTCTAGTCGCCTGTTTTCCAGATTCATGGGTTTTAACCAGAATCGCACCTATTTTTTACTATTTAATAGTAATTTGTACCTACACCACTACTTATATACACATAATATATACACTAATTAATTACCCTAGTAATTCCGCGTATTTTAGTACCCTACTTAAACGCTAGAGCTTCATACTTACGAAGATATTAAGTGTTAAAGTTATGTAGCGTTTAGCTAGATACCCCACCTATAGATGCCTCTACTAACGCCCCTATTAACATAAACACCTTAATTACCCTAGTATAGTGCCTTAGATGCTGCGCTTAGCTTACTTAATATATTAAATAGTAATTTGCTTAATTATTCCGCATGTAGGCTAATTAATACGTAGTAATTAACCTAGCCGTAGTCGCGACTAAGTACTATGCACTAGATACATACTACACCTAATCTTTAGATAGACTACTATAGTCCTTAGGAGAGCTATCTAAATTAATAGCGTCCCTATTAATACTAGACGTAAAGCCTACTCACTTAACCTCTATACGTAGTAGCTAAAAAGTTAGGTCTATAAATAAGAAGACTCATTCTTAGGGTAATAAACAAGGCTTAAGGCTATTACCTAGGGAGGAGAAATAGTTAGGCTAGTACCTAGAATGTATAAGAGCTGTGAGATATAATAGTAATGGTGATAGGCGTAGTAATATTAGTGATCTCCTTAGCTTATGTACCCGCGTAGGCCTAGGAGTACATAAGAAAGTTGTTGAAGCTATAGAACTAGATAGGGACTTTTAATAGTAACTTAAGATGATGATCCCTATATTAGATGGTCCTTCCTAGCTCGTAGAAGGAATTAAACCTAAGCTTAAGTAGCTTATGGAAGAGATGGTACTATTTAGCTGATATACGCCTAACGTATTTAATGTTATCTATGAATAATAGGAAGAGATAGTTAAGGAGTAGGTTAAATAGAAGGCGCCTATACTATATTAACTACTCTTCTAGCTCTATTAACGGGATGAGGCTAAGACACCTAAGAATAAGAATTAGGCCCGTATTATTATAGTTATATTAATCATCTGTTTCTCCCGCTATCCGTAGAAGTTAAATTACCTCCCGTAGCTTATGTCACTTATCCTCCATGCCTCTAGTGTAAAGAGATATATATTTAGCATTACTTAGTCCTTTAGGTTTACTAAATCCTATGACTCTATTATTTAGTCTGTGGTTAGCCTACGTGAGAAGACTAGGTAGTTTATACGTGATTGATAGAACAGCGTAGTCTCCACCGTTACGTATGATAATTATGACATGCACCTTAGAGTAGGAGAGTAATTAAATCATTATAAAGGCACGACGTTCTCTATTACTACTAGGATCTTCTACTACTTTAAGGGCATATTTAATGTAGACGGCTAGTCTTAGCCACTCCACTAGTTAGACTTTAATCATTCTATATACCTAGAATTTAGTGATGTCTTATTAAACACATAGGATTAGGAGGTGCTAGACGACTTTATAGCTTTCTAGGTCATTAATGCGTTGCGTGAGGTATATCTAAATAGGGTAGATCGCGCGCTATAGAAGTCACCTCTTCTATAGGGTAGATATAAAGCCCCTATCATTAGTTGGCTAGATATACTACTAAAGGACTAGCGTATACTAACGCCCCTTATGCCTATATAGAAAGACGAAAGTTCTGCTATGAATCATATTAATATCCTAAGAGACATACACTAGGTATAATTAGGTATTAAAGAGGAGGTATTTAAGGATGAGAAGCCTATTTACCTTATTAGGGGTGATTATAAAACATGTAATTAGATCTAGTTAGCTCTCCGTAGTGCTAGTAGGAATAGTAAGTTTTATAATAAGCTCTAGCATATCATGGTAATCCCTAGCCTTTTCCACGCGTAGATGCATATTATCAGCGCCATTATGGGCATATACTAGGGTAAGGAGCTAGATTTAGTAAAAGGTGAGAGATCTTAGCATTACCACTTATAATACGCTATAGGTAAGATGGGCTAGAAGTTCATAAGCCCTAGTAAGAACTAGGTCTACACCTATGCTCACACATTCTTATAGGATAACTTTAAGGCTTAAATAGTTACTAAGTTCTATCGTCACCTCTACGCCCACTAGAAGTCTTAACCTCATAGGCTTAGCTAATCTTCTTTAATTAATGAGGTGGACGCCGTATTAGATAGCCTCACTCCTAGGGAATTTAGCCGCCTAATTACGGTGATGATTAAGTCGCTCTAAGACCCCCTAGCCTATTAAAAGGACGCTGAACGTCATGTAAACCTAGAGCTTATACGGGACGTTAGGGTCTTTGAGATATTCTCCTATGTGATTTAATATGGTAATATTAGTTTATTAGAACTTAGTATCCCCTAGCTCCTACTCCTTTTCACGCGCGCTAGGAAGCGGCTATATACTATGGAGTTTCTATATCTAAAGTAGATTATTAGCTATAACTTTTCTTAAACGCCTAAGGTTTAGAGGGCTATAGCATCAGCGCTACTATTAAATCTAACTAGGCGTAAGAATGGCTAGTATCCTTATGATCTTAGGTGTGAGTTCCTAAACTAATCTATTAAGGATTAATAGGCGTACTAGCGTACGTCTATAGACTCTATATAGTCCCTATTAGAGTACTATATAATGAGTGCCATATTTATCACACTAGTGAAGGATACTTTCCACTATCTATAGGGAAATACTACTAAATTAAGGCATAATTACACTAGCCACTAGGCTGTGATCTAGCTATTAGTGAAGAACCTAGGAAGGATAATAGAGTATAATGAGGACTGTATGGATCTAGATGTAGGAGTATCACTTAACTATAGTAAGGTATATGAAGTCCTAAATACCTAGCTTCGCGTACTCTAGTAGAGGTTTCTATACTAGGCTAGTGTAGATCCTTTTAGGTTTAATTAGATAGATGAACTAGATATTACCATCACATTAAATGGTACTATAGAGCCTACAGTCGCTTAACTAGACGCTCTAATAGATGAGACTATAGATGAGCAACTTAGAGTCGCCTTAGATATACTACTAACTAAGGATGAGGTCTTCTTTAACGAGTGTGACGACTAGGGTGCCATGCTAGAGTAAATATGGCCTAGGGCTTATTTATGTGAATGTAAACGTATATTTTCCTATTAAATTACCCCTACTAGAGCCCATATTAAGTAGGTAACTAATTAGGGCCTTAATACTTTAAAGGCGGAGATGGGTGTGCCTAAGTTAGTTTAGCTACACATAGAGCTAGGATCCTTAAAAGCTTTACTAATCACTAGCTATGTATCACTAGGGACTCTTAGGTAGAAGTTAAAACCCTAAAAATAACTATGTCATCGCGTAAATGAGTATAGTTAAATAAATTACCTAGTTACTACTCCTACTACCCATATGAGAAGCTTATATGTTCTAGTAACTATATAATTAAAGTTTCTATAGATATCTATACCACTAAGACCTAAAAACGATTTTCACTAAAGGTAGGGTAGGTAGTAGGTGGTCTTAAAACAGCCTTAGCTTATAAAACCACCCCATAGGGTTATGACCTATGGAGAATATAGATAGGGTTTTAACCTTTAAAGCGGAAAAAGCCCCCTATAGTGGCTTATTCACGGCGGAGCCGTTGCACTATAGGAATTTTGTTTGTTTATAAGTAATAATCTAATCCCCACGAAAGTAATAATATAGTAGACTATAGCAACTTAGTTAAGTAGGATAGAGAAGAGCTACTAATACTATCCCGTAGTCGCGAGTTATAATAGCCTAGAGGCTTATATTAAGTAAACGCCTGTCCTAGCTAGTGCTCGCTATAGCGTATAATGCGTGAGAGTATATCTTAAATTATGCCTTAACTAGCTTAATAACTATTCCTAGCGTGTCTTAATATCCATATGCGATCGTAGCGTTTTAGAGGCTAGATAGTTGGCTAGACTATTAGCTATCATTAACGCGCCTCACATTCTAGTAAAGAGCCTCTCTAACCTATACACACCCCTAACTAGATGGATATGATCTATTAGAGCTAGTAAGAGACGTGTCACCTAGTATAACTAGGCGAAAAACCAAGTATAATACTATTTTTATCCTATAAAGCATAGGATATAGGATGCTTAAGGCATACTAAAAGCCCTTAGTATAGACCTACTAAACTTACGTACAACACTAACTATCTCTAAGAAATAGTAGGGTTATATCACCTAGTATGGTACTATTTCTATCCTATAGAAAATAGAATATGGAGTGCTTAGGGCACACTAAAAGCCCCTAGTGTAGACCCATGAGCTAATATTATTCTACCACGTAATAAACTAGCAAGTTGTTCCTCCATAAAATAAATATCCATATGCCATGAACTAGCGTTAGGGGCGAGGGATCTAAATCACAAATGCCACGAACTAGCGTGGGGGGTGAGGGTAGGAAAAGGGCGGGTGGCTTTAGTGATCTTACGTCCTATCTAACTTTCGTGCTAGCGACTAATGGTGAGGTTTATACACTATATAGAATAACTTAGCTAACTCTCTATACACCTAGGTAACCTTGACGGCCTAGGGCTAATTAAGGGGTTAGTGGATCTACTAAAGTAAAGAGAGTAGCACGAAGTCATTATACCTTAGTAGGAATATAACCTAGTAGGTGTAGATAGACCTAACTCTACTACGCTTACGCATTACTTAATTAGACGCTAGGAGTAATGACTATAGTTGACGAGACTAGCTAACGTCTACTATAAAAAGTTAGTAGCTGCTCTATATAATAGAGAGGGGTAGACTTCCTAATAGGATCTAGGAAATAGGTAGGAGAGGTGATGAGAGGGATGATAAGGGCGGCGCGTGGTTAATGAGACTATCTAACCTAACGTCTACTATATAAAAGTTAGCAGCTGCCCTATATAAAGGGGAGGGGTAGACTTCCTAACAGGATCTAGGTAATAGGTAAGAGAGGTGATAGTAATGGTGATAGGGGCGATGATCATGGTTGACGAGACTATTAGACCTAACGTCTACTATATAAAAGTTAGTAGCTGCTCTATATGATAGGGAGGGGTAGACTTCCTAACAGGATCTAGGAAATAGGTAATAGGTGATAAGAGTGATGAGAGGAGTAGTGACTATAGCTAACGAGATTAACTAAAGTCCACTATATGAAGTTAGTAGCTGCCCTATATAAGGAGAGAGGGTTACTTCCTAACAGACGGTAGAAATAACTAGACTAGGCCCTATACCTACACCCCATCTATTAAGAGTTAGTTGCTATCGTTAAGCGACTATAAGGGTGCTACTTCCTAGCGGTAGACTATTATAGCATCTTACGATAATATAGTAGGAGGAGTTAATGGCGTAGAGGTAGGTTACGATGATCTATACATAAGATGAGGGGTTTAGTGATAATCTATACACTAAATAAGATAGTATCTAGTTAAATAGTTAGAAAGAGGGAGGGAGGAGAGGAGGGGGTAGGCTTAATAAGGATTTAAATTAACTAGTAATAGGGTTAGTGGTGATAGAGTACGTAGTTAGCGTAAAATTATGGTAGAAGTAGAAAGTAGAGAGAAAGTGGAGAGAAGGAGACTTAGAAGGGAGGATGATAAAATATTTAGGCGGTAGTAGATCACATGATCGCATTTTAGCGTAAAAGTAATGTGAAGTGATGATTTATATGTTCTACTAAATTCTATATATAAATTTAGTGGTGTATTTAGTCCTATATATGCTCCCTCCCTTAACCTTACTTAACCCTATGTAAGCTAGTCTAAATTTGTCGCATTAGCGTTTTTTGTGACGTTAGTAAGAGAGCGCGCGGTGCTCTATATGTAGAGGCTAGTTTTAGTGTAGGATATATTACTAATGCTTAGTAGTGGTAGTAGTAGTAGTTAGTGGTGTAGGATATGGCTTATATGAGCCATATTACGCCTTCTAGTCTAATCGCGACTACTCTAGCGCGCGAGAACATCTTAGTGATAGCTAGTTACTTAGTCGTGTAGGAAGGTTAGTGTAGGAAGTAAGTAATCATGATCTTATATATATATCATGCGATTTAGTAGTAGGAGGATGGATAGAGTGAGGCTAGTATATAGAGTAGAAGGTGATAGGCTAGTTCTAACTACCGTGCCTTCTTCTAGCGCCTTATAGTTAGGGGGCTGTCCTTATAATCATCATTAAGCTAATGATATCACTTTACTCCACGCGAACCCTTTAAGTTGATTATTAATATAGAACCACGAGCCGTCCGCTATATATTAGGTGGAATCTCTTATAGAATCCGCAACTTTAGAGCTAGGGTTATGGCTAAAGCTATAATAGCGTGGGTGGTAATAGGAGGTGCTAGAATATAGAGCTAACGGCTATCCTCCTTAATTATACGCTCAGCTTCTAATAGCTAGTTAGGTGGTAAGCGTAACGCCCTTTATACATAGGTGATAACCTTAGCGCCGTATTTCTTCGTCTAGGACTAGCCTAAGAGATCACTATTAGTGATAGATAGATAGGACTTCGTAAGGTGAGCCCTATCTACTATAGTTAGAACACGGTTAAGGGGGGTTAGACTAAGGGCGCGCATGAAATGAGAATCTTCCCTATCACTAAGGCTCATTACTAGTGTTATAAGAGCATAGCTAACTAATGCTTATTCTATTTAAGTCTCTATCTAAACACGTTAATTAGGGGTGAGCTTAGTGAGGGGGAAGGCACTATAATCATAACTATTATAGTTACTATAGCACTAAGAACTAGACGAGTCTAGTTCATTAAAGCACTCTAATAGAGCATTCTAGGTACAGGGAGCACTAAAAATTAATCTCTTATTAGTAGATAGAAAGTGTTAACGCCACTTAGTATTAGAAGCGTTCTAGGTAGATCATTTTCTCTTCCTGTGGTTCTTAATTAGAACCTTAAGACTATAGTCACTATAAACGCTATTAGAGAAATCGTTGAGCCGTACTATTAGAGCCTAGCCTAGATAGGGACTATCTTTTCCCCTAGTTTTATATCTATGCTTTAATTTCCACCCTATTATATCCGTCTAATAGAGCGCTTCTCCTAGTACCTTTACCTCTAGTAGCTAATAGAACATAGCCTTCTCTTCACTATTAAGGCCTCCCTAATTAGCACGACTAAGCTTCTATAGGACCTCTTCTATACTATAGCGGCCACACTACGTGACGTATTTGACACTAGGAGGATTGACCCCTAGTGCGTAGGTGACCGTAGCTATAAGTATAAGGAGCTCTCCACGCTTAAAGTAACCTTTAATGTCCGTCTAAGAATTATTAGTTAACTAGCCATAGTAGATCTATACTAGTCTCGCAGCCTTAAATTAACCCCGTGCTACTAGCTAGTTAATGATAGCGTCTCTTAACTTAGCTATTTGACGGATCTCCTTTATAAAGAATATCATTTTCCTTAGGAGTTAGTTAGGTTAATTTAGTGCTTCCTTAACTACTATATATAGGATCCTGCGGCAGAGCTCTAAGGGGTTATTAGTGGCTAAGAGTGTAAAGAAGACATCCTTATAATAGATTAGGGTACGCTAGAGTTTAACGTTTATAAAGCTAGCACTAGTCATGATATCTCCTAGATTACTAGGTGTGAGAGTCGTAGTAGTACTAAATAATACAGCTTCATCTAGTTATGCCCGTAGCTTAGATAGTTACCTAAATGCTCGCTGGAATGAGCCTCCCTAGCTATCCTAGGCATAGAGGTGGAGCTCATTAATTATAACTAGCTTATAGTGAGTTTAGAAAACTAGATCCTATAGTACGCTAAGGAAGCTTCCTATATCTTTATACCTATTACTAAATGTCTTCGTCTTTACTACTTGGGACCTCTTTAGTGCCTTTAGTTTCCGTTAGGATGATTTCTATACGCTATCCTATGACTATGCCTCATCATCTTAGCCTATATCATTAATGAGATCCCTAATAGTAATTTCTAGTGATAGCCATATATGTGTGTAAGATCCGCGGGCAATTTAATGCTAGGTTTCTAGCGTATTAGACTCACCATCTAATACTAGCGGAACTATACTAAGGTAACTAAACTATTCTTAGTAGGATTATGCCTAGTCTTTCTTAATAGCCTTTAAAGGACTTATAATAAGCGTAATAGGCCTTTAATTACGCTCGCATAGTAAATAGTATCCTAATATAACTAACGTCTTCTTATATCTAGTTCGCGTAACTAGTATAGCATCATTTCTATTATATAGCTCTTATAGGGTTAAAAGTTGGCCCTCACGTAGTTTATACCTTATATAATCCTCTATAGTCTTTATAGCCTCTTTGAATAGAGGGCGTGAGTTCGTGGTTTTAGTGGTAGTGGGCTAGTGGGGGTGCTCTTTAGAGAAATGCTTAGGAGGCTCTAGTAGGTCGCTAGAGAACGTAAAAATGGCCGCTAATTAATTACTAGACATGTTTTAGTTAAAAACACGTGTTGTATCACGTAAATACGCGTTAGTGGTGTATATTAATTAGTGTAGATATTCTATACCAGCCTCCTCTCATACAAATCTAGAAACGGGCGACTAGACCCACTGCTGGAGGCCGTCCAAGCTCTGCTTACTAATCTCCACATTGGGTTCGGGCAAACGCTAGACTAGATGGAAGCATAGAGCGCTCAGAACAATCCCGCTAGCCGCTTTGGGTCACGCTAGGATTAACACGAGAGAAAGCCATCAAGATGGGCCACACCGGGGCGTGCAAGTCGCAATAAGGCATGCTAGGACTCGGAGACAGCCACGATAGGAGATATGGTGTTGAGTGCAGCGTGGTTCATTCGTCGGCAGAGTCCAACTCCCATTATGCCCGGCTTGGCTCTTCAGCCACGACGTCATGCTTCGAGTCTCGCAAGACTCAACCCCACATGATCCCCTCTGTACCATGGCAGGAGACACGTCCTGTGGAGCCAAATGCGACCCATGTCCAAGCATAACGCATTCAGGATGCCCACTGTGTGGCCCCTCGCGGTTCGTCGACATTCTCCAATCCTCCTGCATCCTCCCGCCCCCGCGCCCACGCATTCCTAGATACCAACAATCAGCTCCATCTCGACACCAGCCCGCTAGACGCGAAGCCATCGCACATTAGGCCCCCATGGCTCTTCAGTTCCTTGCCAACAGCAACGGTTGGCTCAGCTTCAACCATAGCACGCCCACTTTGTTCATCACCGCCGAGGACGAGGACTTCGACACAGAAACTCTGCGCGCATGGCGAGAGGAAGGCTTCAATGTCAAGTACATACCCATGGGACAGGGCGGGAAAACTTATGTGAACACGCTACACCACCTGGGTGATGGAATGAGCATTGGAGAGCGCTATGCGATCGTAGGTATACATCCCATTCATTAATCGCTGAAGCGCATCTTGCGAGAAGCATGAGCTGACGGATGTCTCGGTAGCGTTTGGCGATGCGGCCGCGATATGCCTAGAAGTGTATTCTGAGCCCTCGACGAGTACTTCAAAGCTCTGCTCACTGATCGCCTACTACCCATCGCGCATACCCGATCCTCGACAACGGTTCAGCGCCTCGTTTCGAGTCCTAGTCCATCTTGCGCAGGGAACAACCGCAGACGATGCAACTGTAGGAGTTACTCGTCGCCCAGAGGTATTAGGTATACAGGGAAAACGTCGAACAGTGCAAAAGCGTATTACCGCAGGAATTGGTGCCGGAGGTCTGCAATCAAAGATCGAGTACCCAGTCTTCACCTATGAAGGTGTAGATGTTGGGTTTGCTGAACATGACCTCGACGAATACGATGCGGTCGCGGATGCTATAGCATGGAGTCGAAGCTTAAGCATGGTTCGGCGAGGGTTTGGTGCGGAAGTTGACCTTGAGCGCGTCTGGGAAGAAAATGAAGAGCGTAAGTTCGGCACTCCTCCTGTTTGGACGTAGTCTAACCAAAGGAAAGAGAAATACCGATCCAAGGATAGCGCAAAGCTTCTAGATACTTACGTAGAAGAGCCGACACCATTTGTCAATTACACACCGACAATGACTGGGGGAATTGGGCATGAAGAGTTGAAACGTTTCTACACGGAATTCTTCCTGCCAGCTGCTCCCAAATCTTTCCACATGCGACTAGTCTCGCGTACGATTGGTGTGGATCGCATCGTTGACGAGTTGTATATCCAATTCAAACACACCGTTCAGATGCCTTGGATCCTCCCAGGGATTCCCCCAACGAATCAAAAGGTCGAGATTGTGGTTGTATCAATCGTCGGGATGCGTGGTGGGAAGATCTGGCACGAAAGAATATACTGGGATCAAGCCTCGGTCCTGTTCCAAGTAGGCCTCCTTGACCCGGAAGAAGTCCCAGAGAAGTTGAGGGAAGAAGGTCTGGAGATGCTGCCTGTTGCAGGCAGTGAGGCAGCGAGAAAGATTATGGAGGTCGAAAGCGAGGAGGGGAATGATATGATTGATGAATGGTGATGACTTGATACCTGGAGGCTGTGCTGTCTGATACCTGTACGCCACGACCTATAATGATTCTGAATGCAATTATGGCACTTTACAAATATCTTATCCAACACCTGCAAACGCCCTAAGCTGAGGCGTAGGCGTAAGCATAGCAAAGTACATGTGACTGCAGCACACCGCCTGGGCCGACCTCGGGATAGGCTGACATTACATATTGATCAGCTTTAGATTTTGCAGCAGCTCTGCGGCAACTTCGCCAGTCCGGATATGTTCCCACCCGAGTACTCGTTCGTACTTGAACCGACATCTGGAGTAGTCTAGGGTTCAAACCTAACCGACGAGCGAAATTTGCCAGCCGTTGCTGACGACAACAAGTTGCAGAAGCCAACAACCAGCCACTTTGCAGGCCCACGAAGCTGTGCCGTACGTTCAGAACGGCTCCCCCTCTCATGCCGGTCTTTGCGGCCATTCAACGCGTTCCAGAAGACTTCTTTTGGGCAAAAAGTCTGGTACCGTTGTTGTGACATGATCGAAAGCACCAGAGGCATGGTGAACCTCCTTTGTCGATGTCGAAACAAAGACTCTCTCATTGTTGTATCAGCAGAGGTACTTTACTTAGAACAGGAACCAGAAGCACCAAATAATCAAGCTAAGCTTTTCGCATCCAGGCCAAGCTTCGAACGCTTACAAACACACCACCAATGAAAGGCTGAGGATGGGCTATTTCGGGCGATCTCTTTCTTTGGGTGGTTTGGCGCCTCTGACCTCAGCCTCACTCGCCGAAGCTTGTCTGTGCTGAGAAAGCCATCCAGACAAATCAGCGCCCGCGAGGTCCACGTTTAGTTTCGGTTGTGGTCGATCCGTAAACCTGTGCCACGGTGCAGTGCTTAGTTATTTCTGGAGGGCATTTTTGGAGAAGATTGGTGATGATTTTGGGTGCCAGCTATGCGGCACCGCTGAGCCTGGACCGGCCAACATCAAAGGGATGGCGCGGTTCGTTTGCAGTCCGCACCCGGTCACTGGGAGAGGAGATTGGTATATAGTCCAAACAGCCCGCTGGCCTTCCCTCTCTCGTTGCATCTGATCATCTAGCTGATATTTCTTTCGTTCAAACAATAATCTTAATATCCTCCTACTGTTCTCGAACATTTCACCATGCGTTCCACCATATCCCTCGCTGCCCTCGCCGCGCTGGCGTCTGCTGCCCCCCTAAGCAAACGCTACTCAGACTTCTCTCCTAATGGAGTATACTTCCCCCTTGCTAATGGTTTCCCGAACCCAAGCAACGACCAAGTTCTGCAAATACAAAAGCAGGCATTTGGAACCCTTCCAAACGGTCCTCCACCACCCAAAGTCAGCCCCGATGGCATCATAAATCTCCAGCTCATTGCATTCAACGAAATTTTCGAGGTGGCATTCTTCACTGAGCTGGTTCACAACGTGACCGATAAGGCACCAGGTTACGACCTTGGCTATGGCCACGAATATGTGCTTGATGCTTTGAATGCCATCGTTGCCCAGGAGGAGCTCCACGCGCTCAATGCCAACGGCGCCCTTCAACATTTCGGCAAGGAACCAATCAAGCCATGCAAGTACCAGTTCCCGGTTACAGACTTTCAATCAGCCATCGCTTTGGCTGGAACCTTTACCGACGTTGTGCTCGGCACTCTGCAAGACGTCAACCAAATATTTGCCAAAGGGGGTGATGATGGACTGGTACGAGCAGTCAGCTCAGTTATTGGCAATGAAGGAGAGCAAGAAGGATTCTACCGCCTCATTCAGAAGAAGCGACCCAGTGCTCAACCCTTCCTCACAACCTCAGCTAGAGACTTTGCTTTCACTGGTATTCAGTCATTCACCATCCCCGGCAGCTGCCCGAATGTCAACACCATTCCTCTTAAGGCCTTCAAGCCCCTCAATGTTTTAACACAGAACATTCAACCCAAGACTCAGAACCTTCAGTTCTCCTTTGCCAAAGCCGATGCTGGAACCAGTGACTGGAGCTCTCTCAGCGTCGTCTACATCAACCAGCAAAACACTCCGATCGTCAAAGGTCTCCAGAACCCCAAGGTCGAGGGAGACAAAGTCGTGTTCGAGGCTGCTTTCCCATTCGACGAGTTCCTCATGAACGGTCTCACCATCGCAGCAGTAACCAAGGGCTCCGGTCCATTTGCAAGTGCGGATGATGTCGCAAAGGCTGCCATTTTCGGTCCGGGCCTCATCGAGATCGATTAGAGCCGATAATCAAATCATGTTTAACTCTCCCTTTCCCCAAAGCAAGAATGTGGCGTTTTAGGTGTTTTTCCAAATAATCTTTGTCGATATCCCTGGTTGCATTTTCGTGTATTTTAGATTTTGTCTTTGACAATCGGGATTTGCATGCTATGATCAAGTAAAAGCAAGTAATGCATAGTAATTATTCTCAACCTTTCTCATCATGATACATATGTGAAGGTCGTTAAGATTATTCGATTCAGGGGCTATAAGATAGGCCCTGGTGTGGCTCGGTCCATTCACCCGTACCATTCAGGCTTAGCGTATATCGCGAACACCTTTTGGGGTCGATACTTCTTCTCCTTTCGTCTTTTCATGGATGCATATTCGAGCCACCTGGTCGAAACTTGTGTTTGACTACCTTTGATAGCTCCTATAAATTTCTAGCCATTAACCCCTTTATCTGGAGTCTCATAGTAACGAATTTGTCGGAACCAAGGGCAACATTGAACAGGGCGCAGGATCGTGAATGTCGCTGACCAGCTATCGTTACTACTACTGAGATATTATTACTTTCGCGAGGAATTTAGCATTGAGCTTCAGCACCGGTTCCTATGGCTGAATGCCCAGTTTGAAGGTGTCACTACCCTTGGTCAATCTCGAGACGTCTTCATCACGAGAGGCTCGCCGCGTTGGGAAGAATCCCATTCCATCAATCGCCGAACCGGTGCGTTCGCACCGCTCTCCCGGCGTGAACGCACCACGATCGTTTTTGGCAACCACCATGCCGTCATCAGAATAAAGCGCGTCTCCAGATATCTAATTTGTTCCCCTGATCCGTGAAGGTAGCTCGATGATTTGTATTAGCTCCGAAGCCCATTGGTCGAATTGGCCCCCTGCGCGGCTGATGTCGTTCGCAGCGTGGCTATTATACATGGGTAGCGGTCCAATAAGCACATCTAACCGCTTAAGGTCGTAGGAGGCACATAAATACCAAGCTTCTGATCTCACCAGTCATATCGGGTTATTGGGGTTGTTACTCCTTTTGTGCAATGCTTGCCCAGCTGAGGGTTCGCGCAAGGGTGGTCTCTTTTCCAGTCCGTCTCTTAAAGGCATCCGCGCTTCGTCCTTTTGGGTTGATACGCGATGCTTTCTGATCTCTTCGCTATCTGGCGATGCCGTCGCCGACTGCACAGTCGAGCGTTTTTGGGACTTACAGGGCGCGGGTGATTTTGGGCCTCGCTGTGACTTTTCTGGTCACTTCTTTGGTGTCTGTGGTCCTTCGTTTTCTTGGGAGAAGGATCAAAAGAGCACATATCCTACTGGAGGATTGGTTTATAATTGCGGCGCAGGTAAATTCTATGTATGGAACGTAAAAGTGCAAAGCTTACATTCTTCATGTAGGTCGCTGTTGTCGCTTTGGGCATTTGTTCTATATTAAGTTAGTATTCTACACCTCATCTCAATGGTGAATTGACTTAAAGTTGATCCAGGCGTCGTACTTGGAAATGCAGGGCACCATGCGGACGATGATCCGTCCAAGATACCTAGCTTTCTGAAGGTGTGTCTTCTGCCCCATATCGACTATTTTCGCGTCACTGACTTGTCTAGATCTTAATTGCTGTACATTGCCTATATGCCATTTCACTTTCCTTGATCAAAGTTTCCATCTGCCTATTCTACCACAGGACCTTCGAGTCGGGTGAAATTCGCAAAGCCTGCTGGGCTATCATTTCAGTCGTCGTTCTGTGGGCTTCAGGAACCATTATTTTCGCACTCGCATCTTGCCGACCGTTTTCCCACTTTTGGGACCCAAACCCTGCAGAGGGCTCCTGTATTGAAGATGAAGCACCGGCATATATCATGATAGGAGCTTTTGATGTACTTGTCAGTATATCGCTTTTGATACTTCCATTACCATCGCTCTGGAAGCATCGAATGTATTTAGGAGAAAAGATCGCTTTAGGATGTATATTTGGAGCAGGTATATGGTAAGTAAATAACTCAACCTTTTAATATGGATACACATTGACCCGCTCGTAGTACGATGGTTATTAGCATTCTCCGTGTGAAGGCCTTAATTAACATGTCTGTCGAAGACGTGACCTACTCGGGTGCGTACGTTTTGGCATGGTCCTTTGTAGAGCCTGCAATTGGGATTACTATTGCTTCTGCTCCATTATTTCGGCCTATCTCTCGCCGACCGTACCATGAAGAAGATATCGAGTTGCGGCAAACACCTTCGCCATTCCGCCGTTTGAAGTCGCCGCGTCGGGCATCGATGCCTCCTTTTGTTGATGCTAATATTCACCTTGGAAGTGGCCCGGAGTATGGAAGGCAAGAGTTATTCATCACTACGCAGGTTATGGAGTCCGGGACTTGGAGCCAGGCTTCGGAGAGCCGAACATCGCTTGTTCGTCCAAGATAGGCTCGAACTCGTGTTTATAGATGATTATACAAACATGAACATAGACCATATTACAAATGCGCTTCTCGGTAAAGAGTACTCGGGCCGAAGATAGTATTGTGTCGCCTGCAGATCAGACAATCAACTTGACAATGGGCTAAGGGCATGAGGCTAATTTTCTAGACAAAGCGGCCACCCTATTGCCTTAGTATCGATTTCTGGAGACTGAAGTCTACGACTCTATTCTCCGTTGTATATGGCCTTAGTTTTCGACAACACGTTATCACAAGATCCAGCATACCCAGTTTCCTAAATTGCGTCCTCAAAGCCTTTCCCGAATGCTGCTGCACACTATCGAAAAACGCCCCGTCAAGCAACTAGGGGCTGGGTATTACATCCTGCATCGAAATCACGGGGTTCCTGCACCTCTTGATGGTTTTATCGAACGATCATACAAGTCCGTCGGGGCGTAAAGCGCATTAGCTGAGATGAATCTATCAACCAAGACGTATCGCATTTTAGGACTTCCATGCTAGTGCTTACATTTAGCCACCAGCGTTACTCTTTGCTTACAATACGTTTGAAAGGATCAAATTCTACTTTTCAGCTTGTCTTGGCAGTCACTTTGTTTGGCTGAATCAAGGATGCTATCGAAGTTAATAAGACTATATGATGGTCGCCTCAATGGATTTTGAAAGGCTAGTACGGTCCTGGCTTTACCCCGACTGAGTATATAAGTGAGAAAAGTTATCTAGTCTTGTATCAAAGACATCAACATCACCTACACTCTTGTTGATAACCCAAAAGGCCATGACTACGTCGAAAACATACGATTATATCATTACTGGTGGCGGAATCTCAGGTTGCGTTGTAGCCTCTCGCCTATCTGAACGGGATCCATCACTCTCCATTCTCCTGATAGAAGCCGGTAAAAATGTAGTCGGACATCCCCTCACTTCCGCTCCACTGGCGTGCTTCGGAGCCCATTACTCCGAGCTAGACTGGGCGTATTCCACAGTGCCTCAAAAGCATCTCCACAACCGCACTGCCTATCAAGCTGCTGGCAAAGCGCTCAGCGGCGGGAGCGCGACCAACTATGGTACTTGGACACATGGGAGCAGAACAGATTATGACCACTGGGCAAAGCTAGTGGGGGATGAGAATTGGGGTTACGACGGGCTGCTGCAATATTTCCGAAAAGTCGAGACTTGGCATGAGCAATATGCCAATAAGAAAGACCATGGCTTCGATGGACCAATCCACATTAGCAGTGTGTCGAGCAGTAATCCATTGAGGAAGTATCCGCTAAAAGATGAGATCAAGGCTGCTTGGTCAAGAATTGGTATCAAGCAGAATGTAGAAGCAGACTCAGGAAATCCGTTGGGATATGTGGAGATGGTGGAGAATTGGCGAAACGGGAAGAGACAACTCGCAAGCGAGGCATATCCTCTTGAAAAAGTCGAGGTTGTAACCGAGACAATGGTCCAAAGAGTTGTGATTCGAGATGAAGATGGAATGAAAAAAGCTATTGGTGTACAATTGGCTGATGGCACCACTATCTCTGCATCAAAGGAAGTCATTGTCTCTACTGGTGCTTATCGAACACCCCAAATTCTCATGCTTTCTGGAATTGGACCGAAGGAAACCTTAGCAAAGCATAACATCTCAGTCATCTTAGACTCTCCAGAAGTTGGGCAAAACTTCCACGACCACCTCGCAGTTTGTCAGTGGTGGAAACTTCGCAATCCCGACTTAGGTCTATCAATGGGAACCCCGAAATGGACAGATCCCGCATACTTTATCGGTATTCCATGTGACTGGCTGGTAACGCAGCATGTAAACTCCCCAGCTTTGTTGAAAGCGCTTATGGCAGATGGCGAGGATTTTAGCGATCATGTGCTCCTAGAACCTGAGTGCTGTCATACCGAGACACTGATCGCCTATGCACCTGCAGGTGCGCAGATCGCCGGAGTAGAGGTCCCGGTGGATGGGACGCATATTGCTTCTGCAGTCCTTGGCTTGACACCGACTTCTAGAGGTTCGATTTCGATATCCTCTGGCGATGTTAAGGACCCTCCAGTTATTGACACAAATTACTATGCGACTAAAGCTGATCGTGTCGTCATGCGATCTGGTGTTCGGGATGTGACCAATATGTTACGAGGCACTCCCGAAGGGAAGACAGCTATCCAATGCGAGCGGCCTCCGGAAGGATTCAAGGAGCTAAGCGCGGACTCGACAGACGAAGAAATTGACGAGCGGATTGCTAGAGTGGGGAATACGTTTTATCATCCAGGAGGAAGCGCTTCCATGGGAAAAGTCGTGGACACCAAGCTCAGGGTCAAGGGAATCGAGGGGCTACGAGTTGTAGATGCTAGCATCTTTCCATCACCAGTGGCCGGTCATTATCAACGCGTTGCGTACGCAGTTGCAGAGAAAGCTGCGGATCTGATCTATCAATAATTCAAAGCTTGACGGGATAGCTCTAGTATCCTGGTTTGGAGGATAAATAGTATCCAATGATTTGAATCTTAGAAAGATATTTCGCTATGAAATAATTGTGTTGAATAAATAATCACTTCAAAGTTCAGAGATTTTAGAATTGACAAGAGCTGATTACGCCTAAAGATTTTATCCACAAGCAACAGAGTGCATGACTTTTCTTGTCCATATTACTACATACTCGACAACAATTATCTACATTCGATTTTAAAGGTCCGTGTTGAGGTCCATTACAAAAACATGTTCATTAATTGAGCTGAAGGATATGGTCTCGAATAATAAAGGGGTATCAGAGAAACAAACTCGCCATACTACCCCTAGAATCCTTGCGCACTACCGCTCGACACGTCTCTAGATAATTCTATGCTCATGATTTGCTTGGATAGGGTTTCTTGGATTCGTATGGTACGTCCAGTTCGTGAATGTCATGGTGAGGTTCATTCATTGGTGTACCTAATTCCGCGTACTTTTCTGCAGTGCCCATTTCCACAGCTGCAGGTTTCGTGTCTACTTGCTTAGGTTCGTGAACTGGCGGAGGAACAGCGACAGGGTTTGTCACATCGTTGAAAGTGTTGCGGCTCGATAGTTCGATATGTTCTTGCCGCAGTCTTCTCCTGCGTCTGAAAAGTAGGAAGCCTGCAAAGGCCAGGGCAATGAAAGCGACTGGTACAGTTACTCCAACAGCGATAGGAACAACTTTACTTTTGCTTTCTGGAGATTTGATCGGTCCTTGGGTCGTTGTTGGATTTGAGCTCGGGGTTGAGGTTGGGGTTCGAGTTATATATACAGTAGCACCTGTCGATCCTGGCGAAGCTGACGGGGTGGGAGAAGCTGAGCTGGCCGAAACTTGATTGGAAGCTACATCGCGTTAATGAACTATGATTATAAATGAGGGAATAATACTAACTGGCAGTACTTCCAGCAAGCCGCGATTGACCTGATTGACAATAGGAATGAAAGACTTCTAAGGCTGTGGTGCTTTGCGCCGGGTCCTTTGGACATGCAGTCGAAACCTTAGACCCGATCACACTTTCGAAATGTACTGAGCTTTCAAAACAAAAGCAGGCAAAAGACGTCATCCTGGAGCCGTCGCCGCAACCAGCATCCATATCCCGTACCACCGTTGAGACCTCATGCTCGGCACAGGAGCTAAGTAGCTTGTACTCCTTGATTGCATCGATGAAAATGCTCGTTGGCTCAGCATCATCTGTGTCTTGCGCCACGGCACGCATCATAAAAGTCGCAAAGAGAAGGCATCGAAGTATCGAAGGGCCCATCTTGGGATTGTAGTAACGAAGGTATGAAGGAGGTGCGAATGAGAGCTAAGCAGCGGCCGAGAAGTTTTAAGAAGAGAGGCTTGAGCTTGACCAACCTTCAAGAGGAACAGCGGACCTTTTGTTCAAGCTATCGAGGATCCACCAGGATCTGCTTCTAGGAACTGCAGGGTGCAAGTCAACCCTATAACCTGCAGCGGAAGATGCCATTCAATTGCTGAATCCGACAAAGACGTCAGCAGATAACCTTGCACGGTTACCACGAGAACTTGGATTGACAGGGGCAACCAGGCGCATTGCAGTCCGAAAAGGATGTCTGTTGTGCGACAGCTTCAGCTGCGCAAGACCCATGCTGTTAACCTAGCAGACGCGACAAGTTCATTGATTGATGGTAACCATTTTTCGCACTGAGTTACCTCTTCTGAACAGAACATAAACCCTTATTAGTCCGATGAGGCGAAACTAACCGTCTTCGGCAAAAGATCATCGACGATGCCTCGTAAGTTGTACCCTGTGCATTGTAGAACTTTCCAAGTCAAACCCAATATGACCAAGAGTATTCTGGCGTGCGGCTGGGACATCAAGAAATATAATGATCGTCGATTCCTTTCAGCTCTTAATCTCGCACAAAAGGGGTTCCACATACTGTAGAAGTAGAAGCACCGAGCTTTGCCGGTGCAGAAAGTAGTAATTCGCAGAATGTTACGTAGGGGGCTGGACGCTCGCGTAGGATCTCAAAATAGTCAAATTTGGCAAATTTACAAGAAGGCTGACCTATTTCAGACAGAGTGCCAGGTCTCTGGAACCTGCATCACTCATTTACCAATCTACTTCGTGTAACGCCTGTTCTTGATCAACACCCCAAGTGACCAACCACCAAACCCTCAGCATGTTGATACACAACTTTCTTTCCATTCTTACTCTGCCATTGGTCCCTGGTGTTATTGCTCATGGGTCTGCTCTGGCCAGTCGACAGTCTTCAACATCCTTTGCGGGGAGCAATGAGTACTTCCTCCATAATCTCCCCGAATCAGATCAGAAAGAATACGTAGAAACACTTGCTAAATGGGGTGTCAAAGTACTGCGCTTATGGGGTAAGTGTATTCTCCAAAAACCATCTCTTCAAAGGGTGATAGCCAGGCGAGAAGCGGAACCTTCAAATAGACGCCGCGTCATCTTCCAACCGATACACAAGTTTCCCTCCAAAGCACTCTGCATAGAGGCTTCACAAGAAGTCCAATTTCTCGCGTCCATCATGTCCATCTCGCTGTTGAAGCTTCGAAAGGAGGGGCTACGGAATAGGGGCGCCGTCAAATAGTTGCTACCGAACAACTTTCACTACATTATCTTGGAAACCTTAAGTTATTAGGACTTTCGGTAGCTGTGGAACAGAATGCATGAATGCTGACATATTACTAGTGACCAGCACCGAAGAAGGTTGCCTCAAAGGAAGCTTGAATGTCAAGTCCGTACCTGCTCTGGAATCTACCGTGGGAACCTACGACACTACCGTCCTTGACGCACTTGACAACACCTTGAAGCTTCTTCATACTAATGGCATGAAAGCCATCATTTCGCCTCACAACGCAAATGCGTTAATCGAGGAGGAAAGGTGCGATGCGTATTGTACCAAATACTCTAATGCAGCGACTTTCTATTCGTCCGATGAGGCCAAATCTGACTATGACAACCGCCTGAAAACAATCCTGTCATACAGATCTCCAAATTTTGGTAAGGCCTGGAAGGAGATGGATGAAGTGATTCTTGCCTTTGATTTGCAGAATGAGCCTCTTATCGGGCAGAATGATAAGCTTGAAGCCAACGATCCAGATGACTGGTTGTGCGGAAGGGCTGGTAATTTGCAGAAGCAATTGGCACCATCCAATATCAAAGTAGCGACTGGTGGAGTTGGCGGCTCACAATATTGCTGCGACCATGAATTCAACCTCCTGGACAAAGCTTTGGCATGTGACGCAATCGACATCATGAGTGTGCATGGTTACATGAACAAGTCGTCAGACTGGGATTACTTTATCACTGGAGATAAGTCAGTATTGGATCAGGCCAACGATGCAGGAAAGCTTGTTATGATTGAAGAGTGGGGTGTGAGCACCGATTTCGTGGACAACTTCGACACACAGGTTCAAGTATTCAACGACGCAGGAATAGCTTGGGTAAGTTGCATTCTTCGAGATTGACTTATCTATCACTAACACACGTTCAAGCTCTATTGGCAGGTCGTCCCAGGACTAGATGGATCCCAAGACGGAGCTCCAGCGGAATGCCACTGGGATGGTTTTGAAATTGGCATGGACAGTCCCAAAGGAGACGTGGCTAGTGCTGTCGCCGCAGCCAATGCAGCCCCGGCGAATCAGAGCTGGGGCGGTTTGATCTAATAAGCAACCACAGGTTATTACTCTCGGGGTCCGTTCGTGTATTATGCTTAGGGTCTTAGATTTCCACATAATGTTTGTAGATCAACATTGTAAATACAATTTCGTCTCTGCTGCGTACGAAGGGGGTATTTTATATATTATGTGAACACCGCTCTTATGAAATGGAAAAATTAGAATAGAAATTGATCAAAGAAGCTCTGATACCCCATACCGGATTGGGTGGTGCTCCCGTGGTGAACAAACAGAGTGTTGTGTCGACCTCAAATTAGGCGAGCAACGCCTCGATAAGCTGGCCAACACGATACCAGTACTCTACTGAAAGCGATCATGCCACCGGCTTGGTATCGATTGCCGGTGGCTGAAGTCTACGATTTCATGCTTTGTTGTATATGGACTCTGTTTCCGACATTTCGCTACTCCGAGTGGTGATAGGCCTTTCGGGCTACGGAGGTTGAGTTTCTCCGCTCCTCAAAGAGCTTGGCACAGTAACTTCTACTGAGATCAGACCACAAGAAGAGCTTTGAAGAACTTCATCACCTCCTTCATTGGAGGCTTTCAATTTTCAGCATGAGGTCTCCGTACACTTGCAATAGATGCTTGTCGCTTCTGAAAGCTTCAAGCTCTCAATTGGGGAAGCCAATAGCTCCGCGCCTCGCCCCTCGAGCTATTCGTTCCCTTCGATGCCATTCAACCAAAACGCCAGGAGCACCGAGTCTCTCCATTCCTAGACGGGGCCTTTCTTCTACCGCAAATAGCAAATTTCAGAAACCATTCGAACCGTATGAATATGTCGACCCCGAAGGGATCAGTCGCAAAATGGTCCTTTCCGAAGACAATCTCTTCCATTCCTTCACGCAGTCACCAATTCCCGAAATTCGAAAACGAGCCGCCTTCATGCGACAACATGCTTACTGTCCGCACCCGTCACATAAGCCAACGCGAGTTGCGCATAGTCCCATCGATCTCGAGTCGCGCAAGTCCTCTGAGGATGGGTCTCCGCCAGCGCACGTAAATTTCGAATGTCCCGACTGCGGAATCCCTGTATATTGCTGCGAAGAGCATTGGGCAGACGATTATGAAGCACATTTGGAGGTCTGTGATATAATGAGACAGAGCAATGAGGATGATCACGACCTACGGAGTGGACGGTTCTTCAAAGAGTTTCAGTTTGCGGAACCGCAGATTGAGGAAATCTTGGTGAACATGAGTAGCTGGGATACGTACTTATACACACGAGACTTTGATGCGTTGAACCAGGATCGTGAAATGCGACAGGCAACAAAGCTCTTGACCTATCCCATGACGATTGCTAGTGTGATCCACGAATTAAGTCCTTACAATATCCGGAGCGGAGGCCGAATGACGCCTGAGGGTCTGAAAAGTTTCAGCGGTAAGCAACTCAAGTCAGTGTCGCCACTGAGCCTTCTAACATTCGCTCAGCACTTCGACATTCACTACACCCGCCTCGGACAGGTGGAGGCGATACATGGAAAAATCCACGCTTAGCACCACCTGCAGTACGACTATTCATCTTGGGTGCTCGTGCTGAGTCGTCACTTCCTAGAGCAACATGGATGCAGATGGCTTATCTATTCCATCGTGTCCAGTTTTCTATGTATTTCATCGGCCCTGAATCGATGGCAAATCGCGAGAACGAGCTTCCCCTACCCGAACGCACACCATCCAATCCGTTCGGCGCTGTTATTGAAGATCGCATCTCTAATGCTATGAAGATTAGCACGTTCGTCGAGTACTACCACACCATGCACAAGGCGGGTTATTTCTATCCTTACGACCCTTACTTTGACTGCTTTGTTGTTTTCCACCCTGGATTCGGCAACCCAGCTTCTATGCATGAGTGGGAAGAAACCCTCCCTCTACTACTCGAGACGAAATGCCCCATCATTGCAACGGGCTACTCGCCCTGGGACATGCAGCAGGATGTCGAGCACTTGCAGAAACGTTTTGGAAACGAGATGGATATCTTGCTCGAACCAGATGAGAATAAGTTCCGGAGTCTAAGATGGGATCTGAATGATTTTGACCCGCACGATATTACTTGCAGTAACTGGGGTCTGTATGCATTCAGAGGCAAGAGATACGAGACTACGACAAAGGAAGAGGAGGCTGAGGAGCATAGTGAGCGGACAGCATGAGGATAAGTATGGTATGGGCGTATCTAGTGATATGTAGACTTATGTATATTACTGTATGATGTAGCCTTGTAGAAGGAATCGCAGATAAGGCCAGCATGTAAACGTCTCTTCGTTACTCCTGTACAAATGATCAACTGCATTAATGTCGTCTGTCCTAGTATCTTACAAGACTGTCCCAATGATGGACTTTTGTACAATTTGTGCCTGATAGTATGTTTCATCATAACAGAACACTAGTCTCACAAATTCAGTATACTTCGTAATCTGAAAGTCAAACACCACTAACACACTACCTCGTCTTACGATTCTCCAAGTCTCCAATTTTCCCCTTATACTCCTCAATCACTCCCCTCAAAAACTTAGCTTCCATAGGCCTAAACAAATCATTCACACCTTTCCCCCTATGACTCTCAACGCCCAACTGCTGGAGCAAAGAATCCGTATATGGGATCACATCAAAGTAGAACCAGTTGCCGGAATCGCCTTTTGCGGGATACCTCCGTCTCTGCCATGCGCGGACGAGGGCTACGTCTTTTTCCATTTCGGTTACGGGGGGAAGGGGTAGGGTGGAGGTTAGGGCTGCGACGGCGAAGAGCGCTTGCACTTCTGTGTTGTAGGTGTGATTTGCTAACATCATTTTGCCAACAAATGCGATGGATTGGTCGTGGATTGGGAGGATGGCTCGGTAGAGACGGAAAGGGGTTTCTTTGCGGTGGTGTTTGTAGTGTGGGGGTGGGTTGGCGAGGGTTGGGAAGCGTTGCAGGACTTGAGTATCTGCTTGTGCTTCGAGTATATTCCATTTCTCTGCTTCTGAAGGGGAGGCGATCTCTGCAGAGGGGTCTGTTGCGAGGCCCAGGGGGTAAGCGGTTGATGGGTCGATGTAGGGTGTCGTATGTAGCCAGCCTGTTGCGTAGACGATAGCTTCCGTCTCGATCGCAGTGCCATCTGCCAAATAAACATTGTTCGAATCAATCTTATCGATATCCTGCCGGTACACATTGACTATTGTGGCAATTGTATCGAAGAAATCCGGACGTTGATTAACTCCACTGCTATCATTTTGCCAAAACAGTTCTGTATCGGGCTTCAAATTCGCATATCCATTCTCTTTCCCGTCCTCGCGAGCGTAGTTTGCCCTTGCCATCAACTCCTTCTGCAGACCAGCCCAAATCAGCCTCAACAATGCTCTACCTGCCACAGTCCGATGTAAGAACCAGGTCCACCAGGAATCCGGCGAGTAAATACTAGCAATGAGTGAAGCCATGAATCGATGATGGAATAAGGCATTCGAATTCTTGTAGTAACTGATCGGAGAATCCGGCGGGAAATAAGCAGCAGGCCCATTCCCACTCCTTCGAATCACCCAATGTACCTTCAAACCAGCTTTTGCGAATGCGTAGGCTACGTCTGCCGCGGATTTACCACCACCAATTATAACGCATGTTTTACATGTCTGAAGGATGTCGGAACGTCCGAAATCTTTGTGGTGGATCAGCTTCCCTTTAAACGTATCCGCGCCAGGAATTTTGGGAATTTTAGGGTTGGATGTTTGGCTACTCGCATCAATGACTTTCGGAGCACTATACATTTTTCCAGATGTAGTTTTCGCATGCCAAATCGCACCTTCTTTCCACAACTTCTTGACTCTCGTATTTAAAACGATCCGTTCTTTCAAAGATTTCCCATCATAGACGTGATTCTGAAGATACCCATCCAAATACTTCGTAAAATGCCTGGCTTGGAAGTGCATATGGTAAGTATCTTTCAACTCGACGCCTGTCATTGGCTGGTCCGAAAACTCCCATATCTCGAGTGGTGATTGGGTCCAGAAGGCATCGTACATGCGATTTACGCTCCATACCCCGCCAGGCGCTGAATCCGCTTCCAAAACGACGACTCGGTGCGTCGGTCGGAATTCGAGATATGTTCGAGCGGCTTGGATACCGTAGATCCCTGCGCCGATGACGATGAGGTCGAAGTTGTTGTCGTCTACTCGGGTCATGACTGAGCGATTATGAATCGGGAGTCGGCTCAAGAATGGGTGCGATGATATTGCAATATATTCCAGCAAACGTCCTTCATCCCGCAGTAGTTGGGATACCCTTCCTTATCTTAATTATTACGTGGCAGCATGCAAATAGTGTTTAGTCGGAACCCCCAACTCCGCAGGCAGCCATGCTGGTTCAGCCGCAGCTCTTGGAAGTGACGAGGCACCACGCAAGTCCAGACCTATGTGGCCATGTTCTTGTCTAGATACAAGGAATGGAAGATTCCGTGATGTGCGGGGCTGTAGAATAAAGAAAGTTTGAACGTGCCCGCTTTTGGGTAGCGTAGCTGGAATTTGGGGGTATCCAACCTCAGCTGAAAGTCTATAAGCTGTAGATGTATCTCTTGACTAAGAAAATATGCTTCAGAACAAGGTCAAACTATGCGCCACTATTTTTGCTAAGAAATGAAGCTCTGACAGGTGACAAGGAAAATAATTCCAGTTTCATATTGCGTCGTAATACTCTGTCTCACTGTTCTCATCGTCCTCCTCCTCATCACCACTGCCGTTGTGCTCGTCCACCGCTGCTTTGTCACAATCCTCTTCATTCTCCTCATCATCGTCACAATCTTCTTCAACTTTCTCTTCAACCTCCTCTTCCTCTTCCTCATCTTCTTCTTCATCACTATCCGTCTCATCGGATTCAGAACCACTCTCGCTACCGTTAAGATAACGATATCTCCACCAACGAAACCCCTCCACATCCTCTTGCTCCTCCCCCATGACCACCCCAAGATGTTCACGCCCCTCCGCAAACAGGTTTTCGTCTTCGTCTTTCAGATTTTGCAGGACCGAATCCAATCCTGGCTCCAATACATCTTCAAGAAAGGAATGCAGATCTCGCCAAAGCCTCTTGTGTTTTTCGTACTCTGCAACAAATTTTGGTACCAACTTTTCCAGGATATCGACGAGATATTTGTCTTCTTTCTTTATCCTTCGAATCTTGCTATGGGAAAGATGAAGTGACTGAGAGAAATCTATGTCTCTTGGATCCAAGTAGCAAGAATCGAGAAGATCAAGGTCGCAGCAGGTATGCCTTATGTCTAATGCAGTAAAGATGATGAGGCGGATGAGTTCGGTAACCAGCCACTTGTTTTCGGGGCGTCCTTCTTTCTCATACCTCTCTAAATCCATACTTAGTAACGAAGCCCCCTCCCACATCGGCATCCCCCCACCGAAAAAAGGACCCTTGACGAACCCGTTCCAGAATTTGGTTAGAAACAGACACCCATCCGTGCTGCAATGGCATTCACACCTGTCGGATCGGCGAGCTGGGTAATATTCGTCGCAAATTGCAAGCCTCTTTCCTGCCGTCCACCCTAGCAAATGAAGTGCTCTGATCTCGGAATTGGGCCATCGCTCGTCCACATCGGCACCATGATCTAAATACCACTGAGATATCTCCAGGTGTAGGTCTGCCGATGTCCCTCTATTTAAGTGCAGAAGAAACGGCGAGATCCACGAATATTCTCCATCCTCAAGATCAGATGCTGAGATATCTCGAAATCCGGTATCATAAAGAAGGTCTAAGATCTCAGTGTGGCTATACTCTATATAATATATGCACTTTAAGAATGGCTGGATGTCAGCGTCGATATGAATACCTCGATCCCGTAAATCCTTAATGATTGAAAAGGCCTGTGCATCTAGTAGTCTATCTCCTCTGAGATTGTGGACGTCCTTGGGAAGATGGAGCATGGCAATGTTTCGTAAACGGCAACGCCGCTCGGCGACAGCTGAAACGAGGATATTCTCCATATCCCTATTCCGGCTTCTTTTTGGATCGCTCCAACTCTGAAACTCAGGGATGTACCAAAACGTGGCTTCCAAATTGCCGATCATATGGAACATGTCGCTTCCACACGTTTGTCGAATATCCAACAAGTAGAGCAGCATCTCTCGATCCCCACCTCGGACGGCTCTTTGGAGAAGCCCCATAGAAGGATTTTGGGAGGGCTTAACTTTGTATTCTAATAACAGTTCACACCCTCGCTTCCAACCCATCGCTGTAAACAACTCATACACGGAAGCCGGTTTCATGTCTTCAATATTATGACAATCCAGAAAGTTACCATTTTCAAGCAACCGTATTAGCTGTTGGTCAGATTGAAGTATTGCAATCTTCAAGATTTCGGGACACTCGAAGAGGTGTTCGTCTAATATGAATTGGTTGGAAAAGACATCGTTCGGTGATACTCCTCGTATTCCCAGATTTTCGGGCGCATATTTACTAATAGGTACACCTTTTTCTAGAAAGATCTCGGCCGCCTCGGGAAAAGTAAGTAGGGCGCGATCGGTCGCTGTACTAACACCACAAAAATGTATTTCAGTCGTTGGAAGTACGGAGGGAATAAGGGGATGGCTCACGATCCGTTATTGCATCTCTCCATAATTTGCGCGGGGAGAAGTTCACTCAGATATTTCGCCATTCTAAGAATATCTTCCCGTGCGTTCGCTCCATCAACTTCTAAGACACGAAGGCAAAACTCCGAGACATACTTAGCTTTCTATATTCACAAAACCTCGCCGGTCACTCACGTGTATTAGGGTCCAACCATTATGCCATCGGTCATGGGGCGAGGCCTGTCTTGACTGAAATAACTTGAAAAGGTCACTTGCATACTCTTGCCAATCCTTCGACAAGTCATGACGCTCTCGGGAGTCTTGAAAGTCTCCAATGAGTTGAAAAGCCGGAGAGCTAGCGTCTACAATTCTAGTGGTATTCAGCGCGATCGATGGCCCGGATCCATATTTCAAAATAAGTGCAACGTGAAATTTGTCTTTTAGGACCATATTGCATACTTTGAATTTTAGGTTCAGATGAGTGACTGCATCTTCGACGTTAGAGTATGGACAATCTTTGTTATGAGTCCTGGTTATAGTTCTCGAAAGGTTGAAAGGCCATTTGAGATACACGTTTGTTGTCGATTGTCTTTTGCAGGTGCAGCCTGGAAGTGCAGTTCTCCGCTTTCGCCCCATTGTGTGAATGCTTCTGATGCCGCGTGAAAGAGATTGCAATGCGAGAGATTCCTCTTGGATCGCTTTCGGAGACAGACTTTGTGGGCTTCGATCTGCAAGTTGAGTTTGCTGGTAGATGTTAGTGTAAGCTGGACATTTAGACGACGAATAAAACTGACAACGCAGGACAAAGCCGTAAACAAGGGTGGCAGCATGCCTTCCATACGAGCAATGCCATCAGCGGAATTCTTGAGTTGCACCGAGTTTTGAATCGACACAGAAGTCCCATGTTGAATAAGACTTGTCTGCTCCGATAACTGCTGGCTGGTAACGTCATGTAACCGCTGCTGCTGCTGACTTAGAGATTGTTGCCCAAGAAGGCTGGCATGGGCAAGGTTTGCAATTTGAAGCTGGAGAACTTCGAAGTTCCTTTGAGATTGGTCCCTGTTGCTTATTAGTAAGATCACAGGCCGGAGAAGAAGGAGCGTAGGTGTTAAGAGGAACCTTACAAATTCAATATCGCAAGTGCCGTATTCAAATCCCCCTGAACGCTTTCCACGACGCCTTTCCAATATATGATATCTCCCTGTTTGAACGGGAACGAAAGCCGATGTCTAAGGCTCTCCAACTGCTGCCGAAAAGTTGAAGATCCTACTATCTTGACCTTCGGCGCCAGCTTCTTCTTCATACTCTCAATCGCATTTGCGCAAGCTGTAATGCCTATAGATGCCGCAGACGTCGTTTGACTCTGTGGGAGTTTATTGACGATAGAATCTAGCTTCTCGAGGAGGGAGATAAGGTATTCCATTTGGTTGGAGATTTGTGCGGCGTAGTCTTTGGCATTTTTGGCACTGTCGACGTACCAGACAATTCCTTTGGATACTTGCAAAGCGAGAGAGATAACACCTACGGCACTTCCGGCGATGGAGAATGGGTCTGCCATTGTGAGATCTGTATAGAGGGGGTCGTTTTCTCGCGAGGGTGACGGTTGCTTCTATACGGGCAAGGCTGAATAGGGGAGTCTTCAGCCTGGCCGGTGACTCTCGATATTCGATCTCATTGGTTGACGCGAGTGGCCTATGCTAAATCTATGCAGTGTAACATTTCATCTGATTTGTCCATTAGACGGAAATAAGCGAAAGCGGATCTTTCCTTTAAGAAGGTAATGGGAATGTGACGACGATGTTGGAAAGTATTAAGACTTATCGCGGGGAATTCATTGAAGCTGCTTGCTTATTTATGCTTATATAGAGGGAATGGGATCATCACAAAGTGGTATCGCACAGTCCAATTTATAGACCAAGACCACTCCACTGTTTTAGAACTATACAGTAGAGTTTCAATGCTGTCGCCATCCAATACAACGTGCCAACGGAGCCAATGACGCTTTGTTTACGCCCACCATTCACCAGACAACCACCTGTTGAAAAAGTCGGCAGATGCCTCAGGCTGGTCATATGGGACCATGTGTCCACCAGCATGGATCCTCACAAAGGTCAAATTGCCGCTGGATTTGACCTCACCAATCTTGTCACCCTTACCGCCAAGGAGAAGGTCCTTGGTCTCAGCCTTCTTGTATTCCTTCTGTCCAGGCCACTCAAGGGCCTCAGTCCAGGCCTTGTTGCCGAGCCAATTGCAGATGTAATCAGCATCGCCCGCATAAACAAGGACGGGGATTTCCTCGAGGATACCGGGAACGACACGGTGGTATGGCTTCATCCAGTCACCCTGGAGAAGGAAGTTGCGGTTGATATCAAAGTTGCAGCTGTCGTAGCTATCGACTTCAGCACCAACAGCCTTCATAACCTCCTTCTTGTTGAGGTAGTTGCTAATCCAGTCAATCTCGTCGTAACACAAGCTGTTGTCACCGCAAGGACGGCGAACGTCGTAAACATTTTGGCCGGTGCGCTGGTATGGACCGATCATAGCGTTGTTGCAGTAGATTGATGCAGGCACACATGACCAGACAGACTCCGAGTTGTAGCAGTTCTCAATGAGGCTGGCGCAGCGAGGGTAAGCATTGTCCATGGATTGGCAAGTACCCTCATCCAAAACAGCAGGCCAACCACCGTCTCCACAAGCCATTGGGCGGTAGTACTCGTATTGAGTCAGGCCATCAGTGAGACCATTGCCAATGAGCACGGATTGGAGATTGATGTTACGCTTCTTGTGAGACAAAATCTCAGAGGCAAAGACGGGGATGTAGTGGCCGGCGTATGACTCGCCAGAGATGTGGAAGCTTTGCTCGGCGTATTCGGGGAATTGCTTGAAGAAGAGTGTTAGGAGAGCATAGACGTCCTTGCCAGCAGCGACGGTGTTGCTAACGCCTCCACTGCTGTAGGAGTATCCGACGTTAACTGGTTGGTCAAGGAAGATGACAGAGGCATTGGTGTTCCACGAGAAGTCGTTGTATTTAATCTCAAGCTTCTGGGTGACTGAGGCCGGACCAAGCTCCATGAAGAGACCCATCAATGACGAGCATCCGGGACCACCATTGAGCCAGAGAACGACGGGATCGTTTTTCGGATCATTTCGAGACTCGAAGAACCCTACAGGTTATTAGAGATCGATGGTCCTAATGCGGTCATTCGGGTACTCACAGTAGAATAAATGCTTGTCCTCCTCATCGTCATCGAGATAACCACTGTACTGCTTGACCTTATCGACACCAAGCGAGCCTGGGTCGACCTTCTTTACCCTCAAGTTATAGTTCTCGAGTTTTCCATCAATCTCCCTCTCCTTCTCGCCGTCGGCGTTTTCGACCCAGACGTTCTGGACGTCGGCGCCCTTGACGATATGATCCCACTCATGATCCTCCTTTCGGGTGTGGGGCTTGGGAGAAGAGAAGAAGGCAGCCTTGTCGAATGACTCTGGGAACATTAGAGCTACCTCGTCCCAGACACGGCGAGCTTCGCCGGTGAGTGACTTGAGCGACTCCTCGAGATTCTGGAGAGGCTTCGTCCACGACTCCCCATTGAGGTCCTTGAACTGTTCGGGGAGTTTAAAAATCTGTTGCTGCGGCGCAACGGCCGCAGACGCTGCTCCGACGAGCAGGGCCGATGTCGCTACCTTCATGGTGGCGAGCTTAATGGGCGAGCTGTAGGAGCTTCCGGAGCTCAGGCGCTTGCAGCAGATGGATGGTGGGGCTCAATGGGAGACGAACACGCGACGCCAACAAAAGGATCGAAGATGAAAGGGAGTTGGGATAGAAGATGATGGGATGGAAAGATGGGAGACGAGGGTGAAGTGGTTATTGGGGAGGTGTCGAGGAGAGGTGAGAGGTGAGCATGCGGGTTGGGAAGGCAACGAGCATGACGCAGGCGCTTGAGCATCGGCTCCAGCTCCCAGCCACCACTAGCGTCCGCCGGGGAGTCACAAGGCCCTGGTGTTTCATGACCTGCCCAGGGACCTGGCAATGAATGAGGCGGAAGGTCTAGCGACCCACTACCGATTGACTCGAGATATCCACAATCGAGAGCATAGATGGATTGCGGCGGTGGATTGTCAGGCAGTATCCCTCTTCAGGATGCAAAAGCCTCTGCTTGACTGCTTCGGTGTGGATGATGGGCGATGACGCCGTGTTTCTTCATCGGGTATGGCGTGCCTCGGCATAGCCCTATGGCTCATCATGAGTGGCTCTCCTAACTATGCCCGCCATAATCCACGCTCGACTTTAAAGTGAGCGATAAACAAACACAAAGAACAGCACTCTCTCGTCCCAAGCCCGTCTAGATTCATACAAAGAATTTCGATTATCAAGATGCCGACCGGAATAATAAGGCCGTCGAATCAAGTCAAGCACACCAATGTGTCGGTGGTGCGCTTGACCAAAGGACCGCAAGGTGCACTTTCYCCCMCYCCCCCGCGTMCCYCCCCGCCATGACTGACCAACATAGGCAAGGAAAAAAAATTCGAGATCGCCTGCTACAAGAACAAAGCCTTTGACTGGCAGAAGGGCGCAGAGGACCAACTAGACAACGTCCTTCAGATTCCCGAAGTCTTCCTCAGCGTCAATAAAGGCGAAGTCGCTCCCAAGGCAGACCTCGTAAAATACTTCCCTGGACAAAAACGCGACGATGTAATACTGGAAATTTTAAACACAGGCAGGCCTGAAATGACCGAGGAGGAACGCCGCGCACAAATTGAGCGCCTATACAATGAGGTGGTCGATATCGTGGCAGAGAAGCTGGTTGATCCAACGACAGACCGAGTTCACTCCCCTGGATTGATTAAAAAAACACTGAATCAACTGAAGTCGCAGCAGCAAGCTGAGAAACAGGATGGTACAGCTATGAGAAAGAGTGAAGAGACTAGAGATGAGGTGAAGCTACCTAGATGGACAGGGGTCGTTCTAACGAAGTCCGCGAAGTCGCAAGCATTATACGCCATGAAAGTGCTTATTGCTCATCAAACAATACGTGTGGCAAGGAAACGGATGGAGCTATCCGTTCACTGTCCTATTGGTATTTCCAAGCACACTGTGAGGCCCAATAATAGGCCTGAAAAGCTCCAAGATACAGACGCAAAAGCTACCAAAACGGTGAAGGACGTCGTTCTTGCCCTGTTTGATGAAGTCAAGACGCAAACGAATGAGGGGGATGAATGGGTAGTCAAAGGCTTTGTAGAGCCCGGCATCTACAAGGAGCTTGGAAACTTCCTCGAGAATGCAACGAAAGGACGTGGAAGGATAGATTTGGTAATGGTACACGAGAACGACTGAAGTTGCCACGTGTCTGCGTGGATGTATGTAGACTAGGTATTCTCATGTGCGCGCTTGAGTTTCTACGCGACGGAAATTTATTTGTGCAATCATAAGGTCCTAGACATTTCACAACTCAGCCACTGGTTTACCCATAAAATCTATTGATGGCACCAGGGAAGGCGCCCCAATTCGCGATTCAGCCAGGCTCTCGTGGTAGCGAATTGCCGGAAACAGAGGCCACATCCAATAGGGCATGGAATCGAACCTTTCAGTGGCCAGAAATCGAATTTAAGACAGGAAGACGGCCGCTCTAGACAGAAGATTGGCATCATGCCAGGGCAACTGGATGTTGTGTGGAGTATTCGTTTTGCAGGCGACACAGCACTATCCACTCGAAAATTCTTCACCACGAAAGCCAGGCACCATCCCATCAGACCCATCAAAGTAGACTAGGCCAAAAATAATAACGACAATGAGTAACATGCAACGCTCCGTCCGTTTCTACACTCGCTCCACCCCTCACCCTCCCCGATGTACTCTCAACCATGCATGACAGATAACGCATCCACCACACCCCTCCCCAAATCCCATCTTCTATCGCATACTTCCCAATCCGACCACCCCCTACACCCATCCCAACAACCCCCCATCACGATTGGCACCACGACTCCCCCCACCCCTCCACTGCACCGGGACCACAGAGACAAAAAAAATGCACATCACTCGAAATGGCATATCTACGTCAATCCCCAACGTGCACTCTCAGCCACTCATCGCCTGACAGGTGTTACCGAGTATGCAGGTCGGCTGCAGGTTTAGCGCGGGACACTCTCTGTATGTAGATGTGGGTTTTTGGATTTTTGGGGGACGAGGAGAGGAGAGACACGACATCGCATGCGATGTGTATGCTTCGGGAATGGGGATCTGGGGGTTGTGTTTGTGAGAGTGAGGCGGTTGTGGTTGTGGTGCGGTGTTTGTTCGGACTTACAGTCGTTGAGTAAACTGAGGCTTGCCCTTCAGTGTTGCTGGTGAATGTTGAGAAGCAACAGACCACGTTGAAGAGAGACATACACGCTCTTCATGGTAAGCTATCGTAACATCTATCACAATCAATTAGATCGACACATAGAGCATCCAGTCAATCTGACCAGCATATCCACATGCACCAATCCCACGCCTCTATCATCCATACCCTGATCAACCCAACCCAGTCTCTACACCATATCCTACACGATCACACTTGCCGCCTAGAACACTGCATTTCAGCGCTCATGAGGCCGCCACTGAGCGCTTCTCACAACCCATCAATTGGCTAATATCGACTTTCACGATTCATGAGCAAACTTGTTTTCGAGGGATGGAGACAAGGTCTTAGGCGCTCGTGGGAGTATAGAAGGAAGGTCATGGACTGTGAGGGAGTGGATATGAGATCTCCATTCTCTCTTTTTCTACTTCGCTTTTCTGCTGATGGCGCTAAGGGCCGTTGGTCTTGTTGATAGCGTGGGGAGTGATGGACGGGGATTTCTTCTTAGCTTGAGGGCATCCTTGTACTCTCGTACCCATCGCGAAACTTTGTTTTCTGCCTCCGAGTCTACGGGCACTAGGCGTTCGTTCTTGTGCTTGCGCCATTCTCAGGGTCTTCTTTTTCCCCTGGTGGGAATATGCCGCAAGGTCTTGCCTACTGGCGTACGGTCACCGTAAGGCCACAATCAGGTCATGTCAAAGGTGCATTGTCGATTTTTCAAGGTCGAAGATTTCATTGCAGGTCGTATCTACGTACATTGAAAAATGGCGTCTTATAGACATTAGTCGTAAGTCATGCTAGTGTTCCGGACACTCTTTCATCAGATTCATCGTGGTCATGGTCGTTCAGTCATTCCTTGATATGCAAAGCAGACAAGCCAGAAAAAAAGCAGATGCAACAAGCGCGCATGTAGAGAAAGTCAAAGCAAAAAGGGAAACTGGAAACTGGAACCAGAAGATCCAGAAAACAAAACAGAAACGAAGAAAAAGCGAGATGAGAGAAGCGGAAACGTGTGTACCCATGAATCCATAGAACAAACTCCTTAGGAGATGCAAGATACGAGAAAGATGCCGTTTCACCAACCTCTTGATTTTCCGTTGCCCGCCCCAGATCAATGCTACGCGAACTCCAAATCCCCTTAATTCCCATGCTAATGTCCCAATGCGAATCTGTACTGTCAACGTCGTCATGAAAAGATAATTGCATCCATGGTGTTCGATTTGGTGCCGAGTGGGCTTTCTTCAATCCCACCACGTACGGGAGATCCTTCCGTTCCCGACTAGGATCTCAAGGACTTCAGCGCTGCTTGTTCTGAAGCCCCAGATTCGCTCAATAGGTTCGGCAATCATCATCCAGTCGAAGCCCCGAGAGTCAAACATGTCTAGGACGACTCTGACCAGCCACGGGTCAAGCATGGGGGACGAGGTGTCCTGATATTGGAAGAGTTGGATAGACGAAGATAGTATTTGAGGGTTAGTTTCAACGGCATTTGAAGGCATTGCCGTCGGCGTGACTGGTGAGGCTGAGGTGCCTGGCTGGAAAGATGTAGCAGATGACATTCTAGGTGATCCAGATGAAAATAGTGCATAGTGCGAATTATCTGAACTGGTCTCCGAGATGGGCGAAGACTGGGCTGATGATGTGCTCGAGGCGTCTGACATGGAGTCGTCGCTCATTTTGGTGTGAAGCACAACCTGCTTAGGTCGAACGATGCCGCTCTCTGCGGCTTTCAAGGCGTCATATTGAGGAAGTGGTCTTGCGTCTATGGCGTTGGCAGACTTCGAATAAGGCGACTCGTCAATAGGTGTCGCACTGAATCGAGAACCTGGAGAGTCAAATGATTGAGATCGATGGATCCGGATCTTTGGTGAAGGGGTCCTTGGAGGCAACTGCATAGTTCGAGTTGCCATGTTGCGTTGCGAGGTTTGAGCAGATGGACTCAAACCACACCTATCTATATAGGACACGATGAAAAAGGAATCTGATGATACAATAAGGTGGGAAAAGTAAAGCAGTGCGCCGCGCGCCAAAGCCGCTACAGTGCGGGACAAAAAGGTGCGATGGCGGGAGGGCCTGGACAGCACTGAGCGAATCTAGAGCTTATATCTCTCTGTGCAGCCCTGTGCTCGCAGCGCCCATGCAGGGTGGGCAGGGTACAATGGCTGTTTAGTGGAAATTAGAGGGTGTTGGTCCCGTTGTTCGGAGCATGTTAAATGGCGCGTGGAGTATGGGATGGCCGTTGAATGGGTGGATGAGCGTGGGAGATGCGTGAGGGATGAACGGAGACAACGCACTCCACACTTGGCATCATGGGCGGAAACGGAGGGTGAGGAGAGCACCCGAATGGCGCACAGAATGAGGTGTCAATGACCCAGGCGGTACGAAGGGGCAGCAAATCTAAACATGGCGAATTGAAGGAGGACTGTTGATGTTGTGCAACGGTCGTGGTTGTGTGCTTGGTTCTCGTCAGCAAGAAGCCAAAATGAATCTCGAGGACCCTCATTATGTTACTTCTGAAAAGTAAAAACACCGTTAACGGTCCGGCCCGCCCACCGTCTCTTTCTCTAGGAAGTCAGGAGACATCACGGCAGGCCATCCTCGCGACCGCCGTGTTCTCCCCAGAGTGGAGTGAAGGAGCAGGGGTGTGACGTGGTGAAATATACAGCGGCCTCGCATGCGGCCGCTCACCATTGTCCAATAAGGGTCTTACTTGGCGCCAGCTTGTTTGAAGCCACCACTGGATCTGATCAGCATCATTTGACGGGCGTAGCCCGGAGACCTTGCCAAAGTATTGGGGGTCCACGTAGCACGGATGATCTGAGCCAACACGATTGAAAGTACAGTGGGATCAAATTGTGTGATTTTTGGTACAGGCTGTGTATGGCCAACCCTAACCCCTTGGTCTGAATCCCTCCATTGCCGTCCCCTACCGTGCAGAGAGCCGCATGAAGTAGGAGCATGAAAGCCAATCAATGCCATTCGATAAACACCATAAGTGCACCGCCCATCCGCAGAAGCCTTGTTCTCTCCCCCACCACACAAGCACCCAGCGCCAGCGAAACGTTTATCCCTTCTTCTTGGACACACCAACGGTACGACCGCGACGACCGGTCGTCTTTGAGTGCTGACCACGGACACGGAGGCCCCAGTAGTGTCGAAGACCACGGTGAGCTCGGATTTTCTTTAGGCGCTCCAAATCTTCACGGAGCTTGCTGTCGACACCGTTGGCAAGGATCTGAGAGTTCTTGCCATCGACAATGTCGCGCTGCCTGTTGAGGAACCAGGTGGGGATCTTGTCTACTTTGTGTTAGCATTCCGTAGCAATCTTCGTTGGGTGAAACCAAATGGACGTACACTGCAGGGGGTTCTGGAGGATGGTGACAATTCGCTCAAGCTCTTCGGAGGTAAGGTCACCGGCACGCTTGGTGAGATCGACGTCGGCCTTCTTGCAGACCAAGTTGGAGTACCGGCGGCCGACACCCTTGATCTTGGTCATGGCGTACATGACCTTCTGCTTGCCATCGACGTTTGTGTTCAACAAACGGATGATATATTGGAAGCTGTCCATGATTAGCATACGTTCTATGCGTTGAGCCCTGTTTGCGAAGATCTCGAAGTGGTCGTGTCGAATATCGAAGCCCCGCGCCTGCTCTTTACAACCGCTATCGCACTTTCTAGAGGTTCAACGTTCTCAGAGCGCCTCTCGCGGTTGCGCATCTAAAAAATAAATCCAAAGAACTCTCATTCCTCATTCCTTGTCGGTGACAGTAAGGTATGTCCCTCTTCATATGGGGTGCGATAGAGATTGGGTAGGATACAATGCAAGGCAGTAGGTGATCAAGATGACACGGCGCTTCGACGAAAGGCAAGTAGGTTCGTAGAGATAATACATACTTCGACTTCTCTCCGGAGACGAGCGCTGTTTATCGTCAGTAAAAGTTGCAAAGGTAGTATGCGATCAGATTTCCCGCAGCGTCTTGTGCTCTCCACATGGGAGAACGCCGAGCCATGGTAAAACTGAACAACAAAGAGAGGTATGAATATTGAACATTATAAGGGCATACGTACACATGGTTGCGGCTTTGTCGATGCTCGTCGGGATGGGTGGATGTTCTCGTTGGCGATTAACACTTCTTGTGAGGATTTTTGGAAGTGTGGGCTTGGCGATCCCACGTGAGACGCTAGACTTGATTAAGGATTAGCGAGTTCGCGCGCCCGAGGCCACTAGCATCCGCTCCACTTTGTCGAGCAATTGTCCACTACCACTTGGCATTTGAAAAAGCATTTGATAAAGCAATGATGTCTAGTAATGTTCCTCTTATGCATCGTTCTATTCGAGCCGAGGAGGCTTCTCAAATAGCCGAGTCAGAAAGGACACACGCTTGATAGGAAAGCCGTAATTACGAGCCCTTCGACAACTCGCTCGTCGTGGACCCCGCCAGACTGCATTGCCCACAGCATCAGTCTGCCCACGGCGAATGCGCCGTACCAGATTGATTATCATCATTGATGGCCGCCAGTCTCAAAAAGGCCTTCATCGGGGCCGATATGCAAGAGGCTAAGAATATCTTTGATACTGTCCACTACATGAGTCCCCACAGCCTCAGTTCCTGGGGTCCAGCTCTACAGCTGCGAATTGGTCTGCTTTGCTAACCCACCCCTCCTCACATGGGAATTCGTCGGATATTCGCGATAACAGTATGACTTGTCTCTATCAATGCAATAATCCCACAATCGCCGGCGCTCTTCAGGCCTTTGCTACTATTTGTTTTTGGTTTCTTGGATCCACCAGCGATGTCGTCCCATACAACTTCTAGGTGGGAATCTTGCAAAATTTCTTCACTGTCGGAAGAAGATCCAGATCTTAGTGTCTTTCTGATCCGAACCTCACTTTCATCATGTGTTCTCATTTAGCTAGTATCTCGTACAGCGCCAACGGGGCTGTGGACTTGCGGACGCGAGGTGGACGCGAGAGTGCGGCACGGCGGCTTGACCCATGCCTCCTCACCTCTGCACCAGCGGTCCGCTTCACACTCAGCATCTTGTTTCTTATACCGAGACCTACCAACTGGCCAGAATCCAGGGGCAATGGGCTGTGCGAACCTCTTCGCACTCACAAGACCAAAAATGCCTTGCCTCCTTGTTGCTGCCTGCGAAAGTAGGCTCACAGGGCAAGCTCACAGGGCGCTTCATCCGCACCTAATGACGCCATCTCTCTGGAGAGGAACTTGGAGGCCACCGCATAGCATGTTCGCTTCGATGCCCATGTTGTTTCCTGGAGATAACGTAGAGATTAGTTTAGAGACTGCACTGTCGATTTCTTGGATCTTACATGCATTACTTGTCTCTGGTTTCTCTCTAACATTTTCGTCTGTTCAGCCTACCGCAAAATCCCAACTTCCATACGTTGCGCCCCAAATTCGGGATGATCATTTCTGTTTGCGGTATGCGACCGCAGCAAATTGTCCGTGCTCCAAGTGACTGCGCCACGACCTGGCTGTCTACCGCTCGATGTCTACATAGCTAGGTAGACAGAGAGTGTATGATGTTTATTGATGCCTGTGCAAAGGCAGGTGCGACCAACCCATACGACGGGAGGGCCGCCCTTAGCCTCATCAATAAATAGCTCACTGGTCGCAGGTTATGCAAACGATCTACCCCGAGGTCTCGCAGCCTCATAGTTCTGGCCCCAACATGTTAACTGGTGCTTAGCAGTCGCTCCTCATGAGTCCAAGATCATTCAATGAAGCACCATTTAACGTGTTAATGTCACTTTTCCAGCTGACTCCCTTCTTCCTTTCTTCCCTTTCCGTCCCTTCTCTTGTGCTATTTTCCCCTTCCAATCTTCTTCCACAAACCACCTGGATATCGAGACCCCCCACTGGAGCAGGCTCTGGTCTTCACTTGCTGTCGGTAGTGCTCTCTACTGCCGTTGCGCTCTGACCGTCAACGATTCATCTAAGCACTAGGATGACCGGCCAAGAATCGGAGGACAATGCAGCAGGAGTGATTGCAACCATGGATCCCTCTCCTCTACGACGTCCGGACCGACACGACACTGCATCATCGTTCGGCAGTGCATCATACAACCCAATGCCTCCTGGATTGTATACAATCCCTATCCATGGCAATTGCCCCAGATGCCATCATCACCATAACGCTGTCTCCGTAAAAGTCAGAGTTTCTAGCGACTTCAGTAAGGTCAGCCATGTCAAGTGCGACAAATGTAACGAGAAATGGCTTGCTTTTGGGGGCGCAAATTCGACCTGTATCTCTCTACTTTCGACGCAGACACTTGAGCAGCCGGACCAAGCAGAATTGAACTTCCGTTACCATCTGATTGAAATGGTGCGATCGGTAACGTCTATTGCCTCGCCGGTACTCAATAGTGTTCCGGAGCTTTCCTCTGCACGGATATCCGGAGAGCCTTCTGCAAAACCTTCCCATAAAAGTTCCACCCCTTCACCTGACCCTACTGTTGGGCAGTCAGAAATGCCGGGCGACGGCATCACATTCACAACAAAGCCTCACTCGCCTAGAAATGACGAAGCAGAACCCCACCAAGTCATTAGCGATTCCGCGCAAGCAATTCTGGAGGCCCCGGCAGCCAAAAAATATCACAGGACTAGGAAAATCATCTTCAATGTCAAAACGAAGTTAAAGAACCGATTTCCGGTCTTATTTCGGTTGAGACAGCTAATTCAGCTTAATCAGAAACGAAGTAGCACTGAAAAGGGCCAAGGAAAGCGACCTCTCTCACGTATGAACAGCGCCATCAATGCCGACTCTAAAGAGAACGTGGAGCACAGTCACTTGGATAGACCTTTATGGGCGTCTAGCAATGCGGACGTAGCACACGAAGATTGGCAGAGCAGCGATCATCCTGACACTATTGCACAAACGGAGGATTTTGATGATATAAGACTCGATAAGGAAGAGATAAAGGCAATGACCAAAGAGCAGCGAATAGCTTGGTTCCGCAGACAGTGGTCAGCTCACAAATGCCGTTGTGCGGGGGATTGCGAATGTAGGCAAACACCAATGTCCCTCATCGGCACACCAGCTGGCGCAAGCAGTCACTCCGAGCGCCCTCTGTCGCCACTATCGCAGATTCAGCCAGACCAAGAGTCCCGGCGGCGTCGTTCTGAGGATCTCTTCTTAGTAGGTTCACTTTTCTCACCAGGAGAATTCTTCCCGAGCCAGCGGCCGATCAGCTTTTCCAGTGCAAGGCTATCGCAAGCGATCACAGCAGTCAATTCAGAAAGCTTAACGGTCACATCCAATGGCTATCATATGCATCCAGCGCTCTCTGCATCCTCAGGACCAAGATCTAGGTCGCCACATCCACCTTTCCTCAGAACAGGATCATTGCCGAGATCCCGCCTTAGCCAAGAGGTGACCAGCAATGAACCAAGAGGCTCCATCGACTCAGAAATTGCTGGAGGTGCCGTAAGGAGTGTATCTAGATTAGAAAGACAAAGTACAGACGAAGTCTTCATCGCGTCACCAACAACCATGTCAATCTCGTCCGGTCTCGGAATCACAACTACTCGCACTGATGATCCCCGGGCTTCGATAGCAGAGGAGAATCAATCCACTATGGAACACGACACAGCTCAAAATCTAACCCCTCATGCCACATTCAACGGGTATCGTACGTCTGACGAGCGGGGCCGAGACTTTCTATAGATCATCGAGGGCATTCGTCGATCTGATCTAAGGCTCGGTATTGTATTCGGCTTGTCCGAATTCATCAAGCGCTTCAGAGGTCTTTTTGTCACGAACTATTTTCTCTTCCTTTCTTCTGTCTTTCTTTCTTCTCTATCAACCGGCGATGACTTGAATATAGCATGTAGGCGCACTGAAGGCGCTTCCCGTCCTTATAGATACCCCCTTTCCTGCTTTCAAAGGTCGTTAACCACTCTAAGGGCCCTATCTTTCGGTTTTTCGTTATCTTTCGTCGCTCTCTATTGTCGATGATGTTCATGCCACAGAGTCTGACGCGTATGAACGAGTATGTGTACGCAACCAACATTAATGGTTTCAATGGTCACGAAACGAAAAGGACGACAGGCCTGCGCATAACGCGCGGGCATACAACCATTGTATAAAACGCTCCCTATATTCTCTATATCTACTTTCATAGTTCATTTATCTCTCTAGGTGGTCAATTACTCATTCTCTCCATCACCTTTCTAATAAAAGTCATCACCATTTTTAGGCGGTCATTCACATCAACCCTGAGTTCTCGATACCCCAACATTCCAACCTTGGTCTAAAATCTATACTAAATCTCCCCCGCCGTTCTTCTATCACCATCTCTCTCTCTCTTTCTCTTTTCGTTGACATCTTCGACAATCACAGGTCCACCAACCTCCAACTCAAAGACCAGGACACATAAACTATAATCGTAATACAAATCATACACTTACCATGTGCACAACCCTTCCACCCATATTCAAGAATCCTCAGTCACTCTCTTGTGCTAGCGAAGATCGTCAGATACCATCGAGACTAAGACACCAAGAGGTTCGTTCCGCTTTAGAAAGGATAGCATAGAACATCATAGTAAAAAACTACTTCGTACTAGGTCCTAGTATCCGGTCATGGTATCTTGTCTGGACATTGGTTCTTTTGCTAGATTTAAGTGAATTCGCAGATGCGGCGTGCACAACACAACACAACACAACACAAAACAAGACAATACTATAGCAATTCGTCTTAAGAATTATTCGCCGTGAGAGTGCTGTATGTCGCTCGCGTGTGCGTGCACCTTCTTTCACTTCAACTCTACCATTCCAATTTCCCCCAAGCTTCACAGACAACGAACGTCACGACACATGGCCAATTTTCCAAAGTAGACAAAGAAATTGAAAGCTATGCGCTGGAACTAGCGTTCACTAAATGAGAGTGGGTCTCGTTCGGCTTCTATCCCACGCGAAAGGCGTGAGTCTCTTCGATTTGCTGTCTTTGTCCGGCTAAAGTTTAAGTTGTGTCTAATCTCTACTTTCGTCTTCATCTACAGGTTACTTTCTTTTCTGCTATCATCATGTGGGGAGGGATAAGTCTGACAGTAATGAGATGAGATGAGATGGGATGACAAAAGCTAGGCAAATTTTTGACTTTATTCGCGAGAATCATTTCAAGGTCGTCAAGGGAAAAGGTTGGTTTTTTGTGATGATTATTATTCGATTCCGCCCTTCTCGGGGGATAATTACTTTTATGGTCTACATTATAATGAGGAAAATGGGGGGTATAAATGATTCTTCCTTTTCCTCCACGCAGGCGCGCTGCCATATCGCCCTGGCCACTCCACGCCTCCCTTTCGTTCGTTCTTCCATGTCCACCCTGTCCGATTGTGCATTTTTTACCGAGCGCGACCGGCTTCGCTCTCCATATCATGATTAAGGGTAGTTGATTAAATAAAAAGTCGGATCAAAACTCGAAAACGCCCGTGTCCATGCAACGCCTTCCCTTTCAATCTGTTGTAGTCCTGGTACGTTGAACTGTTCGGTCAGAAGACCCACTTGGATGGTCCACAGATCATCGAATAAGAGTGTGCGCGGCCCCTATTCAATCTGTCATGAGTAATTTGTCCATGTCAAAAAAACATAACGTCGTGAAGGAACAGCTGGACGCAACAAGAATGCAATCGCAAAACCCAAAAAACACAACAACAGCGATGAGGACGGGGAGCATGTTTACAACCTTCCAGGATCCAGCTTCAGCCTCTTCCACATGCCCATATGCTCAATTCCCTCCTCAACCCATCGCTCCTCTTTGGATATCTCAATTGCGCCGTCTTCATCGAGAAGTTCTTCGCTGAACCCGCATTTGTTCCACAGATTCTCAACATCGACTTGGGCATGGACCATAGCGAGGCCCTTCCAAACGACGGAATCTTCGACGGCTTTACCGAGCTGGCTAGCCAGTTCCATGGTAGTTGGAGAGGGCGGTGGCCGGATGCTCTCGGGGTGCTTGGATGCGTAGTCAAGGGCAGTGTTGATAAGCATCTTGGACAATCCTAACCCTCGGTATGGGGCCAGGATAGCAAGGCGACCTAGTTTAATGTAGGGTTCAGTTGGATGTTTCTTAACAACATCCGCGGCGATGTGTGGTGGGGGATCGGCGTCTGGGTGTTTATCCCCCTCCGAGTTCTTGTACTTGTTCGGGCCGTGTGGTGGTGGGACAAGTCGAACGGTGCCAACGGGGAGACGCTGGGCGGAGGCAGATGCGCGACGTTCCTCTTCCTCCTTCCTCTCCTTTTCCGATCTGATAGGCTTCATACTCGTCGGAGAGGGGCTTGACGTTGTGCCTACGGACGCGTAAACAACCCAGTGCCAGCTCCGCGGGTCATCCTCATCGAACTCCGCCTCGAGCGGGACACCTTGTTCTCCGTAGACCTCCTCGCGGACTGACATGGCATCGCGGAATACCTGTGGGATAGATGCCGCTTGCTCGTTGTGTGGCTTGGTGTTGTCATACCCATCGAGAGCCTCGCGCGCCGGCGTGAGCATGGATAGGAACTCGGTGCCCACGCCGTTGCCACCTCCATTGCCGTTGGAGCTCCCGTGGTTCCCGAAACCACCGGAAACGATCATGTTGTTGGTTGTGTTGTCGTAAGTAAGTTGAGTAGAGTTTGGGTTTGCAGGAGAAGGAAAGTTTGGTGGAGCAAAGAGCGGGGACGTTGTTGGGTACTTTATATAGCTCCGGGAGAGGGTGCAGCTACTGAGTCAAAGTAATAGAGGTGAAGGTGGAAAGCGGTGACTTCAGCAGCCTATTAGGATGTAATGGCGTGATATGGTGAAAGGCCGTGAGAAGCAGAGCGCACAAGGGCGACTTTTATGTTCTGGTGGGGTTGTGCGTGTGCAAGCAGAGTCTGATAGATTCCCTGTTCAGGGTGCATGAGGTGGAAAAAGATTGTCGGACGAGGGTCAGACAATGGCCGCGTTTCGTGCCTGCCAGGCGGACTCGGGCGGCTGATCAGGGTAGACAAGACGATTGTGACTGGCAGGATTGTCTTGCGAGGGAAGTTTCGACCTCACAGCATGACGTATTGCATGCCAAGCTGGACCCTGAACTCGGGAAGGCGTTTTGGCCCAGCCAATCACCGCCGGGCACCCAAATGGGCCATATGAGGCGTCATGGACCACCGCTGACCCTTTTCCGCTTCGCGCCCGCATTTCAACGGTTCCGAGACTCAGGCAAATATCATTTGCGATTAGGAGAGAAAATCCGAGACATAGATCCATACAAGACCCTACCATTCCGACAATTGATTGACAAAATATTACGAGAAGATTTACTCCAACTCTCGTGAGATTCGCCACTACTATACACATTGACGTGGCGGTATGAACATCAAACCACAAATTTTTTTTCCCTTACAGACGGGGAGCCTTCTCAAGCCCCTTTGCTATGCCTCTTGAGATCCAGTCTGCAAGAGCCATGTTTGTCACCATCGGATTCACCCCGGTGGCCGATGGGAATATACTGGCGTCTGCCACGTAGAGTCCTTTTGTGCCCCAGACCTCGCCATGAGGGTCCACGACACCGCTCCTCGCACTTGCACTCATGCGGCAGGTCCCCATTTGATGTGCGCACGGGAACATGCTATCGGGGGCTGGGAACCCTACTCTTCTAATTTCGTCCACCCAGGCTTGGAACTTTTTGTTGTTGATGCCCTCACCCTCGGTCTCATTCTCGTCTCTGATAAAGGTTGAAATTCCAGGCAATATCGTGAATATCTCAGTCGCACCCGCCGCATACTGGATTTTGACCAACGCTATCAGACCTTCCAACAGATTGGCCTTGTCAAATTCAGATACTGTATATCTGACCCGAACGCGGCCGTCGACGGGGTCAGGATACACTTGACCAGAGTCACGGTCACGAGTGATGACCAAATGCCCGACCATATGCTTCATCCTAGCTGCTTGAAGCTTGTAATCTAGTCCACCCTTCCAAGGAAGCCAGATGAGCCATGCTGCTGGCAGCATGTTGGTTGGTTCGAGCTTGACTCCATGGCCCTTACCATCTATATTGTCATACTCTGTGACCACAGTGGTCATGGTAGCGCCATTCCACGGTTTGATGTCTTCTTTGTAGATGGCACCGCAAAGGGTGACTGGGTGAACATGTAGATTGCGGCCAATGTTGTAGTTAGTCAGGCCGGAACGCAATAAAAGAAGAGGACTTTGCATCGTGCCTGCTGACACAATCACCCGCTTCGCTCTGATTATGACCTTTCGTTGAGTTCGATCCTCGCCAACGACACCACCATTCGAGTCCCGAGAAGTCCATGTGCCTTGGATGCCTGTTGCAGTCAACTCTCCATCTCTACGAGTGAGAAGGACCTTTTCCACGTCGAACCCTTCGATAAATTGTGTGCCAGCCCTTGCGGCATCGGGTAGAAATGAAACGACTGGACCTTGCTTTTCACAGCTTCCGCATCCAAGGGTACAATGTCCACAAGCATGCTGCTTCCCACCAGTATTTTGAGGGATGTCTTTGTGGGCATAGCCGAGCCTTCGGGCACCCTCAGCTAGGATTTGATTGCTACGGTTGTGCTGGAGATATTTTGTTGATACCCCCATGCGATTACAGACACGATCAAGAGAGTCTTGGAACTCAGCCGAGGTGAATAAAGGCAGCCCGGCTTCAGACCATTCTTTACGGACAAAGCCTTGGGGTTGAAGAGATGCTGACCAATTAATAGTGCCTCCGCCTCCCCAAGTTTGACCTGCAATTATACTGACACTCGTGTCGTCGGCTGCTCTGGGTCAGGCCTGGTCCGACAAAGGGGAAGCGGATTGTACTCACACGAAATAAATGCACCATTCATAAACAAGTGATCCATACCCGTGGCTTCTGTCATAGGAAAGTGATCGGGGGTCCAGTGGTAACCTTTTTCGACTACAATGACTCTACTACCGGCCTCAGCCAGGTTTTTTGCAGACACGCCACCCCCGCATCCGCTTCCGACAATTACCACGTCAGTTTCGATGGTCTCTGGTTCATCCGCGGTAGGAAATTGGATGAATTCGTACTCGAACCCTTTACCAGGTACCATACCGACGGGAATGCGGGGAACTCCCAAAATGCGCGGAAGTGTCGGTGTCTGTTTAATGAATTGCTGTTTGGAAAGCATAGTCATAGATCGGAATAGCTGGCGAAGAAGTGGGAGCCTTGCCTTTGCCCAACCTTGAATAATGCTTTCTCGGATTTGCGCAGGCTGCTCGCTGATCGGAGTGAGGTAGCCAGTAAGTAGAAGAGAGCCCGGGCGAGTACTATGGTCATTAGAATTGAATTTTTAGTCTCGAATAGTATGAACTTCTTTCTACTATGCGGAGGATCTTGAATTCAATGAATTTTACCATTGAAAACGGCAGACTCAGACATGGGATCTAGAATCATGTAGTCGGTATGTACTGATGCATATGATGTTTGCCGTGACACGGTCAAAGCTTGAGATAGTAGACCATGGATGATAAATGTGGGACTTACCCAAGAATGTTCAGGGCTAGTATGAAGTCCCTCCTAGTGGACTGGGGCATGTACAAGGCTAAGAGGCGATGTAGGGCTTCCCGAATGGCTGGGTTGGATGAAGCCTTTTCCTGAAGATACGAGGCGGCCACGACCTCTCCGTCGGGATCTTGGGACAGGCCCTTGAGTGAGGCGACAGCAGTGGAGTAGTCATTATCAGTGACTGGGATCTCTGTTTGCGTGTCTGCAGAGGCAGTTGGTCTGATGGATGGGATGATGGCATCAGTAATTGCAAATAGAGTTTTCCATTGCAATTCCGTCAGGGGATCACCAGGTGGTAAGGGAGCGAGAGGAGTGGCCTTGGGGGAGACAGTTTGTGTGGGGAGGGCCATTGTAGATGGCGAGGCTGGCGAGGCTTCAGGGGAGAGCTTGTGCGATGACGTCCAGACAGAGACAGAGCACAGAAAGTATCACATTGGACCGCCGAGAGCGGGAAAAGAAGAATATAAGGAAGATCAAATCATGAATTCTCGAGTCAAGAAGATGTATTGTTTTGAGTTATTGCTTACGGGGCAAAAGGCGTGCCATATGGTAGAGCGAAGAGCGAGTAGTGATGTTGTTTGATGCCCAGAGAGGCATGTGCGTTTCCGCAGCCTCGTACTTTGGGGATGTCTTCGCGTGTGCCTCGGCTTGGTATCTAAAGGGGTTAGGGTGAATACGACAGCGAGAGGGGAGAAGAGAAGAGATGAAGAGCGACGCCACTTCCGGGGTGGCGGCGGGCTCTCACGTGCGCTCGGCCGGGCTCCCGTGCGTTAAGATGGGCGTGCTAAGGGATGGAGGGGACTGGGGGGGGTGGAGGGGGGACACGGCGGGATGGGCGCGCCTTTGAAGGTTGTTGGGAGCCCATGGCAACGTCGGGTTCTGGGGCGGCTCTGGGGGGCGCGCGCGGACTCTCTTTTGGGGCAGCGAGCGACACCATGGGGGTCTGGCAGAGTAATGCGCGGTGCGCGATGGGCTGCTCCACTTCTATTTCCGGCGGGCTCTGGCTGGGCGGTCGCTTTGGCTATGGGCTCTGGACTCTGGGCTCTGCTTGGTTCCGCGCTCGCTGCTCTCTCATGCTGCTGCTCTGGCCGGCGAGCTGTGACATTGGATGTTCTCCAGCGCCCCACCTGCTTGCGCTACACTGCTGCTTGGGTGCTTGGGGGGAAGTCTGTCAGTCATGGAGGGGTTACGTTAGAGAGTGGAGGTCTCGACGTCCTTCTGGCCGGGGGTGCTCGCGGATACTTGTCGCATAGAGCAGACTTGAGCTCCATCGAGTTTGCAGAATGTCGATACACGGCTCGGGGGAGGAAGGTCCTGTGTCGGCGGTACCTTGGGAAGGCAAGAGCGATGGAGCATCGGAAGCGAGCAAAGACCAAAGAGCAATACGTACGCAGGACTCCCGTACGCATCTGCACTTGGGCAGTCAGTCAGCAGCGACAGACGGCGACGCGCTCTCAGTCTGCGGCAGTGACATCGTCCCCGTACTTCGCGCTCTTTCTGCATTGCATGCATGGCATGGGCCCGGGCGTCGGAGGGGCTTCGGGCCATTTTGCAAAGTCATTCATGTTACCAAATCCGCCGCGCCAATTGGCTGCCTTTGAAGCGTTATCTCTCGTCTCTGTCGCTTCGTCTGGGCGATCGGCTAACGGCCCAAGTGCAGCGCAGCGCCGCAAGCCTTCTCTCGCCTCTCTCTCGCCTCTCCTTCCCTCTGGTTTGCCCGTCCTTGACCATGCCACATCCCTCTCCAATCGTGCCTTGCAAAAAAAAAGGAATCTCTCCAGCGGCAGTAGGCAAGCAGCGCGCGGCTGAACACATGTATAGATAGAACCTCAATAGACCCCCACCACCAGAGATGCAGAAATACAAAACACCATACATGCCCCCCCCCAGAAGAGCCTCCAAACCAAGCGTGCTCAGTTACTCAAACAGATTAAGGATCCACCGCCGATAGCTAGCCCGAGACAGGCATGTTGAGGCTAGACTGGGTTCGCCTGATTTGGCTCTGCCCGCCGTTTGGACCCTCGACCCTTGGTGCCCTCGCCATCCATCAATCTTTCCGTGATGTGCGCTCTGGCGGCCGCCCTTGAACTCAACTAATTTCATCCTCCCCGACCTCCCAATCCCCATATCCACCTCGACCTCCCGCATCTCGACAACTGCCTACTTCTTCGCCTTCACCACCTCTGCGACCTTCCATCCCGTCTGACCATGCTCGCTGTTTACTCACCTTAAAGCATTCGACTCTCCGTGGCCCTAGCTTTCTGCTGTATCACCGCTACCCGTCTTCCTTATCGCCCACCGCTGTACAATCAAATCCTCCACCAACCCTGCCCATTTGCCAGCCGGCTTCGCCCATATCAGACAGAGAGAGCCGCACGCTTCCACAGCGCCTGCTCTTGTCTAGGGTCGCTCTCTGCACCACCGTCAAAAGCGCTCCCCCTGCCGCTCGTCCTCTCGATTCGCCGCCGCGCTCCCCCTTCCTCCCTGGGATATCTACACCACCACATCTCCCTCTTGAGACGTAGAGACGTAGAGACCTATCGCGCCTCTTCGTTCTTGCTCGATTCGTTGTTGAGGGCCATTCTCTCTCCGTTACTTCTTCGGAAAGACACTACCCGGTTGCTTTTAGTAGCATCTGTCTTCGCCTCAACTGGATAACCGCACTCCATTCACAATGGCAACGGACTTCTCGACACCGGCTGTGGTTTCACAGCCCGCTCCATACCAGACGCACGCGTACAAGTCTTCTGCGCACTACAAGCCGATGGGATCAGGAGCCAACACGCCGCTCAACTTGTCTCCAACCTCCCCCCGGAGCACTTCGCATCTGCCCAGCTATCCGAACCACGCCCCGCAGATCCGTCCGCAGAAGCCTCCAATTTACGTCCCAGCGGCGTTGAGGCGGACGAACAGGCCTGGACGACAGTCTCCGCCCAAGGTTGATTCGGTCATTGATGGGCAGGAGAGCAACTGGTCTGGATTCAGAGCATCCCCGGATGAAGGTGCGCCTGCCATCGGTCGTATTGCTACAGAGGATCTGAATAGCATCTACGGCGATGCTCCACTGTCCCCGATTACTGGACCGATTACCAAGAACCACTGGCAGGTACGTTGAAATGATTCCATTTGCATCACCTAGACCGTGGTTAGCCAGACCATGATCCCTCCCTCTGTCGCGTGCTCGCATTCGCCCTTTTCTCCTTTAGTTTTTCAGCTGTTACGTACATGGCGAGCAGCGGATCCCTCTAGCGCTTCCTTGGCCGGCCTCGCTCCCTTGCGAGGTCTGGCCGATTTCCGAGCGATTCGCGACTGGCGCCGGTGCTGCAAAACACCATCAACACCTTTGTTGACTTCGATTACGGAGTTGCGAGTTGTGTGGTGGGTTGCACGCTGCAGACGGGCGCATTGGAGCAGCGGTTTGCAAAAGCCAACGCCTTCCGCGCGCCCAAGCCGTCCCTTTAAGTCGTCTCAGTCGTCTCCATCAACCTTCTTTCCCCCACACTAGTGTCTTTGGCGAAATGCAGGGTCGCCCACTTCGTCACACAGACCTCTTCTTTCTCCCCACGACAACTTCCGCATTGATCGTCTCTTTGCTCTTTTGGACTTTACATCATACAATTCCTTCATTCCCTCCATCCTCCGTCTCTTGCCGTCCAATCATACTGACAAGCCAATTAGCCGGATAGCTCCACTTCGGTCTGCACAGCATCGGCATGCCAAACTCCATTCGGATTCTTCAACCGTCGACATCACTGCCGCAAGTGTGGTGGCATCTTCTGCTGGCAGCACTCCCAGAAGCAGGTGCGGCTCAACGAGCATGCCCTCTTCCATCCTGAGGGTGACTGGCAGCGTGCTTGCGATCGCTGCCATACCCAGTTCCGAGATTGGGAGCAAATGCGTACTAGCCGAGCAAACAGTGAGAGCTCCGGCAGCACAACAGCTGTCAAGATCGACACACCCACCGCAGCCAAGAGGCCGGAGAATAATCGTGTCGGCAGTCTTGCTACTAGCTTCCAAGGCGCCTGGAACTGGAGCACATTTTAGATCTCCCCGTCTCTTGTTGGCGCCCTTTCCCAATCATATGATATCCAGGATGACCAGATATCTTCCAGCTCAGATGTCTGGCCGTCTACCTCCGAACATTCTGCTTCAATATGAAGCATCCATCTAATATGAGCATGGCATCCGTCGAGGCGTATTTTGAGGCGTACTTAGACTTGACGAGGGTGGCCTTTTTCTTTTTCTGCAACTTAAGCGTTTTCTTTGTATCCGGCATCCTAGATTAGCCGTCCATTCCTAGATGGGATGCTGTTTAACGGCCGAAGAGATATCCCAACCTAATGATTATGCATTCCAGCTTCTTAGAACGATGGTCGATGGTCGAACCCGAGGGTGGCCAGTGGGATTGATACCGAAGGAACGTACTGCGTCGGGAGCCGGCGTTGAATGAACAGTCTATACAGGACGATTGATTGATATTTCGATTTTGCAATTGGGTTGGCGTTTAGTCACTTGTGTGGATTTCGAAGCTCTATGGAGAGTAGATAGCTAGGTACGATCGTCAAGGTCGATTGGTGCAGGCTTTAGACGTGGCCGCTGAGCAGAAATGAATCAGTATATTTTGAGTTTTGAGCTTCTTATCGTGTGATACTCACGAGCACCATGATGGCTGCCCAAGCTGTTCTGAGGCTTGGAGCCTCGGGAAATCGCCGAAACAGCTAACATTTGGCCGAAGATATGGTGCAAGCGATGGAGATGTTTAGATGGAAGTTGAAACTTGGAGGTGTGAGGTGTGAGGGGGAAAGCAAAAGCAAAACAGGGATGGCCAGCTGATGTCCCGATGGAAGCTGGCGAGCTTCAAAAGGTCTCACGAGAGTGGAACATGTGTCATGCAGCAAGGCGGTTAGTTTGATATTAAAGAGAAAAACCCATCCAGTCAGCCCTACTTGAAGGGATCGCCGGCGGTGGGTTGGCAGCCTCCGATTGGCCGCGCACCCCTGTGGACCCCCGAAACGATATTTTTTGAGAGCATGGCGAAATCGATCACATCACGACCGACACCGCACTCGACACTTCAAACGCACGGCTTTGAGCCTCCTTTTACCCCCAAGCCCTTGCCGTCGCCCGTCTGCAGGGTCTTCTTACGCAATCCTGTTTCGGACACCCGCACAAGTGACAGCTTGAAGGAATTTCCGGCCTTTGAGCTTCTGCTGCAGCCATTCGTTCAATTCTCTGGAGAAGATTCGGGGGCCTTGGTTCCAACTACTGTGCCCCCGGTTTTTCTCTCCAATTTACTCGACGTCTTGCGGCGATGGCTTCCGAAATTAATGCGGAGCCTCAGGGTTCTCCCATTGGAGGTGCTGCCACCAACGGCGAGGTTGAACCTCCAGCGAAGAGGGTGAAGCTAAATGGGCGAGCATTTTATGAAAGTATCGGGAGTCCAAAGGTCGTTCTTGCGCCTATGGTCGACCAATCTGAATTTGTATATCTCGAATATCCTTATACATATAGCAAATATCTAATTCATCAGTTAGGCATGGCGATTACTCACTCGCTCTTTCCTGCCCCCTTCCTCCCGAACAGACCTGCTATCCTACACACCCATGTTCCACTCGAAGATGTTTGTCGACCAACCGAAATATCGCGACTCGCACTTCCAGCCCCTCAAGACTGCTCTACCTTCACCCGTCGACCCCTACCACATCTCACAACTCTCAGACTCACAATGGAATCTTGATGGGCACCCGCAAGTTGACCGGCCTTTGACAGTGCAATTCTGCTCAAACGACCCTGATGATCTGGTCAATGCTGCAAAATATGTCGCCCCGTTTTGCGATGCAGTGGATTTAAATCTGGGGTGTCCACAGGGTATAGCGAAGCGGGGCAATTACGGTGCCTTCCTTCAGGAGGATTGGGATCTAATATCACGAATGATTCGGAAATGTCATGAAGAACTAGACGTACCAATAACGGCAAAGATGCGGATTCTCGAAACGCGAGAAAAGACGCTAGAATATGCGAAGACGTTATTGGGGGCTGGTGCAAGTATTATTACTGTCCATGGGCGCAGAAGGGAACAAAAGGGACACAATACCGGACTTGCCGATTGGACATTTATCCGCTATCTAAGAGAGAATCTACCAAAAGAGACTGTCATCTTCGCGAATGGAAATATTCTACAGCACGGTGACATCGAAAAATGTCTCTCGGAAACAGGCGCTGATGCAGTTATGAGCGCGGAAGGAAACTTGCATGATCCTACGATATTTGCGGAACCGGTTCCAGCAGGGCAGGAAGGGCGGGAGTATTGGAGAGGAAGAGATGGCAAGGGCGGGTATAGAATGGATGCTGTAATGAGACGATATATGGACATCATTCACAAGTATGGTTTAGGTGTCGCACCACCAGAGCGAAAACCATTGTTCCTGCCGTCAGATCCAGAGGAACCGCCTGAGCCTGCAGTTGGAGACGAAGAGGCGGAAGATGGTCCTCCGAGAAAGAAGATGAAGCAGTCGAAAGCAGAGAAGAAACAACAAAAGATCACAAATCCCAACTTGATCGCTATGCAACCACACCTTTTCCACCTGCTCAGGCCACTTGTTTCTCAACACCACAACGTGCGGGATGCCTTGGCGAAGTGTCGGGTGGGCGACATTGATGCGTTTGAGAACGTATTGACGTTAGTTGAGAAGGCCGTCAGAGAGGGTTTGATTGCGTATGAGAAGGAGCATGCAGAAGATTCAGCTGAAGTTGCCCCCGGAGCGACTACGGCAAAGCCCACCACGAATGGTGAGACCGAAGATGTAGCCCCCGAAGTTCCAGATGATCCCTATACATCTTCTCTTGCAACAGTCGCGCGCTGCAAACGTCCGTGGTGGATCTGCCAGCCATACGTTCGTCCCCTACCCAAGGAAGCCATAGCGAAGGGCTCCATGCAGCTAAGCAAGAAGGAAAAACGGAGGCTTGAAATTGAACAAGCTGAAGCACAAGCGGCAGGAGTAGCACCTGAGGGGCGCATCGAGAAGGAAGAATTGCCTATAGTGAATGATGTTAATGGAGAAGAGAAGCAAAAAATCAAGGAGGTGGAGATACCCAAGGAAGGAGTTGTGTGCGGTTGAATGAATAGTTGAGGGGCTCGTCACAACTCAGATGAGTCCAATATAACTCTTGAGCCTACTGATTTTAGGATCTAGTCTTGTAACAGACAGCTGACTCGGGGGTGTCCGTAAGAGGAGAGCGTGAACGCTTCCGAGAGATTTCCCATACACTTACATAGAGCCTTTCGAGTCAATGAGCTAATGAAATATTGTATTAGTATTATAGCCAATGCTTCAGCACTATTGCGAGACGTGTGGACGCAGCTCCCTCATACAATCAATGTGTCGCCTTGGCCAGAGTCCTATATGCGATTCTAACCCCTATGTAGAATTAGTTGGCTCTCACACTGCCGCCGCCACCCTATCCACCCCATCCTGTCAGAAAGATGCCTTGGCTGCGCGGACCATCATACCCTTACCCCTGTGGCTGGCGGTAGCGAGTCGTCGGTCCCAAAGCTACATCAATCAAGTCCTGGAATTGTGGGATCCGACCACCGAAAACCAATATAACGACAAAGGGATGAGAGAACTCGGCCCAAAACTAGCCTATGGCCACACGACTAATTGTCTGGTCGCTTGCTCACTTTGATGGTAACACAAAAGTTATGTCTCTGTTAATGTCTTGTCGAGATTCCCTCCCATGTGAGTCCCGAAGGAATGGTAAAGTGCCAAGACGAATATATTTAAACGATCTAGATGGAAATTAATCAAGTGCGCTATGAAGACACACGGACAAGGAACAAGAAACGAGTGTGGGGAAAGAAGCTTTAGGGCATTGAGGGGATGGGGAAGTGAGGGTGACGTCGGCTGTGTTCTCGTCTGTTGCGATTTTGCTCTTTCACGGTCTCGACTTTCCATATTGTCACTGCGTAACTATAGGATTAGACTGGGCGGTAAGGACTTTCACAGCAAATCTTTCAGGACGGTGTGTATGACGTCCTCTAATGAAACTTTAGAGGTAAATTTCGACCGGCATGACTTTTATATAAACCACCCTTTCCCCACCGCCCACACTCTTTATAGTCACAACCTGTCAACGACCACCTCAACTCTTTCGCTATCTCGAGAAAGTGGCCCATAATGCATTCCTACAAGCTTGTATTCACGACGGCCTTGGTGCTTTTACAAGCCCAAGGCCTCTTTGCCGTCACGATCCCTCCGCCATCAGGCGTCCGTTTCCGCCCTGCGATATCTTCCCTCGCGCTTCACGACCCCAATCAACAGATGTCCCAAAACGAAACTTTCGATGAGATCCGCGGTGACCTCCAGATCACCATGTATCTGCCTATTCCGGTGAGAAACTGCACCCTCAACTGCACTCAGCCATACATGCCGCGGAGCGATGCGAAAAAGATGAATCGCCTCTTCTTCGACAACAAGAAAGAAGAGGGTGTTTTTGGAAACCACACCATCAGGGCTTGCTGCAGTGCGAATGACACGATCAATACCGAGCTGTATCATCCCGTCATCATCGAGCCTGAGATTGGCGTGAGTCGTTTCCTGTACGGTGCCATTGCACAGGAGATTGCTAGCTTTGGATTCCCTGTCTTTCTCGTCGATCACCCTAGCGATTCACACTTCCTTGAGGACGATTCTCGTGACTCTATAGGGTGGAACCACACAGGAGACCCCCAAATCGGCACCAAAGATGATGGTGAACGTCAACTGAATCCCTTCGGCGGAATCCGCGAATGGAACTCCACCACCATCTCAGCCTTCAAGTCCCGCGTCGCCGGTATCAATTCCCTCCTAAACGTCATCAACAGTCCAGAATTGCAGAAGGGACTCACACCAAAAGACTTCGAGCTGCGAGCCCCAATCAATACATCTCGCGTCGGCATCCTAGGACATGGCCTCGGCGGCGCTGTAGCAACACACTTCCACCTCAACGACCCCCGCGTCGCCGTAGCCATAAACCTCGACGGCACAGCACCAGAAGTCGACGATACAACCGACAAACCAATCCGGTGGATGGGCCGCATCCCCTCACACCGCCGCGACGACGACAAAAACTGGCTCTCCGCCTGGCAACACTTCACAGGCCGAGCATCCGAACTCGACGTCCGGGGCGCAGGGCCCATGGACTTCACCGACTTACCCTTAATCCTAGATCTCGTGTCCTACTACAACGTGACCAAGAAGGAAGATGTTCGTGGCCTTGGGAGTATAGCGAAGCGTAGGGGTTTTGAGATTGCGGCTCTGTTCCCTAGAGCTTGGTTTTGGCTTGAGCTTATTGGGTTTAAGGATCGGGTTAGTCTTGGGGAGGTTACGAGGTTGATGGGTAGGTATGCGGAGGTTGTGCCGTATCCAGGGGTTTAGGGGGAGGGGAAGGAATGCTGGGGAGTGAGAGGGTAGAAGGGGTGGTGTGTGGGAGGGTGGTAATGCGTAAAAGAGGGCTGGGAAACGGTGGGAGAAAGTCTTGGAAGATTGGGCGGTAGATGGATGAGGATTATATAACTCCCCCTTTACATTAATGTGGATTCGATAATAGCTGCGGTAGATGAGGTCGAAAGAAACTTAATATACCGCCGAGAAGAGAGCGTGATAGATGGTAAACAACAGATAATGGAACCTCTTCTTTTCATTTCACTCCATTCTCGCACTCGATACGTTCCACCCCTTCCCATCCAGGTATCCCGTCCTCCTTCCCATTCCTTTCCAACGTCTTTCTTAATCCCTCCCCCCATCTAGCCAATACCCACAACCAAGCTATCCACATCCCCACCCCTCTTCAACCCCCCGCATAACCTCCTCACCAAGGTCAAATCCGAATCCAACATCAGTCTCAGGTAGTCCAGGTAAAAGCTGCGTATTCGTATCATGTAATGCCGCTGGAATCGGTCCTGGTACCGGTACCGGCACCGGGAAGGCAAAGGCCGTGGGCATCATCAGGGTGAGAAGTGTTGTACATAGGAGAAAGATGGTGGGTGGTTTAAGTTGCATTTCGATATTCTTATTATAGAGGTAGATAGGATAAGGATCAATGAGCAGTTTTTTGGGTGGTGGTGAAGGTGCTGGTACTTGAATTGTAAGGGGATGTGGAAGGTTTTCGTTCGAATTGCTGCATTGACGCATACTTTTCTTTTTAAAAGAAATAGTGTTAGTGTTGGAGATCTCTCAGACGAATTTTTCTAACATGATTGGGCATGTGGGACGTTTGAGGCTGATGAGGTCGTAGCCGCTGGTGGTGTTACATGATGTCAGACCCGCGGGATTGACGTGGAAAAATGATGAGACACGCCCGCAGGTGTCGGTTGGTGAATTCGTTGTATGCATGTAATTGGCTCTTGGGCAATGTTCTGAGCTAGCTACGCGGTTTCTTGTATCAGTTTGCTAGGTTGGGAGTGGGGTTTGCTGGCGGTTTGGTGGAGAGAGTGTATACTTGTTGATAAGTGCTACGTACACGGTGATCAGATCTGCGATAATACGTGTTGATAAACCTTTAGTAGTTTGAATACCGAGCCGGATTAGATGTGGATGCTAGCTCTTTCCCATTACGTTTTTATGAGTAGTTGTTGAAGCTGTAAAAAACACGACACAATTCATTGGCTGTGAGGGTTAAAGATATACACTAAGTCTTCCTAGAGCTTCTAGAACACGAAAGTGACACCCGATGTTTGTGTTGTACATACAATCGGCAAAAGTCTGGCTCACCCGCACTTGTGGCCCGTTTCGGTCGTTACAAAGGCAACCTTGAAAAAAAGAAACCTGAAAGATGCGGACGTCCAGATTTGACTTTTTGGGGAACTTTATTAGCACGAATAGTTACGTAGACCACCTTTCATAACAGCCTTTTTCTGAACAAAGGCCAACTCTAAAGGGCCACTTGCTTCTTAGTGTACATGATTATCCGTCTCAGAAGACTGGACGGAATAACTTGGGTAAGAATGGCTGCTCAGATATGGTACGCATAATTCTCTTTAACACTCTTTCACTTCATCTTAATGAGAATAGATTCCGTACAAGGAGCCAATACTTCCTCCACTCCATGATCTCCAATGATCCGTTTGCGAAATTGGATCGTACTATTTTGTGTGAGTCGAAGCTCGAGATGTGAGGTAAGATGTTGTACTTACGTGAAAGTTTGAATGGATGACTGCGGCTTTTCGATTGTATTTCTCTAAATGTTTGTCTCCGCGGACGTTTTGTTCTTTGGAATGATCCCAATCTTGAAGTTCGATCTCCATACTATGAGAAGGAGAAACAATGCTGGCAAACATGAACAAAATAGATCTAGGAAGGAGCGTGGTAAATCTCGTATTCATCATAGCGACTGCTGATAGAGTTGAAGAGAGGACGAAAATACTTTGGAAATACGGGGGCCGGGGTTCAACTCCCTCTAAAGCTTGTAACCGCCCTTGCTTCTCCTACAAGCCCTAAAGAGCGTATATGACGCCATAGAAGGAGGTCCTCTCCTGAATAGGTGTACTTTTCCGCATACCCATTCTGATGAAGAATGCTACAGATTAAATGACCCACTAGACATAGCAGAGGAGGATGGAGTGTTGTAAGGGTCCAACGGAGACTAAAAGGGTCGCATATAGTACGATCACGTGTTACGCTAACCGCTTGACAACACTCAGCTCTCACCGCCAGCCACACAAGTACTTGGACTCACAGTATACGTCCTACGTGAAGAACCGTGATTGATGGACTGATTTTAAGCTGCCGGAGCAACGTGTAACAGTGGCCGGTACACCCGATGGAACTGACGTGGTGGTGTTTCCCTAGACGACAAGAACGTAGGCCGTCATTTCCCGTTCGCTCTCCACAACACCATGGATGGAACACTATTTACTTGGTACGACGAGCAAACTGCATGTAAGCCAGCCCTATGATCACGTACCTTACATAGTTCTAGACCATGGCATGACCAGCAAGAATCGTCTCCAGGGGAMCCCAGCCACATCCGTTTCGCAGACATATGTGGGCACAAGAACACAGCATAAGCGAACGTTGAAGGCGATCTAGGGATCTCTCAAACCGCAGTTCGGAAGCTACTTAGAGCCTGCAGGAGTTCGCAGTTTCCCATGACAACAGATCCCGACCGTTGAGAGAATATGAGGGAGTTTGGTTCCACCGCTCTGAATCAGGGAAAGCCTAATCCCAAGAGAGGCTGGGACGCAACGCACGCACGTCACACAGTCGAAAACCACGTTGCCTGTCAATGGTTCACTGGCGATCTGTGGAGAGCTTGTTTTCAGTACCACGACATCCGTAGCCGTGGTTCCACTGCACTGGTACCTCCCGACGGATGCACGAGCACACGTTGTCTAGGTGATGGCCGTTAGCGGTGATACCAACCGATAGGGTCAGAGATAGTATTTATCTATAAAGATCTGGTTGACCATAGACTGGCTGATAACTTAGCGGCGACATGTTAACGTGGAAGTGATGCGGACAGAGCAAAAGGATACTCCCGCTGGCCGTGGTTCACTATGCACTGTGCGGAGCCGAACGTGGCTTCAACCAAAAATTGCAAAGCCACTGACCGGACGCGACGAACATTAGGTTTATATTTCATCCTCGTCTTTGCCCTTCAAAGGCAATGCGTGTCAATTGTGTTGCTGCCGCGATGTAATTTGTCATTGAAGCTGCGCATCTGGTTTCTCATGAATCGCTGCAGCCAATTGAAAAAATCGAAGTCGTCATACAAAGTGTATATAGTGGGCATTTTCACGTCAATTGTTTCGGATATCAGTTTACAAAGCGGCTTGGCCAAGCCTTCACCACGTTGCTGATGGGAAACCTGAGGTATGCTAATCACTTCGCCCTCCCATGTACACGTTGGAGTGGATCTGGAGAGAGAAACCTTATTCTTGGCATCAGCGCAAGACAAGACAAGAGTCTCGGTTCAGGACTTTTAGAAATTCCACGAGACATTGCTTCTCGAAGACTTGTTGTGTGGGGAAGTCTCGACTCATGGCGTGCATACCCTTATGTACGTTACTCCAAAACATACATGACCTGCATCTTGCAATTGGATCATGGACCGCGCGGGAAACAAGCTTTTCGTACGGAAGATGTTGCTAATTTTGGATGATTAGGAATCTTGAATTTGCGATTGAAATAATAATGCAATTTCGAAGACGTCAACTACTGATCTTCTGGCCACAGCAGCCGTCAACGAACTGTCAAAAAAGTCTTAGCAATTGAGTTGGAGTCACAGAAACGGCTTTCAATGTTGCATGCAGGATGGTGCATTCGAGATTCAGCTGAGGGAAGGAAACTGGTGAGACGAGTGGAGCATTGACCGTTGTCCAATATTGTGGCGCTGCTGATGTGTTCACCAAGGCAGCGTCGGCGGATGCAGCATGTGTGGGGTTTATCTCCTATCAGAGCTCGGGGCGCCCCTCTTTTTTCTTGACCGGAGCAAGCTCCCTCTAGCAGCCCTAGCAAAGCTTGCAGCAACAATAACTCCCAACATGCCCTTTAGCTTTGCTGCGAGGCGTAAGGCGTAAAAACCGCACTGGCTTTTGTTGTGGGTATGTGTAAGACTTCTTGTTGACACCTCCGCTCCGCGGCTCTTCGTTGGGCTTGCCCATGGTGGTAGCTTTCAGCAGCAACGAATGACATCAAGCAAGTGAAGAGATTTAATGGATCTGAGTTGAGATTGCCCATGTTGTGAGGGAAACAGACGTCAGTGGGAGAGAGGATGAGGCTGGCCTGAAGAAGCATTGCCTGAGAGAGCTGAGCATCATCGGTGGGCATCCAAGAAGCACCAATAAGCGCGCACGCGGCATGAAGCCGAGTGTGGTAGCAGCAGCCTGGCCCTGTCGTGCCCGTCCTACAAAAAACAATGGCGTGGATTCCTAATGTGCCGCTTCTCCCAGGAGCAGAAGCACCAGCGCGGCGCATTGTGGGAATCTTTTGATGAAGCTATGCTTAACATACCCTTGAAGGAGCGCCGGAGACGATTGCAAGTACAGTCTCGAAAAGGCAGGAATTGCAGTATCAAGACGTCACAGACATAAGGCGGCTCGCGCTCGGCCGGGGCCTGATGGTCTTCTGCCAGGGAAGAAAAATGGTTCCGCTCCTAGACAGGCGAAGAAAAGCGTGTTGAGGCAAGCTTTGATATGGAGATCATTGGTGGTGCTTCACGGCTCCCCAGTGCCAACTCCGGATGCACTAAGCAGTGCTGACCGGGGGATTTTCTCGACTAATCCCCTATCTGGTTTAGATATATGCAAGAATAGATCAATTTTGCTTGGCCGGTCGATGCTATCGATACACATCGCGACCCTCTTTGGACCTTCTCACTCAGATGACTGCAACAACTTCGCATTCCAGCGCGCGATGACCGACCATCCAACATAGCTTTTCATTACATACCTGCCCAAACTAGGGCATCTGCCAACGTTCAATATCATCAATAATCCTGTCTCTTCTCACACCGACCATCGCCGGATACAGGCCAAACTTGGCAGGCCGCCCCTTGCCAAACCCGAGTACCCGCCTATGACCCACGGCGTACAATACGAATTGGCTGCCTCCACCGCCATCCCTCGGTCCCAGACTGCCTCTGGATCTGCAACTCTATTCATCGTTTGTGTACTCTCGTAGACCCTCGCGTGCAAGGCTCCGATCAGGTTACCATACCCCCGGTCTCCATCACCGCTTCGCTCGAGCCGTCTTTCCCCCTTTGGGATCAGCCTCGCTAACATGGAAGATGCTTCCCGTCCCATCTTGTCCACTAGCAACACGCCATGCATGTCTCTTGGGGCTGAACACGGCGTCCACAATCGATATGCTGGACGTCAGACCAAACCCCACCATGGCCCCTCAAGACTAAACTTGGCCTGGCCAGGCGGTGCATATCTCATGTCTGGAAGCTTGGGACTTACTCTGACGGCTCATCCTCACGGTGGCCAACTCCCGTGCCGCCCTGATGCCACTTGACTCTAGTCCAATGATCATCAGGTCCTTGATCCAAAAAAACACTGCCAGTTGCCATGCCCTCCGCCCGTATAATAAGACCGGCTGCATGTCCGCAAAGCCTCGAGGCCTTCTTTTTTTCTGTATTCCTGAGAGCTACCCTTGCAGTCGTTCCCTAGCTTCCCAGGGCTCCCTTTCAACATAAAAGGAAAATAGACCCTTGTTGTTTGTGTTTGAGTATCTGTTTATAATGTTGTATTCTATTACTAGAGCCACTGGGCTCGCTGCGTTGCTATGTCCTTCAGTCTTTGCCGCTGCCCTTCCTGCAGAGCCTCGTGCACCTACACCTGAAGTTCAATGGAAGACACGTGGGGTTTCTCATATGAGTCGCAGGACGGGTGTGAATGGTCCAGATTCAAGAGATTGCTGGGATGGCGACTTCGACATCGACACTGATATGGATGAACACTGGCCCAACACTGGCAAGACCGTTCATGTGAGTCAAGACTTCGTGTTTACCATCAAGCATATCGTTAACGCAGGTGCAGTACGATTTTGAAATCACCAACATGAGCATGGCTCCAGATGGTGTGGAGAAGTACTTGCAAGTCATCAATGGGCAGTACCCAGGCCCCACCATTGTCGCTGATTGGGGCGACATGGTTGAGGTGACGGTGAAGAATTCACTCGAGTTTAACGGAACCGGCGTACATTTCCATGGAATTAGGCAACTAGGAACTAATCAAATGGATGGTGTCGGTGGCATCACTGAATGCCCAATCGCCCCTGGCGCATCGAAGACCTACAGGTGGCAGGCAACCCAATACGGCAGCTCTTGGTACCACTCGCATTACAGCGCGCAGTACGCTGATGGCATTGTTGGAGGCATCCAGATTAATGGTCCTACTACCGCAAACTGGGATATTGACCTCGGCATTATGTCTCTCACTGACTGGTTCCATACATCTATGTAAGATGAATTTCCGCAATTCTACGGTTATGATTCGCTGACAATTGTTATAGTTTCACAGTAAATGCTGCAGCTCTCCATGCATCTGGTCCTCCAGTTGCAGACAACGTCCTGGTCAATGGATCAATGACCTCTGGATCCGGTGGAAAATATGCCGTGACTAACCTGGAACCTGGCAAGAAGCACCTGCTGCGCCTAGTGAACATCGGAATCAACAACTATATCCATGTCGCATTGGATGGACATTCTTTCACTGTTATTGGTGCTGACTTCACGCCTATTGTTCCATACACTGCTGATTCAGTTGTCTTGGGTGTCGGTAAGTCATCACTACCAAGTCTTCCTGCTTTAGAGTGATATGGATTCTAATTAAATTCTGCGCAACAGGTCAACGATACGATGTCATCATTGAGGCTGATCAACCTGTCCAAAACTACTGGTTCCGTGTTGGCACCGGTGGTGGTAGCTGCGATGGTCCAAATGCCAACGCCGAGAATATTCGAAGCATTTTCCACTATGACGGTGCTAACAGCGGCAACCCCAACTCAACTGGCCCAGCTCCACCCACTGGCTGCGCGGATGAGACCAACGTCGTTCCCTGGGTCAAGACCGACATTCCTCAGGAGAAACCCGAAGAGCTGCTTCTTGGATTCACCAACACCAGGGGTTCGGGCAACTTGGTTCAGTGGCTCGTCAACGGCAGCCCCATGCTTGTCGACCTCTCAAGGCCTACGCTGCAGAATGTCATTGACAGCAATGACACCTTCAATGTTGCCGAAAATCTCTACAAAGTTGGTGAAGCAGACAAGGTACGTCGTCCTGGAGTTTACAACAACTTCCATAATACTAACCCTTCCTAGTGGCAATACTGGGTAATCCAGCAAGACAACGACACGAACAGGGCACCTCCACTTCCTCACCCAATCCATCTCCACGGCCACGACTTCTATGTCCTCGCTCACGCAGAAAATGCGAAGTGGGACGGAGACATCTCCAAGCTTCAGACGGAGAATCCAATCCGTCGAGACACGCAGTCTCTTCCTGCCGGTGGATATCTCGTCCTCGGATTCTTGAGTGACAATCCTGGTACGTCATTTTGGTTCAGCAATATGCAGAACTTTGAACTAACAATCTTGCAGGCGCCTGGCTGATGCATTGCCACATCCCATTCCACATCTCTGCCGGACTTGGTGTGCAATTCCTTGAGAGAACTGGCGAGATTGCAGGTGCATACAACGTGGACAGCTTCGATGACACCTGCGAGTCATGGCGAGCCTACCAAGAAGAAGTCTACCCCAACGGATTCACCGAAGGCGACTCCCTTCTCAAGTGATCGAACTAGGTAAAGTAAGTAAGACTTTCACATAGTCATGAAGGGGGTCCGGTGTCAGGACTGGGGGTGTACAAAGGCGTAATGTAGGATAACCGGATCTTTTCTTCCCTCATTATGCATATTAGGCGTTCCTTGGAGGAGGCGGTCTTGGACCTGTTTACGAAATCTGCATTTGGACTCGGTATGGGTATCTTATGGTGGGGGCATTTCTTATAGTCGTCGAACGAGACATGAGAAATGTTACTTAATGTTAATGATGAATATTACCACATGCCAAAAATACAAAGTCTGCACCTGTCGCTTTGAATGCGTGAAATATTCAGCTATCCGCACGAGAGCCCACGTTATCATGCCCTACCCACCTACAGGTGGTGGCTGTGTTATTGGTCGTCCGGGGTTGCTCGGACCTTCCCCGCCTTAAGCATTCAGCAGCACCTCTCTCTCCAAGTCACTGTATGACCTTCTCAGTGTCACCATCTTTAATTTTATGGGAAAACAGGGCATTGCAAAAGCCCAATGGTACATATCAGCCTCCTCATTCATCCGCATTGCCAGCCTGCAGGCGGAATCCAATTGCCGCCCCGATCCAGTCGGGTGAATGCTGCCTAGAATCCAGGCTGAGACTCACGGAAGGCTGACCACCTCTAAATGCCCTCCTTTCGTAAGAGATGGACGAAAGGCAGCCTCAAAATCTCCGCGCCCGATAAGCCAATCCACACGGGTCATGGGACGCACGATGAGATGACGCAGAAGCTGCAAGGTCTCCCCAAAGAATGGGTGGAGATCTTGCGTGAGAATGGAGTCATTGGTGAAGATTTGGTGCTGAAGAAGAAAAGTAAGGGCGGTGGAATCTATGGGAATGGGATTTTCAATAGGAGCAATTCGTCGCTGTTGAGTAACGCGTCGTTCTCGAAGCTGTTTAGGAGGAGTAGGACTCAGAGTATGGATCAGACTGGGGCCGCGTCCCTGGCATCGAAATCAACGACTACGATCAATGAGATTGAAGAAGAGGAAAACAAAGTATTGCCGCAGCGAGACGTAGCGACTTCCCCATTGGATACGACACCATCAGACACAGCCTTGTCTCCTATCTCATCTCGGCAATCTACCTTCGACTCAAGTCCGGATATTAGTGACAACAGCATCCAAAATGCCCGTGATTGCGGTTTGACCTTCACACATATGGATTTTCAGGACATCAATCCAAACCTTTTCCGAGTCGTAGATTCTCTTGGACATGGGTCACTGGGCGTTGTGGAAGAAGTCTGCGTCTCCACAGAATTCCAAAGCTTCGTCCGAAAGAGAGTTCAGATACCCTACAACAAACGAAAACAGTATCTCAAAATCATCAGTCAAGAAGCGCAGGTGCTCCAAGGCCTATCGCATTGTCATATTGTCAAGATGATTGGCAGTTACAGCGAGATTCCCGGATCTGGTCGCCAGTTCTATTCGCTGTTAATGGCTCCCGTCGGTCAACGGGACCTCAAAACCTTTCTGGAAATGGTTGGCGAGGAGGCAGTTTCTCAAAAGCCTGATTGGATCGAAGATCGAAGAAGGTGGCTTCGCAATTGGTTCAAATGTCTCTCATCAGCTCTTGCATACATCCATAGCAAAGGCGTTCGACATCAGGATATCAAACCTTCAAATATCATCCATAGGAGAGGCGCGATTTACTTTACAGATTTCAGCTCCGCATCGCAGTTTCAAATCGGCCAGACAACATCGACAGAAAACCCGGCACGTACCTCTGCCATGTATGCAGCTCCAGAAGTAGTCAACAACGAAGGCAGTCTCAATCGACACGGTCTAGGCACCGATGTCTTTGCACTAGGCGCAGTGTTCACGGAAATGCTAGCTGTTCTCCGCTACGGGTCCATCGAACAATATCATAACTATCTCATCTCAGATACTAGCAAGAAAACGGGACCGATTAATTCAACAACACCAGTGCCCCGACAATCCTTCCTGTATGGCCGAAAAGCCGAGAAGATCGAGGCTTTCTTCCGCGACGATAAGTTTTATTCGACTTGTATCTCGGATATGCTACAAGTTGATCGGGACCAGAGACCCGATGCGAATTTGGTGGCAAAGCGGATTCGAGACTTCAAGGCTTGGGATTTGGGAGCTTGTCCGTGTGATTCCTTCGGTCAGTGAGAGAAATCCATACACTCATGGAATGAAACGAAACGCTTCAACGACTAGTATTGAAGATGGCATAATGATTGTCCCTGCCCGCCCAAGCAGAGATGAATCATATACATTTGAGGTCAACCGAGCTCAGAGCATCGTGGACGAGTACTCAACAGCACCAATAATGTGCAAAAGGACGAAGCCGTGGATCACAAATGATGGATTTATTCGATTGGTTCAAAACATTGTTATCGAACAAGCTTGCACTATTTTTCTACTGTCACGCCCCCCATGACAGATTATGAGCCATATACATGCATATCAGGCTTCGTCAATCCCAGCCGCACTCCACTCCGAGCTTATATCATCGCGTTAGCCCTTCAGTTAGTGAAGGTGGTTTCGAAGTAAATTACATAAAAAGAAAAACGGCACGACAAGTGAGGATATCCCCACAATCATCTAGCTTGATTATCTCAAAGAATACACGTTTCAGCGTTATGTCAGATACCGACTATTCATTTAGCCCCTCGCAAATTGGGCACCCAGGGCATCATGACGAAAGGAGAGTCAGGGGGAGGCACAGGTTCGGAGGGTCTAGCAGATATGCGCTTTGTGCTTGCTGCTAGATTATGACATATTCCATCTCGTCTTGAGGCCGTCGACCAAAGCAATTTATACATGTCAAATAGACTACACTTGAATCAAGTATTTGGGAGAAAGAGTTGGATACGGTGTGAGAATCCTTATTGATATGAATCCACAAGCGCCGTATTCTCAACCAATCAAGATACAACTCCTACATACGTCTTATATGTTTGAGATATTGTACTTGCGTGCGTATAATTGCGATCCCAACATATGGAAGTATGCACAGCGGCAGGGCACTTGTGGTTCATACAGTTAGATGAGATCTACTATTTGGTGTAGCACCCATGTAATGAGTCTATGTATTTTCCTTTTTAGACAGACCGAGCAGTCAGCACATGTCTAATCCTTCACGGACGGGATGGGTGTGTTCCATCTGTCCGCCCTGAATGATATGAGTTCCACCACATCTATGTACTGAACCATGCCTGAAACATTCTAGGAAGTATATCGTCCTCCCTGTCTTCATGATTTTCTACATTTCCCCTGACTCAAGCCTTCTTTTCAGTCAAGAACTCTCCAACTACCTGTATGTACTCGTCCCGCTCCTCCCAGTGAGCAAGATGCGTCGAGTTCTGGAAGATAGCCCACTTCACATGCGGAATCTCCTTGTACCAGGGCTTTATGGCAACCGGTTGGACTTCATCGAGTTTGCCGCTGGTGAGGAGTGTCTTCGCAGTTATCTTATGGGCGTCCTTGATACCCTCCCAGTCACGCAGCGAGCCCTTGACTTCAAACTCTGCGTCACCTTGCCTATTCACAAAGTTAGCAAATGAACAGGGCTGCAATTTATGGATAAGGGGCTGTTCCTGACATTGTGAGATAGACAGTCGGATCCTCCTCCATATTTGCAAAGCTCTTCTGCAGATCCTCAGGAAACGGATCAAGTTTGCAGACATGGGTCTTAGTCCATACTTCCTCAGCATGCTTGTACTCTTCGCTATCTTTATCCCCCTTTTTTATTGCCTCCTGGACATCTTCCGGCAGTTTCGCAAGCAAACCTTGCACCGACTTGGCATAGAGCTCCGCGCTCGCTGGTCCACTTGCAATGACCATCTTCTTCAGCCCTGCAGGTTGTTTGGCTCCATACACACCACCCAACGAGCCGCCCCAACTCTGACCTAGAATATTGAAACCACATTCCCGCAACTTGAGAGTATCAACCAAGTTGTCAATCTCTTGTACAAAGAGATCTACACTCCAGAACTTCTCGTCTCCCATCTTCTCGGGATAGTGCGTATTTCGGCCATTGCCCACCTGATCATATAGAATGATAGGGATGTCGAATTTTTCGTACAGATCGGCTAGCGGAGAGAAGTACTCGTGGCCTGCACCTGGTCCGCCGTGGAGTGTGAGTAGTGGGAGCTCCTTGGAGGTAGACAGGTTTCCGATGATCTTGTACCATGTTTTCACTGGCTTGTCGGATTGCGGGATGGTGAAGATGGCGTGGCCCTCTGATGTTGGGATGGGTGGGTCAGCGGCCATTGTGAGTAAGGTTGTGGTGAGTAGGAGGAGGGCATAGAGGAGAAATGACTGTGGTGGGCAGGCAAATGGCCACTGCATGGTGGAGAAATGGTTGTGGTTGTGATGAAGTAACAGTGGGTAGGAAGGAAGGTGGGACAATTTGCCTGCTTTGGAAATTTTAGGTAGTAAGGCTGTTTACCTCTATCGATAAGAATAAACACAAATTCTGCAGGTGAAGGGCGGAAATTAAACAGGTACGCAGTGGGAAGCCTCGACATGCGGTCTTGAAACCGTGCCACGCAAACGCCAACATCGCCACCGTGTTCCGGTCGTCAAATAGTCTCTACTGGTACTTCACCTGCAGTGTAAAAAATGCTTATACTTCGCACGGGGTTTTTTTTTTAGAAAAAAAAAAAATTAATTTTCAATACCAACCGTTTGCATTTAGTGTGGCGACCTTCAATGCCAAAGGTCCGCAACGATTATTCGGGTAGGTGAAACATATTCACATTCATAGGACCACGGCACTAAAAGAAGTCGCTCACAGTGGAACATATTCACCGATATTTCCACTAGTCACTATTTTGAGACATCAATAGTAATGGTACATAAGCCGCATGATTTTGTAATATAGGCAGGCGAACAGGTGGTGTACGTTTCTGCTCGCACTAATTATTCGCCGGGGTGCCCGAAGTCGGTCGTGCAAATCGCCGCCCCCCTGCGTTCATGCCATGTATATGCAAAGTATGGAATCTGTATACGCAGACACCTCTCGAATGAGCACACTTAATGAGCGGACGATACAAACCCATGACAATAACATATAAGCGAGTACTCATGTCGTTTGTTGCTGCACCCGTAGGCTGACGCCGGAAGATTAATTGACTTACAGTATCCCCATGTGGTAAGTTGCTGTGACCATGTGCGTGTATGTGTAACCATACGAGATAGTACGGGAATTCGTACCAGGGTTCGTCCAAAGTACAAAGGCCCAGGACAAGTACTACGGCCACATGGCCGCTTTAGGAAGGCCGCATTATATCATAAGCTTCTTTTCCAACGGCTGGGTAACATAGATTCACATACATGCACACGTGCATACATACATACGTACATACAGCGAAAAAAGTAGCAAAGTCTCACAGGTAATACCAAACGTGGTGATCGCCACCCAAGAAAGCCTCGTGGGCATCTCCATTGCCACTCCTTCTTCACCGCCAACTGTTCCTTCCTATGCCTTCCCTTCTTTCGCCTCCTCTCCATCTTTCGTGTCCCATCCCATATCCACGAATCTCTCAACGATCAAAAGGTCCCTTGCGATAGTAATAGGTGCCTGGAACAAGGGCTCTCTTGCGTGCCCAGCTATCCAATGAATCCCAGTTTACGCACTTCACTTTAGCCTGAGATCGTAGTTCCTTGCTGACCTCTTGCGATGAGTCGCTGACCCATTCCGCGTTGTACATGACTGCGTTGGCGCGGCACATGAGCGATTGTCGGATCGTATCAATGCAGTGATCTACCAAGAAGTTTTCGTTAGTCCGAAGCTAGCTCTTCTCACAATCAATGGAAATCCAGCTTTTATGCAGTCGGCGTCTTTTGCATTTTGATGTGCGTCTTGGGTGGGGGGGCTGGCATTGCGCTGAACTCACCCATGTGCGGCCTGTTGTAGTCCATCTCATGCTGATGCCCAGGAGGGCCATAGTAATCCCAGTGCACGATCTTGCGAATCAGATTCAAGCAGTGGAGATGGTGGTAGACTCCCAATACTCCGACGTAATCTCCTCCTAACAGCTGAACACGATGTGTGGTGTTTTCGTGTAAAAGGGCCATCTCTTCTGGTGTGAGTCGGACGTTTTGTGCTAGATTTGGTTAACGAGGGATTGCGAGATAACAAGGGGGGAAGTGGCTACCTGTCAAGAGTTCATCCCAAGCTTTGTCGACGTCTGGGGATGGAGGTGAGTTCCATGGCGCTACCATCTCTTCCCATTCACTCCTCATCTCGTAGCTAAGCTCTTGAGTAACCGTATCTGTGAGTTCGTTAGTGTTTTAATTATAGTATACGATGCTGTAGATATACCTTCATACTGATCATTACGTTTGCAATCTGGAGAGTGTTTGTACAATTGTTGTATAGTCAATAGTGCAGAAATGTAAAGCAAAAGGAGGATGATGAGAAGGCGGGGCAAGACCCTCAAGAACACCCTCCATATTGAAGGTCGACTAGGCATGGCAAGGATGTTTCCATCGTCATCCACTGAAGATTCTTCGGATTGTAAAATGTCTTTTTCCGTGGAAAGGCTGAACAGAGGATGATAAAGAATCTTATTTTTGTGAGTTCCGAACATATTGGGAAGAATGTAGAGAAAGAGCTCGATGCAGACAGAGGGAAGTGCGCAAGTATGGCTAGCTCGGACTGAAGGTAAAGAGTGGTGCTTTCGCGGCGTACTGGTAACTGTGGCGACCACGATGCTTTTAGCTATTTAATTGATAGGCGAAGCAGGACGTGGAACAGGTATGACCAAATATGTAAGATGGTGTCGAGTCGATTTATCGCCTTAGTTTCGAGGGGTACTTATTCTGTGCCAGGCCATTTCCGGCTCTAGGTCGGTCCCACGAGGGCTTTTCACTTCAACTTGAAGCACTTACAATGTGCCAAACATTAGTCCAGATGTTAGGCTAAGAATCACTTCGACTCAATGTCTGGCGACCGGTCCACGCGTGTGTACTATCAAACTGGAGCCATGACCCCGTGCCCGCTCTAGTACGATGGCTATGCGATGAGATAAGTCCGTTTTCAGACTTGTCATGCCCCAATTTAAGCTGCCTTCGGCCGTTCGCGGACAGACTGGATGTTCTGAGTACCTTATTTCCACTGTACACATGGAAGGGCATCATTAAGTGGTCGCCTTTTTGTAGGCACCAGGAACACTATCTTGCTCGGGCTAGGGACAGGAACTTCTATCTCGGTAGCATTACCCTGATCCGGGATTCCAACGTATCACCGCGATTGTATACGTATATGAGGCTAAACTATATGTGTGAGCGGGTTTGTGTAGTTGAAGATATGTGCCGAGCACCAAATTCAATGGCCGAGAGGAACCAAAATATATATCCTATCATATCACCACATCAGCCACTGATGTCAGCCCGGGCTCATTAGACACCGGTGACTAGATTGCCCGAAAACCTGGCGATAGGCGTAACACCCAAACCTTTCCCTGGGTATCTTCATTATGCTGATCGACAGATTCTCGGTCTATGGTTGCATAATGGCCGAATCGGGACCTAAATGTTTCAGTGGAGTAATATGCCTTATATAGTGTCACAAATCGTAGAGTCTTTATTGGTAGATGAGACGAAATGTGTCCTAGCCCAATCGCTCAAACAGCGTGTACATTTTTCGAGCATTAAGTGATGTTCTTGAGGTAAAATGAGATATAAAACGCCGGCCAGAAGCCTCTACATTTTTCCTTCATCAAATTACAGGTGTCAATACTCTCTTGTTCCATAAGCTACTTCCAAGTTGTCTACGATATCGAGATATTAGTGTTCGTAGCCTGAACTATCTAGGCACATCTTTACTCAGACCATGCTTTCCACTACCTTTATCGTCACTATGCTAGCAGTCACTAGCCTAGCAGCTCCTGTCGGTGCTGGTAAGAAATCTTCCTCCTTCATGAGGAAAGTGAAATTTCTCAACTTCAACATAGGATACAAGCGGTCTTTCTACGCCGTCGCAGCTAGAGATGTAGTCCTCCCGGAAAATTGCCGAGTTCTACCTACTCCTGAAGGTAAACGTGCCGATAACGTTTGGATCATTCACAATGTCGATCCTGTCGAGTGTGATGGAGAGTAGGAACGATCGAAAGACAATGGCGTGGATGGCGGAGCTATTTGGGAGGCTTGTTTTGTGATTAGTCCTGCAGTGTTTTTACCTCAGTAGTCAAGTCTTCTATTGTCAGAATGTCAATGTAATGGAAAGTGGCAATATTGTGTTCCTTCGCATTTTCTTGGTGCTCTGGTGAGGCTCTGATGTGGCGAGATTCAATTAATTGCCTGCCTTGACGGTGCACAACAGCTCCCGTAAGAGTAGTATATTGATTCTCAGAGATTGTTAATGGACATGTCAATAGACTCCTTCCAATATAAAAACGAGGGATCTGTGCTCAATGTAATGAATGACTTTAGGTCGCTCATAGCTGAGCTCCGGTGGCCATGTCCTTATGAACCTGGGCAGTGGGCCCTCGTCACTCGAGCGTAGCTGTAGGTGCTGATGGGAAATGTAAGGCACAACAGAGATCTGTATTGCGCAGAGAAAGTCACCAAAACCTGTAAATATAAGATACATATATAGTCACCACTGTTTGGCATAATCGTGACTATAATCCATTCTTCCGTCATGGCTTTGTTTCGTCGCCCTCTCACTAATGACCGTATTCTCTCGCGTGATTGCGATACGCTCTCGCAAAGGAATCCCATTCTCAATCGTGTCTCTAGATCTTCCTCTGCTTGACTTCGACTCTCCTTGCATGGTAGATAGTTTGACTAATGTATGTTCTGGAGTAAATGTCGAATTATTCTGCCAGAATAGACCACTCCGCAGAGATCTCAAAAAGGGCCAGAAGTAAGTCATGCATGCAGTTGCAACAGTTCCTGCCAATACAATCTGCACCATGACGAAGTATGGAAGCGTTTGTTGGGGCGTGGAATCTTGGAAACGTTGGGGCAGATATATCATTTGAAAGATTACAGCAATAATGACGCTATATCTATTAGCATCTTCTTTGATTTGGACCATTCTTCTTACATTACTCTCCCCGAAAAGAAGCACATAATTCCTGCTCGGGTACGGAAGGGCATATGAAGGGGACATATGACCCAAGCCGGAAGGGCAATGAGGAAAACGTCAGTTACAGCATTTCCTGTGGCCACATATCGGGAAAGTGCTAGCTACAGAGATTAGTATGGCTATTAATCAGGACAATTGCTCAATCTTACCTCATTGACGCACTTTGTACCTTCAACCCAAGTGCCATGTGTACCGCAACGAAAGGCTAAACTAAACGTCGAACTGAGCGCCCAAGCAACAACGAATCCGGCAATTACGTAGCTCGTTCGTCGATGTCTCTCGTCGGGAGACAGAGCTAGGAAGCTTGCGCATACCGATAACTTTGCAAAACAAGCCGTGAAAACAAATAACAAATCACTAATATAATGCATCTAAACATTAGTCAGTATGTGTGCAGATGTCGGCAGACTTATGTGCACCTTTTCGCCCGCCAATTTCTCACCGCCTGAAAGCTTGCTCGGGTCTTTCGCGAACGCTTGAGAAGGAGGCGCAAGCATGATCGCTGACTGGGCAGCCCCGAAAAGCTAATAACCAAATCAGTCAAAGACTGCAGAGGTGATCGATTTTAGGGAATAATACAAATGCTGCGGTTATGAGACCCTCCTCTACTCCGAACTCGCGATTCGCCTTTAGGAAGTACCTAGTGAGGAGCCGGAAGCTGAACATCAAAGTCGTGGTCGCCAAAAGGAGCCATGTCACAATCTGGAGAATGGGATTCCAGTTGTCCTCTGTTACAACCACTCCACTAGACTCTCTCCGGTACAATGCAGCCATTTTGGTGGAGGTATATTTTCATGAGATAAGTGTTGAAGTTTGATTCAGTGTGAGATGGACACTCCACTGCCTTGTAACACGGCGAAAGCCAGTAGATTGAACGGAACACAAAAGAAAGTGTTGCAGGTCTGAGTGGGGATGCAGCCGAAATTCTCCATGCAAGGTTAGCATTTGGCATTCCTAGGATACGAATGGGTTTTTGCAAAGCCATACAGTCTAGGCTCGATGCATGTCCGGGAGGACGTTGGATGTAGGAGGCAAATGAAGAGAGCATCTACGATTTTCTCAACGGCTTATTAGCGGGTACCGCGAAGCCCCGATTCACATGCCGAAATGATGAAGCCAGAAGGTCTCGTACAGCATCACGCTCATTGAACAAGAAGTTGCGAACCTCCTTAATCGCTCCAGAACTTGAATTGCCGTGTGGCCCAGGAGGGACCAATACCTTTCGAGTTTAGCTAAAGACAGAACTGGCAGCTGGCACAGGCAATTCACTACGCTTGATAGTTACACAGCTTGGGTAAAGTACATGCATGCAGGTCATGGCCGCAGATAAGAATGGGGCACGCAGCATTTTGTAGAACGTGTCATCTTGACTGATTGGGTGGCGACTGCTAGGGGCTTGCGGAATGAGCGTCTCCCACCCCACCACTATGGGAACTGAATGAATCAGAAGATCATAATTCTCCATTACTTTTGCGTCCTTTGGGTTCTTTGCAGTTCTCGCTTTTACCGCATTTTTCTTCTCGTGCATTTAATTCGCGCAGATGGGAAGGAGCAGTTACCTTAACCCCAGGTCGGGGTCCGAGGAATAGTTCTGGGACTTCCTCTCAGTAATGATAGCCTCAACTATGTCCGGAGAGGCAGCTATCACAGCTCTATGGTGCTGCAGAAGAATGCAAAGGCTGTGCTGCCGGCCAGCACCTGGAACGCGTTCGTTCGTTTCCTTTGTTACCCTTCACTCTCCACCTCCTCCTTAGCAAGGGTTGTCGGTGATACGAAGGGCTCGGGGGTGACAAGTAATGACCGAAGTGGCCGCCAGATAGCTGTGTGAGAGGGTCCATCTGCGGACATGGACTGATGGAGCAGGACACACCAGAAGAAGCCTGCGTAGTAATACAACCCAAAGCCCCGGGTCATTTACCACGCCGCTTCCTCTCCCATCGAGGTCCTCGTGGCAGCGAGAAAGATTCACATCAATTTTTACAAACATCTTTATGAGAATATTGTAACAACTGTACCGCTGGTTCTCTTGTAGCCAATTCATGCCATGCCGAAAGACGGTATCGAATTGCAAGTAGGAGGGCTTGATCCCATCTCCGAGCCAGTATCACAATCAGCGACTTCGCGAGTGCTTAGCGATGACCTCCACCTCAGGCGACTGGGGAAACGTCCCCTTCTGAAGCGAAGCTTCGGCTTCATGTCAATCCTTGGGTTCTCATGCTCCGCTCTTATAACATGGGAAGGTATATTAGTCACATCCGTTGGTGGACTGTCCAATGGAGGGCCGGCTGGGGTAATTTATGGATTCCTAGCCAATTGGATAGGAATGCTTTCGGTTTTTGCTGTGCTTGCCGAATTATCGTCAATGGCACCTACCGCAGGAGGACAGTGTTAGTAGCGCCTGATGCTGGAGAAAAAGAAACGCAGCTAAACATGCTTTACAGACCACTGGGTAGCCATGATGGCACCAAAGCGTTCAAGAAACTTTCTCTCATACTTGGCAGGATGGCTCACAGCAGCCGGTTGGCAGTGTGCCGGACCATCTACCGGCTATCTTCTTGCAACTATCATCCAGGGCATGGTAATGATGACTCGTCCGAATTATATCCCGAAGCCATGGCATACCATGCTCATCCTGTGGGCGATTATGTTTTTCGCTATGCTTGTAAATTCAACGACCAGTCGGGCATTAGCGAGGTTTGAAGGTCTGGTATTAGTCCTGCACCTTGTAGGATTTTTCGGCGTATTAATCCCATTGGTATATCTTGCGCCGCACGGGGACTCCAAAGTCGTGTTCACAAGTTTTCTCAATCTCGGTGGATGGAAAACACAAGGCTTATCATTCTTTGTCGGACTTCCAGCATCCGCTGTCTCTCTTATTGGCGGCGACAGTGCGGTCCATGTACGTTGTCCCCGTATCGAGCAGCTTGTGACCGTACTAAGTATACATTTTAGATGTCTGAGGAGATTCAGTCTGCATCGACCGTCGTTCCTAAAGCTCTGATGTGGACTGTAATTATTAATGGCACGTTGGGATTATCAATGGCTCTTGCTATGCTGTTTTGTGCTGGCGATCTAGAGGCGGCCTTAGGAGCTTCGGAAACAATGCTTTATCCATTCCTCGAGATATTCCAGCAAGCGGTAAGATCCAACGCCGGTGCTTGTATTATGGCATCAATTCTGCTTGTTATGGGAATTGCCAGTGCCGTTGGCTTGTATGCGTCAGGATCGAGGATGCTATGGAGTTTCTCTCGCGACAGAGGACTCCCAGGGTCCAAGTATTTGGTAAAAGTAAGGCGAAGACATCTTCATGCGGTCGGCCCACTAACGAAAGCAGCTAAGCAGCAACTCACTCCCACTCGTAGCCATTTGTACATCTCTGACTGTGACTATACTTCTATCCACCATTGTTCTGGGGTCGTCAGTAGCGTTTGTTGCTTTGACCGGTCTTTCAGTCGCCTCTCTCTTCTCGTCTTATATCCTTGTTGCAGCTCTACTTCTGTGGTGCCGACTGAAAGGCAAACTCCACACAGACCCAGACTTTATTGGATTAACGGACGACTATGAGCGACTTGTATGGGGGCCATGGCGGATACCCGAACCCCTCGGATCCATCAACAACATCATCGCATTGTCATATTTATGTCTCATCTTCTTCTGGTCATTCTGGCCCCCCAAAACGCCGGTTACTCCTGACTCAGTGAATTATGCTTGTCTAGTCTTTGGGGGTGTTGTATTGTTCAGTATACTGTGGTATTTGTTCAGGGCCCGCCATTTTTATAAAGGCCCTATTAGAGAGCTCGATTACGCTGGTGAGCAATAGTCGACGGTGATTGTCAGTATCGCTTGTACACCGGGGTGCTTCTCTGGTGATCAAGAAAGTTTGCTGGGGCCAATTCTTTACTGTTCCAAATTCATTTCAATCAATAGGAAGTCTACTCAGCAAATGCACAGGAGAAAAATCCCATGAAGTGGGCCTTATTTGAATATATATAAACAGCAATCAAAGCTACCCGTGTAACAACGGGATTTAGAAGCGTTGCCTTTCTCCTAAATCGGATATAAGCGCTCTAGATTCACCAAATCTGACGGCCTTACGACTCAGGCGGTTGTTACAGCAATTGTCGCATTGTCAGCTTATTCCGTATGTAAGATCCACAATCATTATCTGTCGTACATCCTCAAAAAGAGCTGCTACTTGCACAAGCCATTGGATTGATCATAGGGTGTTCAAGAAATTTGCTTTGAACACCAACCAGACGGTTTTCCTACACAGAATTGCTCAATCGGAGAGGTACAAATTGGGGGCTCAATCTATGTATTTACGCATCTTCGCTTCAGCGACCATTTGAGGAATCGATTGGCCAAGTACTCGCCATTCTAATCAGCTAGCACCAACATGTTTCAAATCGCCGCATCCCGATAAGCAGTGCGCCCGATTATTGTTTCGCAGGGGCCAAGCAATAATCGCCATCGCAGCCTTAACCTCAAAGCGTAAGCCCAAGGCTACTTTCGGGTCCGGTGGCTGTCGCGGCCTCGAATCGCTATGAAGATGTGCGTCTAGGGCTGCGAATGACGCGCAATAAAATTCTAGATCTGGCTTTAGGAGGGAGTGGTTTACTACATATGGTCATGGCTGACCCACCGATATACGCTTCCTTTTCGTCTCTCCTCTCATGTCGATGATTTTGTTAGTTTCTGTGTTCATACAATCATGACCGAGCAGTCATGCCAATCCTTAAAATTCAAGGCAGTCGCCTGTTGCAGATACTCATCGGTTCCACTGCTATCTTAATCCTTTTCCTGGCAATTAGCTATCTGGGGGCGGACACTCTTTCATACAAGAAACTCACAAATAATGTGGGGACCCCTTCTAGCGTACAGCAAGCGAACCCGCTGCCTTTCACAGCAAAGATTCCTGAACCGGAGCCGGCTAATGCGACGCTCGATTTCCAACAAATCATCTATGTGAGCATGCCGTATCGAACGGATAGGCAAGATGCATTATCATTGATTGCGGCTCTCGCAGGGCTAAAGCTAACCATGATGCCTGGGGTACATCAGTGATGGACCACGAACCTAGAATCATTTCAACTTACGTATGAAATAGGTTACATTGGATCAAATACATCCCAAAGCCATACCTGCGCACACCGACGAAAAGAACATTGCCAATACCACTGCGTTAGGTATCTGGAGAGCCCATGCCAACGTGTGGCGTCATATGATAGACAACGATATCCAGACAGCACTCATCCTTGAAGATGATATCGATTTCGACATTAATATCAAAGAGATAATGGGAACGTTTAATTGGCAGCTTCGATATAACAACACCATCCGATGGGGCAAAAACGTACAAAAGGGTTGGAAAGAGGAATGCCCTTATGGCACGTACCCATTTGCGTACCCATTTTCAAGGACAACCTACTAACCTCAACTTAATAGGATGCGATTGGGACGAGCTTTTTGTCGGCCAATGCATGAACAAAGTCAATAAGAAAAGATTGGACCTCCACCAAGTCATCCCCGAACCACATGCCCCCAAACTCGAATCCCTTCCCAAATGGACCAAAAAAGAGTTGACCCAAGTTTGGAATCTTACCGAGTCTGAAGGTCTTCGCGTTATAGCGCCAACGTATAAGCCGGTTTGCTTACAAGGATATGCTCTTTCGAGATTGGGAGCAATGCGCATGCTCTATCACATCGGCGGATGGCGACCTATTTCCTGGCCTGTAGATAACGAGATCGCGTTTAAGAGTGCTGAGGGTGTAATAAGCGGATATACGATGCAGCCACCTGCCTTTGTGGCCTGGAGAACAGGCGGATCACAGGATAGCGACAACAATAAAAAAATTGGAGCCAGACCATTTGCCACGTTGGGAAATATGAATGGGACTAGCGTTGGGTTGAAGAAAAGCGTTAGAAAGAGCCTCGATGAAGCCTTGCAGAAGAACTATTGGCTTGATATGGAAAACGAATTCAGGTGATCAATAGATAAGGCCAAAATATCCTTCCTCAAAGCTTTCGAATGCTCTATTTTCTTTACTGATGGAGTCATTGCTCCGACTTGGTGACAAGGCTCTGGGCATAAGCCGGATTTTCGCAGACTTTAAAATGGTGGAGGAGGCTTCGTAAAGAGTTTTCACAGTATTTAAACTTCTATTCACCTTGCAAGGAACTCATTTGGGGTCGGGGACCTAAACCAGCAAGATATGATTGCAATCGAGGATGGGATTGAATGCATGTGGTGAAAAGGGCTATAGGAATAAAGGAATCAAAGAACAAATACCCCCAATGAAGGAATAGAATTCCGGTATGGCATGTACGGGCCATACCGACATCCATAGAATGAAGTAATGCCTTCTCAATTCCGCCTCAATGAATCGAAGGATCGCCGTCCCCCAATACCTCCAAAAGCTGCAAAACCCTGAATATAACTTTGATTCACCCAGATACTTAGACGCAGTATTTTCCAGGCTTCGAGAATTAGTACTCATCCTGAGCATGCTTCCCTTTCATTTCCTTGGACTTCTTTTTCGGTTGGTGCTCACGCTCCTTTTTGCGCTCCTCCCGCTCCTTCCTCGCTGTTTTCTTCTGACCAGAACTGCTCTCTATCTTCTTCTGCCGTTCTTCGGCTGGACCTGGACCACACCCATAGTATTCGTATTCGACCCATGAATCTGGAAAGCAACTGTCGCAATTGCAGCCGCGTTCGAACGTGCACTTGACCGGCGGTTTCTCTCGCTTTTGCGCCCTTGGCGCAGTAGCGCTCCTCGCCGCTGGGATTCTTCTTTGCTCCTCCTCCTCCTCCTCCTCTTCTTCTTCTTCTTCAGCAGCCTGCGCTCTAGACAACTCGAGGTCCCTATTATATCGAAAACGGGATGTGGGATCCAAAAGGCAATCGAAAGCCTCGTGCGCCTGTTCAACCATCAGTATTGGTTGCTTTAACGCTGCATGGCGTTCCCTACCTTGCGAAATTCGTTGGTATCAGTTCTAATATTCTGTCTCACGATATTGGAGAAAGCTTTTGCAACGTCGATTGTAGCTGCATTCTCACTGATGCCTAGCATGGTATAGTAGTTGGGCAGGTTGTGGTTTGTCGCTTCGTCCATTTTAGACTTGTCCGATATTATATGAAATTCTACCTAGCTATATTACAAATGACCCTCTTGTCTTTCTGTTGACTTAAAAAAATATGAAATCCATGTTGTAGATAAGGAATGCACAGCCGGCTCAGGCTGGAGCAGAAATTTACAGAAAATAATGGCCGCAATCGACGCCCTATACCTTAAGGTTAGGGAGTGTCGAAAACTGGTTGACCTCTCTGTAAGGTGAATATGGGCATTAGCGACATCCTAGTTCTCAATCGCTAATCCTTTCATTCCCATAAGGGCATTGCCATAACAGTGGAACCCAGGGAGAATCATGGCAACTCTGCAAGTTCTACCCGATCCCCAGGGACTTGTCCTGGCGTCACCCATTTGCTACCTCTCCACTCAAGATATAATTCAATGGTATCGCTATGTCGCCTTTCCGAGCGACCTCTATCTGGCGGCGACCCCACATCCTATTGCTGCATGGCAAGCTCAACGTCTCCTTTCCTGTTAGGCTTGATGTTCGGATCGTACCACGCAATGCAAATGATGAGCGTGAGCATCATGGGAATAAAGTCGTATACGTAGAGGCACCATTCGTGAGAAAGAAGGTAGCCATCCTAGAAGACTTCGTTAGTATTTGCGCTAAGAACCCATCAGGGATTCAGTAAAGCTTACCCGACCCATGGCGTATTCAACGACACGGCAAGCATTACGGACTGTGATGCACGCGCTCGCAGCGTACAGCAATCTGATATACCTCTGCCAAGGAATATCTCTGCTTGATGCTGCAGCTGAGGAGTATGCTTCGAGCCTTCGATGCCAGACACCAGCAACAACAACGAAAAAACCGAAGATCAGGATTTGTAGGATCAGCCCACCGAGGATCATGTTCTCTCCTCTCTTGACTCCATCCTGGTCTTTTGCCTGAACAAGCATGCCTGCACCGCCAGATTGTATCATGAAGCAGAGGACGTCTCCAGTGACAAAAATCTTGGTAACTCGGGATGGTCGAATGATTGAGAGCGAGCCGGAATCAGTCCGCATGATTAGGCGACCCAGTATCATGTAAATCGACGCTGCAAAGAGAATTGGCGCGATCAGGATGAGGACCGATTGGATTATGTAGGGTGTTTTATTTTGGGTGTCGCTATGAGCTGCAGCACGACCAGCGTAACCAATTGCTTCAAACTTTTAATGGGATAAGTCAGACGAGGAACTTCAGCAGTAGAGAAGTACTTACCAAGCCTCCAATGACGAAAGGTATGCAGAACCAAGTACGATTCTTAACAAGACGGAAACCATGAAAGCCGGTGAGGATGAAGAACACAATTGCGCCAATAACACCTCCAGCAACCGAGGGGGTGTACAGCCATAACTTGTATTCAATTTTCTCCGACTCGGCCATTTTATCTTGGATGGGTTGTAGATAGTCCAAATAACACTGTAGCCGCGTTTCTACGGTACCAAGTACTCTCGTCTTCTAAAAATACGGGGAAAAGACACTTGTATGAATGGTTGTGTGAGATGTTGTGTTGAATGTGATGTTGTGGCAGCTACGCTTATATGCATTTTGGATGCCTCTTACGCTAGCTCAGGATAGAAGAATTTGCGTTCCCAGGGCACTCGTACACGCGGCTATGGAAATACGAAACTTACGGATCGAAGATAGCACGTACGGCGTCGTAGGGGAAAGGCGACTGAATGGAGTGATCGTACTCTCGTATATATTAGCGAGTACGCGTATTCGCTTAGCGGCGCTTGAACTAGCATACCGAAGCTTGTCTGACAGTGCCGCATGCTTGATTCAACAGATTGCGCCAGTTGAATTGACGGTATAACAGTCTGGCAACCCTTGCAGCGTATTTAGAGACCCCATGTCGTATTGCACGTATGCACCGTAGAGTCGACATGGCAGCGGCTGACTCCTCCTCTGCACGGAAGCGAAGTTCTTGAATACTGCTTTGGAGATAAAAGCCAGCGAGCCCCAGCCCAAGTTCTGATTGCTCTCCATATCCAGCGGACGTTGAAAGCAGTTGCCTGCTATCAATACTGCGAGTCAACATTGAAGTCCAACCTCTCTAGTCTGCTCCGATCCAAGAGGAGCAGCGTGCTCTGCTACTCCATCCACATTCGCAAGCATTACTCTTTTCGCAATAGCTCGGTGTCGACCACTGTTAATGGTGTTCCATAATGGGTATCTTCTCCTACGATCTGTTCTCTTGGCCAATCAAGCCAGGCTTTCCACTCTGTGGGGACTATGCAATCGGCAACTTGGAGTATTTGTTCTGCGACGCCTTCGAAGAACCAGTAATTCCGGCTTCTCTTGAATAGGACTGCGTAATGTGCGAATATAATCAAAGCACCTGGCTGCCGTTCCGAAAGGAGTTCCATGAATCGTAGTGGCATCAAGTGAACCCACATTTTCACCATTGTATCTGAAGGTGGGGTTGACGAACGGCTGACAACTGCAAAGATCACTTCAAGAAGGTGAATGGATCTTCCATACGCTTCCGTGATATCTGGAGGGTATAGGTTCTGCGTGACCTGGGAAAATTTTCGTAATTTGGCCAGTTCAGTTTCAGGGGGGGCTGGCTCCTCATCCCAATTTACTCCGCGTACATCGCGAGGAACGATGCGGCCCAGCTCAGAGCTCAACATTTGGCGGTAATAGTCTTGAATCATCGGTCTGACTCTTCTTGTCAGAGCGAGATTTTGAAGGACCCCATCAAGAACGGTCTCGGGGCCATTCAGTGTGTCAACTGTTATCGCACACGAATATGGGAAGAGGACCGCAGCAAAGAAGAGAACTGCTTGAAAATTCGATGGCTCCATGTCCTTGACCTCAGTACGGAATCGCTCTAAGGCTGTGTCATGATGTATTTGTGCTTGGTGCAAGTATTCCTGGCTGAAAGACGGTTCTAATCGACTTAGATGCAGTGCGGCCAGTGCCAATGCGCCTTGGAGGAGGAAAGGAAATTCGAACGAGAGCTTCAGCATGTAGGTGTGATAGACATCCTCCGATCCGGGTTCTGAGACCAGGGTCCGCGCTGTCACGGTAGTGAAATGGTGTAAAAGACGAAGGTGAGGAATATTGAGACCAGTCCCCGAGGAAATGCTATTCGCTGCGTCTGAAAGGGGCTTATGAGTAGCAGCGCCTTCTATGGATGAAGGTGTTGAGATAGGTTGATAGGGGGAAACATGATCATTGGGGATGAACTTCTTCTTCGGAGGTGGATATTCGCATTTGGTCCCATACTTATCGCAATTCACACACTCTGGCTTAGACTCATCGCACTATTCTCATGTCAACAATGCCGCGTGCCAAAACGCTTTCAATCCTAACAAACTCTATTTCGTAATACTGCTTGCAAAATAAAGCTGGGGTAGAATCATCGTACCTTTACATGTCGAGCTTTGCAAGCTAGACAGCCATTACGCGACTTTTTATGTGCCTTTCTAGTTTTTGCCCCCTCCATATTAGCTCCCGAGTGGCTTCATGCTCTGCCGTTGATGAAAGCAGAAACGTGTCGGCGTTGAAGAAGTTGAGGAGTACGCGGAGGCGATCTAGCCTCTTTGGGTAAGCGGCAGCTAGTTTGCGGCGGATCATCCGAGACTCTTCCATCTATCCCATGCACCAAGCTAGATATGTAGAATTCCATGAAGAATCGTTGCGAAAGAAGTTCCAGAGTGAAAGAGAAGCGATGGTTTCTCTTGGGAATCATATCCTTCCCATGATGTAGAGCCCCTCCAAGCCGATTTCAGCTGTATCATGGTCATCACAAGCTGCCTCCAGCTTCGATTATTTGCCTTCATGACAATCCGCAACATCGGCAATGATCTAATTGATAACTTGTTCACCACGGCCATTCGTGGGTTGGTTTCTTACAGCTGAACAAGTCAGCTTCTAACTTAGCCCGACATATAGCTAGTGCCCTCCTCGATTCAAGGGTTTGGAAATAACGAGGGTCCTTACATGGAAATATTTAGTTGTACACATCAGCAGTAATTAAAAAACATTGTCCTTGGCAAGTCACTACGTATTCTACAGAAGATATCGATTAGTGCTTCTCAAGTGCTTCTAAAACAGAAAATCTAGTGGGCTATATCGGCCTGAACTACTAATAACTAAAATCATCATTTTAATACTGGTAGACATAGTGATTAGAGAAGCACATACTCAGGGATAGGTTGTATGACGTCATACGGTTTTCAGACTAGATTCCCTCAAAGATATTGTTCTTACCGGCGCTTAATAACGGACGTGCCCAATGTTATTTACTGTTGTAGGCCGCTCGTGTTCGTAGGCTGGGCGAGGGACGCCTAGGTCGGTGGGATTGGTTAGTGTCCGATCCGGATGAGCAGCCCTGACCCAACGCAAATTTCGCTTGCAAGGCTTTCGAGCGCTTACCAAAACCGTCTGAGGCCCACCAGAGTCGTCGCGATCTCTCTTCGGCAGAGAGGAGATGCTGAATCACGCGTTCGGCGCTCGTAGTAATCAGGCGAGGGGCGTGAACATGAGCTGAAAAGGCATTACCGGTCGCGGAGGACCGACATCCGGGTACGCTGTGTGAAAAGGAGACGCAAGAGTGCCAGATATCTATCATCCTTGAGACTTATAGCTACCTTACGCCCGTACTGGTGATACTTGCATGAGGCGAGTAAAGCGACTTCCTCGGAGACATTGGAGATTCATCTCTTCTCATTTGGTGACCTTTGCGATGCACAGGGCACGTAAAAATTTTACCGGCCCCTGAGGACGAAGTCTCAATCCTTGGACAACGACGATACATGCAGGATCAGTCGGGGCGAATTACGAGAACAACATATGGAAATACTCCTTCCTCAGTCAGAAATGCTACACGGGAAGGGTGCATTGTGAGGTGGCGATATTCCACATCGACAGGGGTCTTCACCGGTCGAGGCCCGTGACACCGCGGCTATCAGGCACTGGCTGTTCTCCTGCAGGAATTTATTGTATCATCAAATCAAGGACGGTAGCTCGCCCGCAGCTAATGTGATGTAGAATCAGCGTAAAGTCATTCTTCAATGATACGCTCTCTTGGACGAGGCTGAGCAATTATCGATGTTGCCCTGCGACCCGGAGTAATAAGCAATACGTGCAAAGCCAGCTGACGCCAGAAGTGAAGAAACTCGAATGCTATCGTGACAAGCAAAAGGGGTGTCAGCCTGGAATTCCCTGGTGGGCATCCAGTTCCCAAAGGCACGGTGCCAACTTTAGCTCTGGATCACTCGACCTGTTGCCTGGACCAAAGACAAGCGAAGCTTCGCCCTTCTGCTTCCGACCAGTTAGAAGCCTCGTCGAAGAAATGTAGCAATTTGACGATCCTTCGCCAAGGCGTCACGGTCCAGGAAAGAGGGTATCGTACACTATTTCCGTAGAGGGTCTAACTACAAGTCGCCTACCCTGACCGTTCCTACAGCCCCCAACGGCCCTTGCGCCCACTCAAATTTGCTTGCTTGAACCAAGCCGGCTCTCGTGAGTTTCCTAGATAAGTGGACTATTCTACCCTCACTTTTGCCTCTTTTTTCTTCTTCTCTCATCGCTCCCAGCGTCATCATTGTCTCTCGCTTCTTAATATATTAATATATTTACAAATACACTCGTTAAGGAAAACCTAGTACCAATATCTATAATGTCTCCAATGCTTTCTACTCTCCTCTTCGCGGCTTCTGCTACCGCTCAACTCACTACATCCATCTGGATGCCGTCAACCTATGACACTTCAGAAGTTGGCTTCTATGGCTCCGTCATTGACGCCAAAGACGGCAAGGTCACTCTCGCCCTTGTCTATGATGATGACACAGCAACCTACGACCTGGGCGTTTTCGATAATAAGCCCGAAACACTCACTGTTGGCCCGACCTATTTCGAATCAGTCGTCACTACCACAGACTCCTGGGATGATTCAGACCTCACCGTCAGCGTTCGATGCTCAATGGCCACCCGATCCCGAGCCAAACCTGTATGCACATACTCCATGGGTGGCTCGTCCATATTCGATTCCTACTGCAGCGGATACACATCATACACTGATGTTGCTACCTATACCGATGTATACACATACACAGCTTTCGACACCTACCCAGCAACCACCGAGACTATTATTCAGACGTACGACAACGCGGAATACATGCCATCGTTCTGCACAGAAGGAACCACTCTGCCCGAGGATTTCCTTGTCGATACCATGACTGTGAGCAGGAGCTACGTCCAGACATACCAAGTCGTCATCACCGCCGGAGAGGAGAAGCTTGAAGCCACTGCAGGAGGCAGCTTCTCTAGTGGCGCAAAGTCAACTGGCACTGCGACTGGAACTGCAACCGGAACTGAATCTCAAAACACAGGTGCTTCTGGCACAACCTCCCAGACCGCTGCTGCTGCCGTTGGAACTGGTGCTGCACCAGTCATCACTGCGGCACCTCTGCTTGCAGGTCTTGGTGCCGCCGTGGCTGCTTTCGCTCTATAGATTACAGTCCATGCTACCTTTTGATATTCATTTCATGGTAAAATGTTTACGATGTCCATGCATCAAGGCTAGAGTCAGGTTCAGGAGGATGAACGAGGTTCACTGCGACGCGTCGAGGATGTTCTCAGGCGCAATACTCGCAGAGTCGGAGAACGTATAGAATGTTGCGTAGAAGGATCAATGTGTCCGAAGTCATATACCCAATAGAGGACGACAAGAATAACAAGCATTTCAAACAATACTTCGCAATTTTTTCATCACCAATTTCTAGTGACTTTTTGTTTATTCTCATCGCTTTAGTCAAAAGTTCTTGCACTCGCTGCTTAACTAGGTATAGTAGTCTAGCCTGCCAATGGTCTGTTGTAATTTTAGGAATCTGGACTGGGACGCCGAAATCGCCGAGGAGATGCAGCCCTGGGATTCGGCACCTGGACTGTTCTACAACGAACAATCACACCGGAGAACATCCGAAATACACCACAAAGCAACATTAGGCAGACGGTAGCGTCAAGACTTCTTCACCATCGGTGGCGCTATCTGCCGTGTTCGGATCCCGGCACCACATTCAGGCACGTCGGCGGCGACACTACTATCGCGAACTCCAAAACCCGACATAAACTACACAATAATCCAATAAGACAACATCTATTTGAAGTAAACCGCATCCGACAAAGATCGACATTCACCGTGCGATTAAGGTTAAGATTAAGCTCACTTCCGGATGTTTCTTATTTAATGCCCGGATTGGGAAATGATAGGCTCGGAGGCTGACCCACATGTTTGCCGCCCCGTAATGCGACTTGTTACTGCCGGATACGTTGATGTACTACTAGGGTTGTTGGAAGTCATGTGGTTAAGGATTGTTTGTTGGCGTAGTTGAGGCTGCGCTACGGTAATGGGTTTAGTTGATGTGAGTTGGCTGTGGGGATTAAAGTATCTGGCAAGGCGTTGAGCTTGTGTTGACTACATGCTTTCCTAGAGCGCTGCTGTTTGAAATTGACTATACTCTTCCCACAGATGTGAACTGCCCAACAATCCCACTCATGATATTTAGGGTTGGTTCTTAGGGAATTGAAAATGTTTGCTAATACGCTGCTTATCGAATCGATTGCCGCTCACCATACTATTCACAGAACATTTATTCAGCTACCAAAGCACATTCATATTAATTGCCTATAACTCAGTCTGACCGATCTAACCGAACCTCGAATATCTATATCTAACAGTCTATACAGAATACACTCATCGCCGATGCAAATTCCACCGATTCTTTCCTACTGCTCCCACAGCCACTCAACAGCCGCAATCCTCTCCCCTTTTCCAAAACACATACCACCAAACTCATCCCTCTTCACACCCCCCATAAACCGATGACCCTTACACCCTCCATCCTTACACTTCCGATCCGGACCCTCACCCCCACGCTCCAAGACATAACACCCACGATCACACGTCCTCTCCCTACCATCAACATGCGAACATCTCATCTCAAGCGGAAAATACACTGCCTTGATCTTAACTAATTTGCGCTTCATAGCCGCTAGATCGGAATGGTACAGTGCGTAAGATGGTTCAGGCGCGGGAGCGAAACTTGATCCTCCGAGTCGGAAGTCCGTGATTGGGTTGTAGTTTTTGTAGGACACGGGTTCTCGGTTTAGCAGTTTGGAGAGCCGGGACGGAGGTTTGGATGGGACTAGGACTGTGAGCGTGTAGATTGTGTCGTGTGGTTCGTAGTCGCCTAGTGGGTCGGTGGGTGTGCCGATGTTGGCGGGTTTGGAGGGTGGGAATGGGTTTGTGTAGGAGTAGGGATCCATTTTGTGTGTGTTTTATTTTTTGAGTGGTGAAATCGGTTAATGTGTTGTTTTGGTCTATTGGTTGCGATACGTAGTTCGATTTTGTGGTTAAGAGGTTTGGCACTGAAAGTTTGAGTGAGAGAATCGGCGGGCCGTGTACGTGCTATGAATGTCGACTTCTGTATTGCGAATAATGGCGGTTTTATCATGGCGACGGTGAAGGAACAAAAGCATTGTGAAAGCGGCAGTGTCATGTTGGTGAGGTGGTTGAGGCTTTGAATGACAAACGCTTTGCTGTCTTAGACAAACGTTTGAGTCAAACAGTGTTCTTTGTTTGAGAGCTTTGGACCATTAACTCTAGTTGGACTTGCTTTGACGCACGACCCTACCAGAATACAATTCTACCTGTCGGTGAAAGAACGTTGGGTAGCCAGCTCGCCTTACTCAAAGGAATAGACAAAGGTCCGCATGGGTGGTGTAGTGACTTGGAAAGAAGATGAAGCTGATCATCTGCACGATAGACCTTGCAGTATACTACCTTGATACTCATAAAACATATTATTACATTTTGAAAATCAAACTGCGCGTATTTCGTTAACAGACATTTTCGATATGTTCCCAACTCCTAGTAATCCCAATACCATAGGAAAGCCTAATAAAATGCCACAATTCGTTATGCGCAACTGCTAAAATCAGACAATAGCATTAAATATCGCCGCCATACTTTCTGCCCAATGCCTTATGAGCCCCATGAAAGCCGAAAGTCATTGGTCCGTCCATCTCTGCACGTCCCTTCTCCGTCAGGTCCTTTGCGTCCAAGCAGAGGAGATAACTCTTCCCCGAGAAACCATCTAGCACAACACTGAGTAGAGTCCCATCATCCTCGACCTGCCCCTCAGGATCTGCAACGAAAATTGGTTCGCCTGGGGTATGTCCCTCTGTTTCCCAAATGATGGCCTCCTGCGTCTTATTGTCAAACTTGATAAGGCCATCCATGAACGACGATTTGAGACGATCAGCGCATCCGTACGTGAAGCGATGTTGGTGGGTAAGGTATGAAGGGTTGATTGTTGGAAGCTCCATTGAGATCATCTTATCTGCTTTGAAGATCAGTTCCGCGGGCATCGTTTGAGAAGAAGAGACACCCGCGTCAACGCTGGCTAGACGGAACTGAGCCTGACTTGGCAAACAGGACATTCTCTTCTTCCCGGAGTAGGCCGAATTTCCGTCATTGGAGCTTAGCAGATTGTCGTAGTAGAAGCGATGAATCACATCCGTGTTATCGTAGATTGAAGCCTCCGCGATGATGTCAGTCTTGCTCTTATCGGCTGTCGACTGCTCTTCCCAGGCATTGATTGTGTGGAAGCAGAAGAATGGCTCGCTTTCATACGTTGCAACCAGGCCTTTGCCCTGACGACGATCGACCACATACCACATCGTTTTCTCTGACGGATCAAACCGATCAATTGCGTCGACAATGTTCTTGTGATACAGGACGGACAGTCCTCCCCAGGTGATATGCGAGTTCCAAACACAGAGGATGACGTATGATTCGGTGAGGTAAAGGGAGTGGATGTAAGCTGGTTTGCCGTTGAAAGTGGCTAGGATAGTAGTCTTCCCCGTCGAAGCAGAAGTATGGAAGATACGGTACGTCGAGTTATAAGACAACTCAAGATTGAAATTGAACAGGTCGCCCGTGACGGGATCGGATTTAGCATGAGCTGCAGAAAATGGACCCTTTAGATCGGGATGAAGACCTTTCTGGAACGCCATGCCCTCGGGCTCTAAGGTCTCTGGATTTATCTTCTTGAGCATGGATGCGTCGGTTTTAACATGCAGGGTTTTGATACCACTGCTGTGACCATTTGCCAGCGGTTTCTCCGGACCGCCAATATGACCACCACCAGGCATATTGATCGAGACCGTGACACCAACATTCCTCGTGTTTCGTGCGGCTGTGAACATGGTAAAGACCTTTTTGAAGAAGCTCTTGCAAGGATCTCGTTTTGCTGCAAAGCTGAAACTGTCTAACTTGCCAGTCTTTCTTACCATTTCAAGGTATTCATCTACTGTTCGCCGTGATCGATATGTTACTTGAGCCGGTCCGTTTTCTGCAGGAAAGTCGATCTGGAAACGGTGTACGCAAGCAAAGCCATCGAACCAATGGTTGGCAGCCCAGATCTTGCCATCGTCTGTTTTGGCTTTGTACCCAAGCGGGCCAGTCCGGTATAGAACTCCTGCAACATAAGAAGGAATATCTCCCTTCACAGTGAGCTGAACCGGGGACGGTTGCTCGTAATCGGAGTCAAACTATTACGGATTAGCTTGATGCTCAAGCGGTAGGAAGGGACGATGTACACCACAGTCGTTTGGCCAAGAACCCATATCGTAGAATTTTTCCAAAAGATAAGATTCTGGATATGTATAGACTTGTGTAGGCGATTCGAGGGAGGTATATTGTTGCTTTTGTGGATTGGATAGTTGAAGTCCACTGACGGATTTGGTGAAGTCTATCTATAAAGGAGCAGAGGCTGAAGTGTGAAGGTGTTCGTTTGCGAATTCAAGCAAATCTGCTGGACAGGCTTCGATTTTGTTTGCGAATTCTAGCAAACCTGCTGGAAAGGCTTCTAGTTCGTAGGGAAGGTGATTGGCTCTGGACTTATTGGAGAACTGGATTAGGCATGTGTCTTGGTTTGATATATACAATTTCTCACGTCCGTAAATTCGACATGGGCCATCGTTCCTCCGCTGAAGCCTCGGAATGCAGAAGCAGGTGCGTGGAACCCCCTTCGCAGATTGATCGAGTAGATTACTATACTAGTACAAGGACGCTGCACGTGGACCTCGCTTCCCCATGCCGCCCCTTGTGCGCCAACATCATGGCAAGTTCGTTTCCGCAATGCTTGGCCGCCTAGTTCAATTATGCACTAGATTTCACGTGTCAACATATAAAACCTTCCTGAAGAAGCCAATTTTGCGCTGGACCAACTGGGGTGTCGTCATTACCGACCACAACGGCCTCGGATGCCACCCTAATGCTAGGCGCCGTTACGGCCGAGAGAATGACAGCAAACCCTCCGTCTAGCATATGTATTACTATACGTCCATGGCACTGACCGTATATGGTCGAACGCATTCTCTAATGTTGTGACGCTGAGATATGCTCGGAACCTAGGATTCGTATTGCTGGGGATCGTCTGGAGTCGCTTCCGACCATGCATAATGGCTGTTAAGGAGAGCCTTTGACGGATCAAGACAAATTAGGCGAAGAGTCTGTGATATATGACCTGCATGATTGGGTGGGAAGGGAAGCCTTGAGATCTGATGAGACTGTCTCGCTTTCGCGAAGGTTTCGCGAAGAACGGTGTGCCCCAAGGCCAGCGCTGACACCCAAACAAAGCACCGCAGAGGAGCCTTGGGCGCGGCTGGCATGCGGGGCTTCTCCCTCGTTCAGGAATTTTAGGCGAAACAAAGAGAAAATAGAGGAGTACGTCCGTCAATAACAGCGTGGACTGCAATACTCAGGCTCTAGACTCTAGCAAGCGAGGAATGTGTCGTAGTGCAACATCCCTGGGCCGGTGAAGACAGATCGCTGGGAGAAAATGGGCACATGGGATGGAAATGTTGAAGTCGAACGTGAATGGGCAAATGTGCGCGATGGCGCCATACCCTTTTGGGCCTGGACTTCCCGCATCAGCCCTATGCGAGCAATCTCTCCCAAGTTTACATCACGGCTTCAACTTTTAACACCGAGAATCGCAAATCTGTGTTACAAGGCCCCGCCGTCATCGCTCCCTTAACAGAATTTACCAGCCCTTTCATAGATGATCATTTCGGGATAGATCGCCATTGCTGGACAATCGCATCCCTTTGGGGGTCTTTGATGATACCGTCTTACGGCAATTACAATTCAGCCCGGCCATTCCAGCGGAGAGTGTAACAACAGTCCAGTCGGATGGTTCACAATATCGTGTAGCCATATTTCACCGCAACACTTCTCATCAGAATGGGGGCACTCCTCTCCGCCCCCCGTCACCTTCTAAACCTCCTCCTCCCCTTCACAAATCCTTCGACGCCGCTCGCCCAAGATCTAATACACACACTCATCCTCTGCGGCACACTCTACTTTGCTCCGCAAATCGTCGAACTATACAACACCCATCGCGAAACCGACCCATCATCCGAACAAATACCCCAACTCCCAGATCCCGAGCCCGATGACCCCATAGAAGACATCCCGCTCGAAGAGAACCTCGTCCTGCAACCAGACGACGATGACGACCTAGAACCACCCCCTCTAGCACCCACGCCACCACTTGGGGGAGCCCCGTTCCCACCGCCACCGCAACAACATGAATTCGTCGAGCACGAGCAAGCCGGGCCCGCGAACGCACCTCCAGACAGACCGCGCGCTACACCCGCGAACCGGACAATAGGGGCCAAGAAGGCAAAGTCGTTGGCTCGCAAGGATCAGCGGCGCGCATACCACGAATTTCACAGACAGGAGGCGGAATTGCGGCGGATGCGCGAGGCGGAGGGCAAAGAAGAACGGGAGGCTGCCCTGGCCGCGGAAAAGGCACGGCGTGCCGAAGTCGAGCGGGAGATTCAGGAGCGGGAGCGGGCGGAGAGGGCTCGGAAGAAGGAGGAGGAGAGGATGGAGCAGCAGGATGAACGAACGCGGAGGGAGAGGGCGGTTGCGAGCGTGAAAGATCTGCTGGAACGCAAGGGTGCTGTGGATTTGGAAGAGGAAGCTTGGACTGAGGGTAGAGATATGTCGTGGATTGAGCGGCTGGTAAAAGCAAGCGGAATCCTTTCACAGGGTCCCAAAGACGGATCACATATCATGATTACTGGTGGCGGATGGCTTGTAAGAATCGACGCCCAGCTGATGCAGGAAGCGTATGCAGATGCGGAATCCTTTGGCGATGCCAATAGCGGTAGGCTTAGTTTTGAAGAGTTTGGTACTATTCTGGAGAAGGCTGTAAGAGCGAGAATGGAAATTTAAGGGTATTGGAGATGAAGAGTAGGCATAGAAATGATTTACGGATATCACGATGTCAATGATATGATCATAGACTGCGCGTTTGTTGCGCGCATTGACGACCGCGTATGGTTGTGATTGTGTTAATAGATTAACGATACCCTTTTTATGAACGAGCATTGGCACATTTCTTAATTATCTGGAATTCTCCCACGACTAATCTGATACAAAGAATCTCACGTAATATCGATAGTCAAAAACGATCTTTAAATGTATCAAACAGTTTTCCATTTTTGTTGTCATGCAACCATGAAAGAGGTGTTTATTCGCCTAGAAGACCCGATATATGCCTAAGCCTTCGATCCCGCCCGGCAAAAAATACCAGCCAGCCACATAGAAAACTCCTCCACACCATGCACACGTCCGCGCACAAGACCCTTCGTGGATTGACATTGTCCCCAATACCAGCTGCATTCCTTTACCGATTGCTCTTTGCTACACGCTCCAACTCGTCCTTCTTCTTGATGGCGTACGAGTTGCTGCTTCCCTTGGCAGCGTTGATGAGCTCTTCAGCCAGGCACTCGGCAATGCTCTTGACGTTTCGGAAAGAGGCCTCACGAGCGCCAACGGTGAGGAGGGCAATGGCCTGGTTGACGCGGCGGAGAGGAGACACATCGACGGCTTGACGACGGACGGTACCAGCAGATCCAATACGGGTGCTGTCTTCGCGAGGACCACAGTTGACGATGGCATCAACAGCGACTTGGATTGGGTTCTGGTCGGTCATGATGTGGATCTAAAATTTCAAAATTAGCCACACTTCCTAATTCTATATTTCAAACATCTTTTGGTGCGGTATTCGTCGCCTGGACCATGACCAGTGGTGCAAACTCGTCGGGTGTACGTACGATCTCGAAAGAGTGGGCAACAATTCGGACAGCCATGAGCTTCTTGCCGTTGTTGCGGCCGTTCATCATGAGAGAGTTGGTGAGACGCTCAATGATGGGGCACTGAGCTTTCCTGAATCGCTTGACGGCATATCGGCCAGCAGAGTGTGAAATGTAGACGGGGGTTCGGATCTGGATGTAGTCGCTGTACAAATCGTGTTAGCCCACGTCCTCAAAACTTCAAAAGACGGTCGTTCTATTTTCGGATTCGTTTTTAGACTTGGAAGAACTGTAGGTGTAGAGTCTGCTCTTGGGGTTGCCGTACGTGAGAGAGATATCCCTAATCTCAACATCCTCGTAGCTCCACTTGTTGAACAGCTTGACGCTGCCAATCTCCTCAGTAACCTCCTTTGGGAGGACTGGGAAAGAAGGGGAGTCGACCTCAATTTCTCCGTCCGACATGATTGCGACGTTTCTTGACGACTGGGTTCGGAGGGGGGTTGTGAGAGGAAGGTCGGGGCGGTGGTCGTCGTGGGTCGGTTGAAGTTCAGAGCTGATTGCGCACGATTTTTCGTGTGTGGTCCAAATCTAAGCGAGACTTACCCGCTTCTGGTTAGTCCTCTTCCACCCAATAGCATCATGGCATCCTTCTACCTCCTCACACACCAATATCGATAATCTTGGATCTCACCAAAAAATCAAAATAGCTTGAAGCCACTATGCGCAGCAGTGCGGGTTCATTGGTGCAAGTAGTTCTTCATTATCTGTCGGTGCAAACGATATATTTCTGCGAGAAAGAGACCTAGCCAAACCACGGCCGACACCAAGAAATGACTCCAACAAGAGTACCAGCATCGCCAATAACTCCTCGCAATGCTGTTAAGCTCCCCTGTGCAATTAAAGAAACCGAGACAATACACAATCTTACACTTCGCGCGACATGGGGTTGAGAAATTCAAGCTCAAGAGGCATATTGGCCACTGCTATCGCCGTACCCTCGCAACCGGCGCACTAATGTCTCTTCGTTCCTTGACACCCTCCATCATCTGCTTCCTAGGCGTTCCATGGCCGGCCGCCATACTTCTTGCTCTACCTCTTCGCTGGCGAATGGCTTCAAGGGCGGCCTCCCTGTCGAACGGTACCTTGTTAAGTGATACCTCGCCCAAAGCATTTGCCTGTGTAGCCGTAGGTGCATGGGCAATAGTTGAAGGAGTCATCGCATGGTCTGCACCTTTCGTTGCGGGTGTCATGGGCGAGAAATGGAGGGGAATAGTGGTAGTAGTAGTGATTGTTCGGGTCAGATATTGCCCAGGTGTTGCAGGGCCAGAAGGACCGTGGAGCGGAGTCTGTGGTTCTGCGTCTTCTTCATCGCTCTCTTCCACAGCGTCCTCATGAATCAAGATGGCCTGCTCCTTAGGGCCTCGTTGAGACTGACGTTTCGACTCCGACACTAGGATTGGTATTGTCTCTGGCTCCACTTGTTCATTCTCACTCTCATGGTCCTCTTCTTGTTGCACATTGAATCGCGGGGGCGATACCGTTTCGTGGCGGATTGCCGTGCTATTGGCATCTGGTGTCCATGGCGATGATTCCGTTGTCATTTCGGTGATTGCAGAGAGACCAAGGCGAGCTGGCTTCGCCGGAGTCATAGTCTGGGGAAGTGCGGGCGACTCCACAGGCGCTTCGATTGCGCGGAAGGTTCCAGTGGTGGGAGAGAATGTCATGGCTGCCTCTGGAATAGGGCTTGACGGAGGTTTTGGGAATGACATCACGTCGATGGGTTCATCTGTAGATTCTTCTGGCTCGGTTTGTACTGGAGGCTCTGGCACAGGCGGTGCTTCTGGTTCCGCAGCAAGGGTAACGGTTGGCTCGTCATCGACCGGCTCTTGCTTGATGATGACATCCTCCATTGGATCATCTTCGTGTATGCTCGAGGGAGGAGTCATCTCAGGAACAGAGGATTTAATGCGTTCCATTTCAGTGGCGTACGTGTTATCGTGAACGTACTGGGCCCCCTTGAGATCCGCAATACGGCATGAACAGCACTGAAATTGGCATTCCATCTTCATGAACTCGATTTGCTCTTGTGCGCGCTCGCGGAGGCGCTTTTCCGAAGCAAGCTCTTGCTGGAGGAATTTTAGTTCAACTGCAGATTTCTTTGGTGCGACATTCTCCTTGTCTGCGTCCTCAAATTCTGGATTCCGCTGTTTGCGAGGAGACCGAACAGGAGAGCCAAATTCATCATGTTCTTCAGTTGTCGCGGCAGGTAGTGGGATCCTTCCCTCAGCTGCAATGCGCAAAACCTCCTCTTCTTTGAGGCTGGTCTTCAGTGCGTCGCGTTCTCCTTCGATGAGCCTGAGTGTGTCTTTCACAGTTTGAAGCTCTTCACTAAGGTCGGCTTTGATGCTTTCTAAATCGATCTGAAGTCCGTACACTTGGTTCTTGTACTTTTCAGCTTCTGCGGTGCGGTGCTTTAGGTCGGACTCAGTAATACGGGCGTGCCTCTCAAGGCTCTGTATCTTGGCTTGCAATGTTGGTACCATGCTTGAAGCTCTCATGACCTCTTTGGATAATTCCATATTCTTTTTCTTGTACTGCTGAGCCTTTGTCTTCAACATAGAGCTCTCATTGCTGAATTCGTGCTATAAGACAAATTAGTATAGATGGTTGTGTGCTTCCTGGACCAAACATACAGCTTTTTTTTCCGCCTGTTTCCTCTTCTCTTCCGAGTATTGCATGGCCTTCTCCCATTTTCCAATAGCTTCGCGATGTTCCTGGCGTTGCTTGTCCCACAGCTCTCTTGAGATAGTATCCTCCGCAGCTTCGCGAGCCCTCTTAAGTTCACTCCTAAGTTCATCGAACCTAACCTCATAGCGGCTCACGGTGAGTGACTGCTTCCGCTCCAACTCCTTAACTTCACTGGCATGCTTTGTCTTTTGCTTTTGCAGTGCATGCAAGTACTTTGCCTGAGCTTCCTTGAAATCCTTAACATCAAGATTTTCAAACATGGCGGCAAGTCCATGGACTGATACGTCTGAGTCATTCCGGCGATGCGATAGCGATCGTATTGGGGAGGTTCGCAGCTCGGTCAGAGATGGTGACTGTGGGACTGGGCCATTGTATGGCGGTTTGGTGCCGGCGACGCGCTCTGGGCTCACGGGAAAGATTGGCATGCCCGGCGACATGGGGAATTTTGAAGGAGAAGGGGGATCCATTGGGATCGGGCTATCTTTGAGTCTCGCCACTTTGACGGTGTTGTAAAGATGGTTCCTATGGGTAGGTATATGAGAAGGTGTATTTAGATGATGGGTGTGTGTGGTGCGAGCGGCACCTGCATGTGTGGTACAGGTAAACAAAGCTAAACCCATTTTGGCGCTGCCTGGACAACCGGCAAGAGCGCCCGCACACCAACGTCATCGTGAAAACCAAGATCTTCACCATTCACCGCACTGTGCGATGATTTCAGCAGCAGTGAAAGTGAATTGCACTACAATGTGATATAAGTTTCGTTGCGTGGAATAAACCTTTGCGCGGTTCTTCGAGGGGTTTTTACCAACCTTTGGTCACGACCAACGAGCTAGATGCAGTGCGACTAGCACACTCTGCAGTGCGCGGTTGCGTGTCACAGCCATTATTGACTTGCCAAAATTCTCGATGAACAATAGAAGTTTTGGAAAAGCTGCATGTTATTTATCCAGATGTTCATCTCTAACCAGGAGGCTTTCTGCGCTTGAGAATTAGCTCTATATTGAGGTCTCCAAACAAAACAATGAATTTGCGTCCGTAATGCTGCTCTAATCACTGGCTTGTTCCTCAATTTGAATACAGTGACATTTCGTGTCGCATTGTTTGGAAGAATTCACGAGGGAATGCACACTTGAGAAATTTTCATCAATAACATTCATCGAAGCCATGTCTTGTATGCGCACATTTCGAACTTTTCGCGGTTCATAGCTTGCAGCCAGTGTAGTATCAATAGTTATATTTATGGTGACTCATAGTGCCCCGAATCGGATGATTGCTCGAGCACTTTGCATGGAATTCGTCATTTATGGTGACGGTGAGGCCTCACGCTGCTCCTGAGATGGTTTTGGATCCGCATCTCCAGATTCGCGTTGCTGATTCTTTACAGCACTCAAGACTTCAAGACTTGCGTCCGAACGAGGTCCAGTAAAGTTCTTTCGTCCGTCCACGAACCATTGGATGGTGCTTATGATAATAATGATGGCAAACGCCACTATACAGTAATCTAAAAGACATAAGTGTTTGAGATCAGCTAGTGATAGAGAGCACTTACTCATGTTACTTCCGGTAACAGGAAGCTCTGGAGGAAATACGAATAAGACAGTCGTGATAATAACATATGCCACACCTAATAGATTGGCAAACCACCCAATTGCACTAGGAAGTACAAATGACCGATCGGGAAGCTTATTTCTGCCCTGTAGGCAGTTGATGACAATTGGAATTGCGTAGCTAACACCAAGAGCAACGACCGATGCGGATATGATGGCATTGAAGGCACTACTAGAACCAAGGAATATGCACCCGAAAATGATGACAAGCACTGTTGTTAAGCAGAGAGCATTCAGCGGTTGCCCGAGACGTTTATGTACTTTCGCAAAGAATGGAGAAGCAGGCAAGCCCCCATCGCGTGCGAAGGCAAATGTCATCCGGGAGGAAGTGGTCATAATCGAAGTAGTAGCGAATAAAAGGCAAACAAGCGGGAACAACAGAAGGCACACAGCTCCAGCACGATTTCCAAGTGCGTTATAAAGGATCTGTAGTAAAGGCCCTGCTGGTGAGCTGATGATACTTTCTGCATCTCCCCCAGAGACAAAAAGCAAGACGGTCAGAAAGACGAATCCAGTGAAGGTGCCAATGCAGACGCAATACACCATGATCTTAGGCCCTTCTACTGAAGCGTTAGGGATTTCTTCAATCATGTGAGCAACTATAAGAAGTTAGTAAATGATTAGGGTAGTCAAATTCAGTCCTGAATACTGACCAGCGTCATATCCGGTAATACCGAGCCCGCCCTGCAACAGTCCCAGAAGCCAGGCGATTCCATTGGGCCATCCCGTCTCGTTTATGAACTCAGCGAAAACGAAGTGAGCGGACGCATAGTTAGGCGAGGAACATGAAAGTACGGTTATTGAGATAACAACAAATCCAAGGATAGACCAGGTTATTGCTGCTTTGTTGACATATGGCAAGAGGTGGTTCATGAAGGCGTTGATTGTGAAGGCGATAACATTGTAGGCAATGTAGATCAGAAATTGATGCCATCGTTCGGGCGAGTAATTTGGGTGGAAAAGTGCTATGACTCCGACGATAAGCTGTGAGCCGAGAAGACCTCCAGAGGCGACCAAAGCAATCCACCCAGACGTATTAATCCACCCCGTGACCCAGGACAGTAAGGGAACCCATCTCTTCCAGGATATGACAGCAACCCAATGATATTGTCCTCCAGCGGTAGGGTAAGCTGACAAGAATTCGGCCAGCGATGCAGCCAGGCACAAATTGCATATGCCTGCTGTCACGAGACCCCAGATAACACTGGTACTGCCGCCGCTTGGTAGGGCGAGGGATAATGAAGCCGAAAGCGCGGTCCAAGAATTGAGGATTGCGAATGCCAGACCGAGCATAGAAAGCGGAGAGAAGTTCCTATGCAACTCGCCTTTGTGTCCCAGGGACTCGAGCTGCAGTTCATCGGCAGTCTGTGATGGCGAACCCATAGTTAGAAGAATCGTTCTAGTGTTATATAGTTGAACTTCGGGATCGGAGGTGTGGGGGAACGTTGAACAAGATGATCTAAGTTCTAATAAAGGTGTTGCGACCCCTCATTGAATCATTACAAGATCCATAAAATCGCGCAAACGAGCTGATGGAAGTTGAGGCGGGCATGACGATGATGGCTGAGCGACAGGCCGAAGAGCTAAACGTCATCAAGCAGACCCCTTCTTACCACCGCTCGGCCCACTCATTCTGTTAAAGGAAGCTGTTTATCTTCTAGTGAATTGTAATACGGCCGAGAAACACACGCGAGAAATACCATAGGGGCAACCCCTCTCCTCTTCACAAATGGCGGCAGAGGCCGATGTATCACTTCAATGATGGTGCAAGAGGGTTGATCAAAAGAAAAAGGGAATATTCTTACAGAATTCGAAGAATAGGATCTTCTGCCTTCTAGCAAGCCTGCCCCATCATGATCTCCGTCACTGGCATTGCTATCGATACTTGCTCGCTCAAAAGTTTCGTCTAGTAGTCGTTGCGATTCCCCGCGCGACAACGCGGTATAGTCAGCAGATGATTCCAATGGCATTTTCGCGATTGGATTGCATCATGTAGAATTGCGCAAAGTTTGATTCTTGATATTTGTGATAAGACTGGACCAACATACGAAGCTGCCCGGCATGGTGAACGTCTACAGTGACTTCCAGGGAGGCGCAATCAAGCTTTCTTCATCGGCTTAGTATTTGTCTCGGCAAAAGCGGCAACGTCAGCCTCAAACACGATCCGTGGACATCATCACCTTTCCCCCGCTAATCACGTATATTGACCTGCGCAAGATCCGTCTTCGGCCTTTTTCATTTCCTCATCTGTAGTTTACAGTACTGTAAACATCCGCTCCCTGTATTTGCTGGGCCAGACCTCGAGCCCCCACGATGCCGGACCTTGTCTCATGCAGCTTTCGATGAATATCCCTACCAGCGGTCTAACCTCGAAAAGATGACGGCCGCATGGAATAGAGCGAGAGGTCCCCGCTCTCCGCGTTATGAGCATTTGCCTCTTGACGAGAAAGAGCCCTCGTCCCCTTCGAAATATCGAAGCACCAAAAGGACCAACATCTTGACTATATCAATAGCTATTAGTGCTGTTGCCGCCTTGTTTGTTCTCTATGCGCTCTCCAGGTATTCACTTGCGCCTCTTTGAGTGCATTTTGTACAGTTTGTTGATTATTCCAAGCATTTTCGCCTCCCCTACGAACAAATCTTGCGACACGATCGATGAAGGCTACCGCTGCAGCCCCGAGACGACCCACTTTTGGGGACAGTATGCGCTCTGGTTCAGCGTTCCCTCCGAAATTGACAACACTCCGCCAAAGGGTTGCTCTGTGACGTTCGCATCAGTCCTTTCACGACATGGAGGCCGTGATCCTACACTGGGGAAGTCGCTAGCGTACAGTCTTTTGATTGCCGAGGTTCAGAAAACGAGCAAAGCATATCCTGATGAATTTGGATTCCTAAAAGACTACAAGTATACGCTTGGTGCGGATCAATTGACAGATGCCGGAAGACAAGAGATGGTGAATTCAGGTGCACATTTCTACCGTCGGTACTCTGAGCTCGTGGCAAAGAATGCACCATTTGTGCGTTCTTCCGGTCAGGATCGAGTGATTGAGTCTGCCAACAAATGGCTTCAAGGTTTTGCAGAAGCCGGACAACAGAAACCTGCCGAGATCGACGTTACTATTCCAGAAAAGGCTGGCATGAACAACACCCTTTCTCACGAAATCTGCGATGCCTTCGAAGATGGACCAGTGGGCGACATCGGTAACCACGCCCAGAAGGAATGGGCATCGATATTCGTCCCTCCCATCCAGTCCCGCGTCAACTCCCAACTCGGCACAGATCTGAGTGAAACCTCCATCATCTACCTTATGGATATGTGCCCGTTCGATACCCTTGCCTCTCCCACTGCCGCAGTCTCGGACTTTTGTCGTTTGTTCTCGGAGGACGAATGGCATCAATATGATTATTATGAGTCTTTGGGCAAGTATTATGGGTATGGGAACGGCAATCCATTGGGACCGACTCAGGGGGTTGGATATGTCAATGAATTGTTGGCACGATTGACCGAGACTCCGGTGAATGACAACACCAACACGAACCGCACACTGGACTCTGATCCGAAGACTTTCCCGTTGGATCGCAAAGTATATGCTGACTTCAGCCACGACAATGATATGACCTCAATCTTTGCCGCGCTTGGTTTATACAATTCTACTAAGCCGCTCTCTAATGACACTGTTGAGGGCACCGAAGAGACGAATGGCTACTCTGCAGCATGGACGGTGCCTTTTGCTGCACGACTTTACGTTGAGAAGCTCAGCTGCGACGATGAAGAGGAAGAATACGTACGTGTGATTGCCAATGATCGCGTGATACCACTGGACTTCTGCAATGGCGACAAGCATGGAAGATGCAAACTAGACAAGTTCGTAGAAAGCCAGAGCTTTGCTAGAAGTGGAGGCCATTGGGAGGAGTGCTTTGTAAATGCAAGCTGATCCGTATAGATAGATGTACGTAAGAGGCCTCAAAAAAATCATCCAAGGCGTTGTGGTCGTCAACGCCTCGCTCAAAGAGTGCACGTGTCCTGTCAGTGCTACACCCGAGATTGTGACTTTAGCGACGAAATATAGCTACGTTAAGAATGTGATTGTCTCCATGAACAGGATATTCCCTTGAAACTTATAGGTCTTTTGGGTAGCTTGTCTGCTGAGTTTCCTCAGTCGCAATAGAGCAAGCTACACTACTGGTGGATTTTGAGGCGTTTCTGTATTCACCTCATTGGCGAGGTATCTAAGGAAACATCGGACGATTGCGAGCAATGAGCCAAACAACAACAAACCACAACACAAGACGCACTACACTAACATGGAATCAAATCTTCTATTCAAAAGCATGATGAAAGGTCAGTTTTCCAGATACCCAAAACCCCCCAAGGCTTTCCACGCCATCCCAACAATATCCAAAGAAAACGCAATGGACACCAACACACCACAGTCCACGAACCCACTACCCGCATCCCCATCCTCACCCCAAAACCCCACGCTCAGAATCCCCAGCCACATATGGAACTCAGTAGAACCAAGCCCGCCACAATCCAACGCCACCACGTCACCCAAAAAAGCAAAACGCCGCCGCACCAAAAACTGCAAAACGCCACTGTACAAATTCGTGCCCGGAGGCCCAAATAATTGCATGATGGGCAAGAACATGCATACCATGACGCTAAAGCAGCCGTGCTTGAAACGTGGGTGCAAGACGTGCAGAGAGGTGCACCCACATCTGGTGAGACCTATGACTGGTCCAAAACCGAGACTTGGGGTTGGGGTTGGAAGTCCCAAGAGACCGAGCGTTGGGGGTCTTGGGGCTGGGACACCAAAGTCTACCAGTGCGTTGGGAGCTGATGCGGGTGTTACAAGACGCATCAAGTTTGTGCTGTTCAAGAATGGGGAGTTAAAGATTCGGCGGAGGTCTGTGCAGATCATGGAAGAGAGGAGGAAGAAAAAGAAGGAGGAGGAGGAGACTTCGCGGGGGCGGTTTGGCAATGAGTTAGGGCATGGGCCGCAGACGGGTGGCTCCTCTGCAACAGGCAGGATGGGTGGTTAAGCTAAGGTTGTTTGGAAGGCATGGCTGTTCGGACGCTGTGCAGTTTTTTCGGTGGAGGCGAAAAAGCAATGTCGGAGTGTGTGCCTGCTGGTCCGGGGTATGGACCGTGAGTGAAGTTGCACACGGATAGAAGATGGTTGTGTAAGTGGCGAAGGCAGAAAGGGGGAATTGATGAATAGAACATGTAACGAGGTGCGGGGCAAATGCAGAAGGTCGGTGAAGAATTACTGGTTGTCATGTGTTGGTGCACCGATGTGACTCTGCTTTGATTCTTGCAAGTTCCAGATATTTGGATCGCGTGGAAGCGGAACGGGTAACTGCATGCTCCCGCAGACTACTGGACAGGTGTGGGTGATACCAACTTGCTTTTTCTTTTGGCGAGGTTCAGTGCTCTAGATTTGACAGCTATGTGTCTTGATGACAGAATGTATATGAATCCAGACGTCCTTCCCAATGATCATAGTATCGTGTAGACAACTCCAAATCACTCTTCTTCCCGTTTGTTGACGGAGCTTCTTCCAAGACATATATTCTCCACAAGTTACAGCTAGCATACAAGACCACTCTGTTACCTAGGTTCCCACATATACACATCACATATCCCAAGTACAACGGCCATCATGTCATCATCAGGGTCAGGAAATGCTGTCTCTGCCGTCCTCAGAAGAAAGGGACGAACTTATGTTGTGAAGAAAACCCCCACTCCGTGTCCAAGAATTGGCAGAATACAGATCTCTCCGGTAAGTATCACAACTTCAAGGTCAATTCATCGCTAATGGTGTCTGTGACAGGTCACGCCCAGAAATCAAATTCAAAGACGAACCCTAAACCAAACGAAGGTCTCGAATGTAATCCAGGCTTGGAAAGAGTTGGATTCTAAGATTGGTCCGGTGAGGGTTATAATTATCCCATCATCGGAGACGTCTCCAACTCCATTCAAGGCAAAGGTGGAGGTTGCGAAGTCTACGAGATACACATCCCGGACCATGTCGGAGACCGAGCGAGTGTGCGCATTCTTGACCAGTGGTGATAACGAAGGACTTGGGTGGTTTGACGATCATAATAAGAAAGTATTCATTGAGAAGGAGAGGGCAATCTTGTTTGAATCGTGGTGCAAGCGAATCAGCGATGAGCCGGGAATTGTTGTGCTGAATGAAGCCTGGTACAACAGAGTCCTCTGCGTTGTGCAGATGGCCATGATGGCCGACGTGAATTACCGTGGCTCTATGGACCGCGGCGATGATTGGATAGAAAATGCTAACTTCGTGCTCGGCTTCATAGAGAAAAGACTGAATCAGTTGGCTTCAAGGCCAAAACCTGAAGAAAAGAAATTTCCGGACCAGAAGCAGGGACCTCAAAACGGGAAAAGGTCATCGGGTGATTCTGGTGTAGATACACCGAGTTCATCACCTACAAAAAAGAAAAGAAAGTCGTCCCCTAGCGATGATGTGAATAAAGCCAACGCACCAGTTGAGAACAGTTATGAGGAAGCCCAAACCACGCCAGACAAGTGTGATGTAGGTCATTAGCGCTTTCCCCCTAGACGAAATCTAGTAGCATACTAACAGTGAACAGCCATTCGATCTTGCTGCTTGCGTTGATAGAATTAACGAGGGGATAGGAGGAAAAGAAAGGGCGGAGCTTATTAAGAAAAATGCTAGGCTCGAGAAAATGGTTGCGGATGGCGAGGCAGAGCTGGAAAATGTACGGCAAGAAGCCAAGCTAGTTCGGAATGAAAAGGACGACGAAATCAAAGACCTGAGGAAATGGAACGGGGTACACCAGGCTACGATTAAAAGAAACGAGATCCGCAAAGAAAACAATAGCCGCTTGAAAAATGAGATCAGCAGGCTGACCGAAATGAAGGAACGTTACGAGGTAGGACCAATCCGTCCAGCATACCCGCTCACTATTGGACTAACGCCAAGATTAGACCGAGATACAGGAGTTAAGGACCAGAGTTGACTCCAAGAACAAAATAATAGAGGCTCAGCAGCGGTCTCACCAGCAGCTAGAAATGATTTCGCATCGACACGAGAAGCAATGCAAGCCAGCGATCATGAAAATCCTGAAGGCTGATGGATCCTTGAAGTTTAAAACCCCGGCCCAGGCGGAGATTTATGCAAAGGAGCTTTTTGATCAATTTTTCAACGCCAATCACAACAACACCGTCAAATATGAGGGAGCTGTAACTCGAGAGACGGAAGGAAATCTGGGCTCTGAATATCATGAACAGGCTTGACTTTGGTTTCTTTATTGTTGTGCGGCAGTCATCATATGCTTTGTTGTTGCTGGACGTTTGTCCATGAAAGGAAGGTTGGACCCGTGCCTTTCAAGTACCTTCTCTTCCATAGCCATCGAAAATCCGATATCTTTGCAAGAGAATCTTGTCCTGCCGTATGAGTGCTATTTACTTGCAGGGCGAGTCGAGAGGGAGGAGTAAAATGGACTGGCGTCTAACACAACCAAGCCATTCCCAACAAAGGCTGGGCCGGCCACCAAACCCCATTTATCTCGCAGCACGCTACTGGTAATTGGCCTCGCTAATACCGGATGCGACCCCTCATCACCCCACCTTCTAGCCTTGGGAAAATTCTACGCCTCAGTGTCCTTCTCGTTGCGTTGCTCAATTCTCTATTTACCTAAAGTATATCTGTATCTTAATCTCCAAATTTCATCAAATCCTTATGGTCGCCTGCTTGGCGCAGTGGTAACGCGTCGCACTTGTATGGTATCAAACATCGCAATGCGAAGATCGACAGTTCAATTCTGTCAGTAGGCAATGTTTTTGTTTTCTTTTTTTTCTTCCTTTTCACGCTTCCCTGAGTGCTTAGATACTCCGGGGCAAACGCTGGAGGCGAATGGAACAAGATTAGGATTTTGAACTCTGTTTTTTTTTTATGTTCGGTATGTGTGAAAGCTACGACCACGCAAGAGCATAGTCTATCTTCATGTTTTGCTTGTTCAGCGTGTTCAGCCGAAGCATATGCAAAAGTTTACATGTATAGAGGAGGCGTACTTCTTGCACTTGCACATTCGTGCATACGTGGTCCTTTCACCGCCTCTGATAGATACGGGGATCCTCAATGTTTTATCAATGGTGTTAGGTGGTGAATGATGCTTACGACCGCCTAAAAGGATGTAGAACCGAGTATAGACAAAAAAGTCACATGCACAATAGTATATCCATAATTGAATACCATTCTATCTATGGCAATATCATACATAATCCATCATTAAATCATTCCGACCGCTCGAGGTAAAGGGGTGCCGAAGCCGCCAATGCCCGCTACTTTCAGATAACGCCGACTAATGCATCCAGTGTCTGTCACCATGTCTATTCTTCATCTTCATCTTCATCCTCGTCATCCTCGTGATCTGTTCGCTCAACAATGAGATTCCCGCTCCTTCCAATTCGTTCCTTAATGGAGCCACCGGCCTTTAATTCGTAAGCTTCGCGTGGCATGGGCGAGACGAGCTGGAACTTGTATTCGTGCTCGAAACCTTGTGGTTCGTCGACACCTTCCGTGGATTCGCCGGACTGTATCACATCGTAACACTCTACAAATGCGTAGAGTTCTTCGATGTGAGAATCTGCTGCAAATTTCCTGATAACACGGTCCCCAGATGGCATCCTCAAGCTTATGCGCACGATGTCCTTCTCCTCTGGGCCCGGTTCTCCAGGTATCGAACTCGCACGCCACTTCCGCCATTGCTCTAGATTCTGAGCATATCGCTCCTTAGCTTGCTCGCGTTCTAACGCTTCTTTCTCCTCCCGAGCCTTGCGCTCTGCCTCTTCCTTCTTCTTTCTCGCACGCTCCCGATCTTGGGCTAAAGACCGCTCATACGCACTATCCTGCTGTTGTCGGATATTACGTGTCGCTTGCTGTTCAGCACGCTGTGCTCGAACTCTGTTGAGAGGCTCAACATGTGCCTGCATGCCCTGTCTTAGTTTGGACACGAACTGACCGGGAGGCGTTGGTCCCGTAATTCGAATCGCAATACCCATGGCCGTCGATGAGACCTGGGGAGTATGCACAATTAATCCGGCAAAGGGAAATTTGGTGCAATTCAAGGCGGCGGAAACCTGGTAGGCTTCCGAGTCTTGAACGTTTCCTGCCCATAGTATAATGTTGTTTTCCGGGTTCCGTACATAATCCACGACCTCTTGGGATAGAAGCGTCTCTCTGATGAAAGATGGAGTATCATCGTGTTCGGGGGAGATTAGGACCACCAGTAGAAACTTTAATTCCTTCTTAGCCAGGTCAAACGCCTGAGCATACCCATTCTCGAAAAATGGTAGACTGTGACTACCGTACTCCTCCTCAAACTCCCGTATAAATCGTGCTGCTGTATCTCGAGGGTTCAAAGGCCGCCGCCCACCAGTAGTCCGCCGTGACGCAGGTGTATTTATGTTGCTTGCAGTCAATCTCCCCCAGAGTCGCGGGACGAACGGGAACAAGTATCCAACAAACCGGAACCACTTTGAGAATAGCGAGTATACCAAGCTAAACGGCGCGAATAATAGAGTGAGGACGAATGGAGCCTGTGTTGTTACTTGGCTCTCTGGTTGCGGGACGATTCGGGGAGCAGGATCAACGCGAACTCTTCGACTTGATGTCGAGGAACGTGGAGAGCTTGCGAAACCGTTCAAGAGTGTCTCTTGCCGTCGCGTGTCCTGTGGCGCTGGCGCATTTGCATTCGAGGCAGCGGCTGCGACGGGGTCTTCTGCAGGTTCGCCATCAAAGAAACGAGCGATCGCAATCTGTACAATATGGAAATTAGACTGACTCGGTCAATTTTAGGTAGGACGAGATATACCTGAACATTCCATTGGCATCGCTGTAGTAAAGGTACCGCATCTTTGATATCTTGATCTGTTACGGCTGTGAATTGCTGAAGGGCCAGCTGTTGGTCTTCTGTAAGCTGCGCGATGTCAACTCCGGCGTCGGCCATGATGCCGGTGACGAAAAAAAGTGATTATAAGGCCGGTACGAGGTCGACAGATCAGGTGTATAGAAGTGCGGAAAGGACTGTTGTTGGGAAGCCCCGTGCGGCGTTGGATGGGTGCGCTGCCTGAAAGCTGTCTGCTTTGATGAGCCGGTATGATGAAAGGCCGTCGCTGCAACTCTTGGGGCTACCGACCACAGGGAACAAAGCCGAGGTTTCGCCTAATCCTTCGATTCGGCTTCCAACGCTAGCCCTTTCTGCAGCTTCCCTCCTGCGGTACCGAGTTACCAGGGGCAAAGGGATTGCAAAGAAGATTTCTAGAAAACGACAACAAGCCAATAATAGGATAATCAGTACTTCCAGAAAACTAGCTCCCGGTCGCGCACCTAGTTCGCTAGCTGGTTGAAGGTTTCGATGCCAGCACAAGTTAGGTCTGCTCAAGGCCATGCTAGAACAAACATACTGGTACCTATGTCATCATGGTAAAAGAAAAATGTACACCAATCCTAGGAATCAATGCTCTCCGCTTTGGAGGTCTCATGTCTCCATGAATTATCACCACTTGCCATTTTATTATAGCATTGAACACTTGCAGACAAACTTGGCAATTTATGAAACTATCGAGCATATTACTGAAAGAATACAGCGAGCGGAACTGAGTTAGAAAGGCTCAAAAACCGCTCGACCATATCAAAAACCATAAAGTAACACAGCTGACCAGTTATCTAGGAATAGAATGTTTTGTCTCTCATCCTAAGCCTTTTCGGTTGAGAAAGGTGCCTGGTCCAGCAATTAAACGAGTGACAACGTATTGGAGAAAGCAAAAAAGGAATCCTGCAAATTGCCTTAAAAATCCAACCTCCAACCTTGGAACTGGATTGAATGAAATCCTCGCACTTTCAGTTGCTTGCCTCAATCGATTTTGATATCTTAATGTCGCAGGGAGAGGCGAGAGAGGTTAAGACTGATACGTGAGCAGCGGTGAGCAATAACCTACGAACATGCCGCTGGACATTGAAGCCTGAAGACCCGATGTTCGAAGGCCTAGGCTTCATCGAGAGGTGCTGCTGGAAGCCATGTTATCCACTGGAGGCCCACAGGTGTGGTGCTACTTTATGGCGGAGGTCGACATAGTCGATGGAAAAAGATGGGAAGACTTTTGCCAGAAATGGCCAACTTGAGCCAGGCATCAACCGCCTTGGCCATTTGGAGGCGTTCGGCCGTAGGAGCTATGAGCTCTCTCCAATTCGGGATTCCAAGAGCTACCTTTTCCGAAAAGGAGTGGGCTCATAAGGTTGAGATCCGTACTGGGTTCGGTCTGGTTGTAGCTGTAGCTATTCCCGTAGATGGATCCGTATACAGACGCGGCAGGGTTTCCCCATGTTGCACCACTCCCGAGACCACCAGAAACAGGTCTCTGAACTGGGGGAGTAGTAGTCATAAACGTCATGTCACTACTGCGGAAAGAGTTAGATGAGTCGCCTCGAACATGGCCTGCTCCCGAAGGGCGCATGTTACTCAAGGGCGAACCCCGCAATTCAAGGCTGTTACCAAGAAGTGGGGAGGCTGGTCCCGATGTTCCGTTGTAGTTGCGGTTCCAGATCGAATTGCCATTGAACTGTCCATCTGGTAATGACGGAAGGTTTGCAGCTTGCCTTACAGAAGACGAGGATGCCACTCTGTTCATAGGCTGCGCCAACAGTGGAGTCGCTGGCGCCGGGGATGAAGCTGCATTCTTGTAGTTTTGGACTGTATTGACAATATCGTTGATAGAGAAGGGAGTGATGCCGTACGTGGTATCGGAGACCATTGTAGTGTCCTCAAATGTCTGCTCAGGTGGAGTAGGAGGGATATTCTCATCTTCTTCGGGCAACGGATCCAGACCATCGTCTGGGCCGACCAAATCATCAACCATTCGGTTCATTGCGAAGTCTTTTGCCATGGTCGTTGAGGCCGTCTCCGAAACACCGGCAACGCTATGAGACTTTTGATCCTCAGGAAGAGGTGCTTCCGAAGGTATCAATGGGAAATCCATTGGCTCTGCAGTGATAGCAGGCGAGCCATCGGGACGATTGTTTGGGCTCGCAAGCAGCTCCGATGGAAGGCCAACCTCACGGTAAATAAATCTGATGCCATCCAGATCTAAAGGCGCTTCTGCATTTTGAGTCAACTGCAGGCCGTCGACGAGCAGATCGCGGACTCGAACGAGCATTTCAATATTAGGATGGCTCCGCTCGGCGTCGGCTGGTTTATGTTTCATGATTGCGTCGTTGTACCACAATTTCATCGTTTGAGGGGAGATCAAAGGCTGGAACCCAATTGTGTCTACATCCTCCTCCAGCATATAATTGTCTTGGGGGAGTTGGCCGGCCGGAAAACTAGACGCAAGAAGAGTTAGGGTACCAGCATAGGCCTTCCACAATTCTTGAACTTCAACAGTAGTGAGCGTGTCGGCAACGTTGGCGTTCAACACATGCCAATATCGGGTAAACCAGGTACTATAAAGGCGTAGGCCTGGAAGAACGCGGCGAGCAACTGCTGTAATCCTATCGGAAAGCTGAGAAGCCTGCTCTCCATTGCGTGTAACATCATCGCCTTCAGATAGACGCTCGAGTTCCGGCTGTAAGATTTGGAGAAGTGTAAAGAAAGTCTTCACGTTGAGCCGGAGGTAGTAGAAGTAGGTTCGCATGATGTTGTCCGGAGGTTTAGTAGCTGTAAAAATTAGCAAATTTCCTAACATTCATACCATAATGCTCCACATACATGACATTTGAATAGTAGAAAAGTATTCGGCGGCCAAGTTGATGAGAATGATTCTATGCAAAGTGATGTCGAGAGACCGCTCCTTCAACTCGATGGCTAGATGGCTGAGGACTTCGTTTTCCAGCTCATCGTGTTGAGCGAACTCCTGGCCTTTGTAACACTTGCTATGTAGTCGAATGAACCAGGCTACCAAAGCTTTCCCAGCGGTATTCCCATCCGCTGATTTATGGTTGTTGATCAGTTCGCCCTTAGACCAAGCTGAGATTATCTTCTTGAATTCCAATTCAAGGTTTGGTTTGGCCTGTGGGTGAGGCTGTTTACTGGCGAGCGAGCGGTACAAGTGGTAAGTGGAGCGAAAGTGATTTCCATCTTCCCGAGATATTACGGCAAGCTGGTTGTGGGATTGTCCTGAGTCTGGGTATACTTCCGCGGCAAGATTGTAGTATCCTTTCGCGGGGCCCCAGTTGCGGTCTTTTTCTTTAAGTTCGGTTTCTCGGTATCGGGAAAGGTCTCCAAGTTGAATGAGAGTCTGGTGGCAGGATAGGATGACCTGATGCTTCAGCGACGCGGGAATGCGCTTGCCAGCGGTGGTCTTGGAGGCTATTCAAGGTAAGTCATGAGGACTATGTAGTAGTGGAGAAAGCGTACCTTCATCCCTCCACTTCTGCGCGATTTTCCGCAGTTCAGATGTCCCATCAAATTGCGCATCCAGATTCAAGATGTATTGACGGTAAAAGCGCTGGCTAGCCTTGATGAACGAAAGGTAGTGCTTGGCGAGCTTGCGGGCTTCTACGACGTGATCTTTGGCATTGCGCCGCAACTACGAATGCAATTGTCAGCATCTCCCCAAAGAAAAGTGTCCATTTGCAAACATACGATACGGATTTCCTTCCTAAAAATTCCATTTATTTTGAGGTGCACGCTCCAGAGTTGGGCTTCGACGCCCTGGGCCAAGGCGAACTCGAAGTCGGCAAAGATGATATTCTCGCAGGCAGCACGGTAACTGTAGAAGTTCAGCAAGGGCCCGTCGGATACAATATTTGTTCTCACGCCTGGAGCCGAGTGGCCAATTCGGCACTGGAGGCATTTCCGTCCACGAGTTTAGTGAGATCCTGCTCAATGGATTGCGCCCGCCTGGGTAGAGTTAGCACCGCGGGGAGTGGGGGTTGTCGGCAAGGGCTACCTGGCAAGCTGTTCTATATTCGAGGCCATGCCTTCAATGAGAGGATATGGCGTTGTTCATGTGTGACTCCACGGTCGGCCGGGTGGTCAGACGAAGGTGCGGAGCAATGGGAGGATGCAGTTGCTGGTGTGCTCCATGGATGTAGGTGGTGTGCCCTTGTAAGAGGACAGGCAGCGAGCGGGCGAGAGCGGGTGGATTTGGGGGATTCAAACGGCACGCAAGACGTGGTCTTACGGCAGTTTGGGGGGGAGATGGTCCACGGGGTGTTGCGAAGTGAAGAAGTCGTCGTGAGGGTGCGGGAGGGCGATGTTCGGGAGAGGCTCGCTCGCTCGCTAGGTTGGCTCTGGCTTTGGCTCTGGCTCTGGCTCTGGCTGGCTTTGGCCGTGGCTCACCTCAGGCAATTCGGAGTGCGGTGCATTGACCATGCGCGAACCGGCGGGCGGGTCGCGGCGCAAGGTTCGCAATACACAAAATAAATCGACGCACGTTCCCGTACACACAAACCCTGAAACAACAACCCCAATCCACCAATACCCGCTCGTCATTTCCCTGTCATTTCTAGCAAGGAGCACTCAATCTCAGTCAACACAGCATATACACTCAAGCGTGGCTTATCTCATAGTCTACCAGTTTGTTCTACCTTTCCAATCGCCGTGCGTTCGAGTTCGAGTCCTCATGAATTGACATATCCGGATCACCACTAGAGAAACAATAACCTTACCTAATTAGACCCCTGCTCAAAGCATCAACATGGCTACCAAGAGAGTCAGAGCACCATCAAAGACGTTCGCAGGAGATGTCAGCCAGACGCCAGGAGAAGAAGCTACTGACGGCTCCAAAATCCTACACGTTGACAGCACCAAGGCCCAACCAAAAGAGGACGTAGTCATCCACTGCTCTCTATCTCCTCACAAACATCTCACATTTCATTCCATCGAGGAGCATGAGATCCATTACAAAAAGTTCCACTCTAACCGATGCTCTGAATGTGGCAACAACTTCCCTGACGAGCACTATCTCGCTCTTCACCAGACCGAGAACCATGACCCCATTGCCGCCGCAAAGAAAGACGCCGGGGAGAAGATCGTAGGTACCCTTTTCATTAACTTTGTACTCATGGTAGAATTTTTCGTATCTTCGCCGGTCAAACAGCTTTCACGTCTGCGCCTCTGTTTGCCTTGAATCAAAACACTGCACCATCTCAAACTCACTTTCGATCTATACCGCACCGGAAAACAAGCACAATCTGGAAAAATAGTCTTGCTGTCCTGTGTAGCAATTAGCAGAGGATTACTACGAGTAACAACCACAAATACACAGCGAATCCTCTCCTCAAACCCCAGGCTTCAGACAACTTCATCCCCAACAACTCACTTTTCAAAACCTCCCACTAATTCGCCCATGAACAGTACGGATGCTTTGTCCAGGGATGCTCAAAGGTGTGCTCAGGATGGTGGAAGCGAAAGCAGCATTGCATCGCCAAGCACGGCTTTCCATCCAACTACGACTTCTTCATCGTTAACGATGGTATCGATGGCCGCTCTTCGATGCTGATTCCAAGCTGGGTTCATCGTGGGAGTCGCCAATCTGACGATACCACGGACACCAAGGAGAAGAGTGGAGAAAAGAAGCAGGGTGAGAACATGGAGGTTGTGGAGAGTAGCGAGGAAAAGGGAGACGAAAAGATGGAGCCCAAGTCCCCGAAAGCTCGAGCACCCATTATTATGCATGGACGAGGCGGCTTCGGAAGGGATAAAGGCATTGGCAGGGGACATGGCAACACTATCCCAGAACCTGCGGCAACAACGCCGGAACCAGAAGATCCCATGGAAGGACTCACCAGCAGTATGTCTGCACTACAATTCGTCCCACGCAGTGTTCGTATGAACATGGCTAGAAAGAGGGAAGCGGGAACAGCTGCTCCGGGTGCGAAGAACCCACAGACTGAGCGAAAGGTGCCGGATATGGCGTTTCGGCCAAAGAACTAAGGGTGTGCTCAAGCTCCACCTTGTACATGCAACATCAACGATACATGGCGTCAAGGAACTGAATGGGGAGCTAAGGGATCCGTGGTTGATAGCGACAACGCATGATGGATCAACGACGAGAAAACGATGATGATGAAGATACGAAGTCACGATGAACAAAGTCAGATAATGGGTACATAGAGTCATAAACTCTCCATATAATCCTGGAACAAATATTCCAGTCTTCTCTATCTCTACTATTTCAAGAAAATGCAGTGACCGAGATGCCTGTTGAACGGTCATTTAAGCCCTTAATTTTTTGGCGCCAAAACACCCCCAGATGCTGCGTTGCGGTTAGGGCCAACCCGCGGAATCTGCAAGACGATCTCGTAGGATTCGTCATTGCTCTCGTAGATTGTTGAAATACACGAGCTTGTACGCTCTTGGTAATTGCCATTTACCTGCCGCTGTAGGTTTGGGCAGGGAATGGATAACTGAATGGTTTTGATCAGTAAATGTATGCTCAACTTGACTCTAGGAAGGGAAACTTACGAGGGACCAAGCTCTTGGATGCTTAGCCTAGCAAGCCATTGCCCCATGTCGATTGAAGTCTCAAGGGGCTTGCCTTGCACGGTACCGGCAACGAAACCGCCAGCGAAAGCATCACTGGCATTGCATTAGTATTCCATCTAAAATAGAATTCCAAGATTGACTTACCCAGCGCCATTGGTATCGTTGATTTTCGCACTGTCGATTGCGTGTACAGGAACTTCATGGAACTCGACATTTCCATCAGCCTTGGCTACAGCAGCAATGGTGGCGTCAGTTCCTTGTGTGAAAACAACCGTTCGTGGTTTCTTAGCATTCTTCTTTGGCAAAGTAGCAATGTGCTTTGCGATTTCCTTAACATCTTTTGTGTTGAGATTGTGTGATTCGGCGAACGCGGCGGCTTCCGTTTCGTTTGCGATCAATATGTCAACATATGGAAGCACCTGATCCAGCGGGTCTTTGAAGAACTGAGGAATGAAAGGCGCGGACAGGTTTAGGATAAAGGGCTAATTTTGTCAGCAATACTACAGTAGTTGTATGTGGAACGGGTACGTACCTTGTCTTTGCTTGCGGCCTCTTCCGCGATTGCAAGAATAGCAGGGACGCAGACTGTCAGGAAAAAGCCACCGACATAGAAGACCTTAGCGTTCTCTACCAGCTTCCAGACCTCAGGCTGTTTTAGATGGTCCAACTTGTAGCAGTTCGCTGCTGCGAGATCCGTGCAAAGGGAACGATTATGTCCAGTGATGACAACACCACAGCGGCCGGTGGGCTCTTTCTCGTCGTAGCGGTACTCGGTACGGACACCGGCTTTGGCGCAGATTTCACTGAGAGTCTCGCCGTACTTGTCTTTACCAATGCAGCCAACATAAACGACAGAGTTTTGGGGGAGGATATACTGCATAACACTTGATTAGCGGTAGTTGTAGACGGCGCAATTGCAGCTTACCTGGGCCCCACGGGCAGTGTTCTGGGCCGCTCCACCGGCGATGAGCTTTGCATCGTAGTTCTGGATCAAATCATCGTAGAGACCAAGATGCTTCTCCTCAGCCAGAATGGCGTCGTTGGCCTTCAGACCATACTTTTCCAGGAGTTTCTCGTCTCTGCATTGCGTCCTGTCAGTTCATCAAGGTTCCTAAGTTTCAGACACTGTACAAGAACCACGCAAAACATAGGGAATCCCGCCACAATTGACTTACCCAACACCCTGGATATCGAGGAGGGGGTTCTCAATGCACAGAAGCTCGAGGTTTCCTTTTGCAGCCATTGTGAAGGTTCTTTGGTGTAGGAAAGAGGTTGATGTGGGGCTTCGGCGAGATACCTGACGAGGGGCAGTTGGAGGTTTAAATGCCGAGAGCGGACCTGCAGGTGGCCGGTGCAGCCGGCGTGACCCCAATTGGAGAATCGAACGTTGTAGGTGTACAGATGATGCGCGGAGGGAGGCCATGTTGAATGGTATTTGCGTATTTTGCAAGCAGATAGATAGAGATGAAGAAACGACCGGGTTGTAGACGACAATTGCTTTATGACGTTGATGCGCTTCACTCTTCCGACGGTCATGCGATGTCTCCAGATCGATCGCCGCACGAAACACCCAGGCCCACAGACGCACAAACTTCCTTTGCACTTTACGGTATGGGGCAATCCTCTTGCTAAGGAGAATATGAGTCGGTAACATCAAAACACCACCATCTATTGTTGAATCATGTAAGTGTCGAGAGAATCATTCATAGTAATGTGTGTTCAGAACGCTCCGGCGTGATGCGGCACCATGCCCACCCAATCCTAAATCGCAATCAACGTAGACACGCAGCCTCTGGATATTCCAACTCGCTGCTACGATAGTATAGTACTTAGACAATTCCCCTTAGCCGGGTAAGCAAATCGATTCCCATGCCGAAGCTTTCTAGCCTTTGGCCCGCCGCCTATCTTCCGCCGCCACGCCCAGCCTTGATTAGATCCTGAAATGCGGATTCCACCCCTCTCTTTAATTCGCGATAACTCACAATGAGGACGTTTTGCTCGTCCCGACTGATCAAAGCAACCTTTTCTTCGCTGCCCACATCCAGCTTGTTCAGACAGTCGAGGACATGTGCCAGGTTAGTCACGGGGTGGCCGTTTGCATCCACCTGATGGAAGACATAATCTCTGAAAAGTTTAAGGTAATATCTTTCACCAGTCTCGGCCCACGACGATGAGGGATTGGTTGTGCTTCCACTCGGGGCGGGAATCGACGCATCCAGTTCTGGGCGCTCATTGATAAAGTTGAGTTTGATCAGTAAACGAGCAATGCGTGAAGATTCGAGCTCTCGGCCGAGATTGCTAATGAGAGTATCTTCTGCGTGCAGTGTACTGTCAAAAACTGACGCAAATTGATCAGATATACCTGCCAGAAACGTATCAATATCCTTCTGTATGGCTCCTGCGGCCGTAGGAGATGTTGGTGTCCCTGGGGGTGGTTGAGGATTAAGCAGCCACTGAATGCATTCCTTCAACCGTGCGGTATAACCCCGCGAGATGTGGTCCATGGACTTTTGCATGTTGAGATGTGCTGTTGGGCTATTGTTAGCAATGCAAAGAATAAGCCTGCCTAATTGAAGGAGGTCGTCGGCCTGCAGCTCCGAAAGAGGCCTAGAGTTGTCGTACTGAACGACATCCAAAATAGCGCATGCATTCAACCGTACCCGGTTCTTGGAAGTGAGCAATACTTTGGACGGAGTGACTAGTCGAGCGGCAAGACCAACGCCATGAATCGCCTTCAAACCTGATGCGATCTGCACAAGGTAACCCCAGAGGACCTGCTCAGGGATATGGTTTGAGGTAGATTGTCGACTATGGAACCGCGAAGGCATCGGCGTAGTCTTGAAGTGTTCCTCTGCAAGCGATTTGGAGCAAGGATGATAATCGGTCACAAGTATGAGGGAACTATCCCCAAAAGCCCTAGTCGTGAAAGCATCGTGGATAGTGACCACACTTCCATTGAAGACTCGTTTCCAGGCCTGCACAGATCGAATAGCGTTTTCATTTGTTAGCCGGAAGTTCTCGAGCCGGCGCAATGCATAGGTGTTGCCATCCTTGCCCGAGACCGCTTTGTATACCCAGCTTGGATACCCAAACAAAGATTGATTCTTATGCTGAGTTGTGTCGAGACAGACTAGTGAGTGATATTGCTCAATTGGCGGGAGTGATGAATTAGGGAGAATTTGACGAGCAACTTCAGATCGCTTTTGCAGGTCTTCTCGAAGCGCATCCGGAATGAAGAAATCATGAGCCGTGCGTTGATAAGCCAGGAGATTAGTCGGCTGTGGGCCAATGGGCCAATAGAGGTGATAGGAAGGTGATGTTTGGAAGGTATTTGCGTTTTGGTAGAAAGACGCTCCGGTGAGGCCACTAGGATCTTGAACATAGGGATTCATGGAAGATGCTTGATGTCCCGAACCAGTTATCGCTGGGATTGCTGCAGTAGTATTGAAAGGGTCGTAACCCAACACAGAAGCTGAAGCGTTCGGGTCCACCTAAACTGAGTTAGACTCAAGATAAAAATCCAATTGAAGTAAATGCAAGCTCCCGGTGTATCAAAGTCTAGTTTCACATATAAGTGGCTGAGCTTACCATCTGGCCTTCAAACGTCTGAGGAACGAATTCCTGGAACTCTTGCGGGTGCCACTCAATAGCAGGTTCTTTGGTGTTCAGGCTAGGTGTGCTCGCAGCTGAATCAGAAGTTAGCTTCGATGGGAACTTACGTAGCGCAGAGTTGGCACAAACTCACTTGACCTCTGTGATTTTGGAGTAAACACCGCCGCATTCGCAGCTTTAGGTGATATTGCCGCGCCTCGCGAGGATGGAGTAAGAGACCCATTAGTGCTAGGTTGGAGAGGGGTGAAAGATGGCGAGTCAACATTGAACCTCTTTTTCACGTTTTCATTTTGATTTAATTTAGAAGGATCATGGATATAGGGACATGCTGGGGCCGGTCATTATCCCAAATGTTACTCATGGGTTGGTTGATAACTTACTATTTTCATAACGGCAATGCCCATATATAGTGACATTTCGGCAAAAAGTATTCTTAGCTTCTATGATCATTGTGTTAGAGGCTGACATGCTCTACTACACGAGCCAAACCTTCATACCGCGACCTTTGGGCCGAGGAGAAGACACTCCTCGCCGCGAATCACCCGAGGGAGCTCCAAAAGAAGTTGCCATTAATCGTCCTTTTTGACCGTTTGCGTTTTGTGAAGCGAGAGGAGGCTGTGAGCGCTGCTTATTACCAGACCGACTGGGCTGAGGCGAAGAATGGCTGGCCAGGTGGGAGCTTCCCTTGGACGAATTTGACGGTGACACTTTACAATCCGAGCCTATGTCGTCCGATGAAGCACCGTTTTTACTCCATTTGGTTCGTGTCCGTTGGGATTTATTACGTCTGGAGCTTCTAGCTTGCTTCTGGGGGGTAGAACTCTTGCGCCCGTCGGCAGCAGTGTCGTATGGTGGGGGCGAGGCCCCGGACGGAGTCGTCAACTCGGATTGGTAATCGAATGCAAAGGCTTCTGAGCCCACGGTACCGCTCGCATGTGTATTTATATGGGGAAGACGAGAGGGGGTTGTAGGGGGTTGATTTGAAGTTGGTTGGGATTCGTCTTTGTTCTGCGACGCCGGTGGGTTGCTGGATGTTCTGCTGCTTTTGCTCTGACGATGCGATCCTGGCAGGATATCAGAAAGGTCATTGTTCAAGAGCTTGGGACTGTGCGGAACGGTGAATGCCTGGCAGAACCCAGGGTCGTCGAGGGACATTGGCGGGCGCGAGGTTGTAAGATAGCGAAGGAGTGCGGTACCTTGTGGTTAGGGACAGCAGGCTGAGCACCTCCCTGCGACAGGACCTACTTCCAATGATGACACTGACGACAGCAGCTGCCGCTTCTCCATCGGCGGGCTCAATCCAAAATTCTGAGGGCTGGCAAAGTCGAAGCGCTTGACGACCGAGGTGCGACACAGCTTCCGTGCATATCAATCTCGAGGGTTCTCCCGCCGCGCATCCCTGCTGAGATGATGTTTGACATGTTTGCAGCGACGCGGCTTAGTCAGATCCATGAGGTATAGCTCCGTCCCAAACATCACCAGCTATGAACTCCAATTCGTTATTTGCACGCATCACATATCTGTCTTAATTTCCCCCAGAATTGGCAGGCTGATTCTGCTAATAGCATCTTTTCCACCTTTTGCGTCAGTTTACGGCATACTTATTGCTATCATGACGATGAGAGCTACAAGAAACACAAGACAAAGCATTGTCTCTCTCAATCAGGAGAACAAAGCTCTCAGCTTCTAAAACAAGTTCAGGCCAACGGCCACATACGAAGCGGAGATTGTGTTCTGCGGATGAATTAGTCCATACAAATGCTCCATCCCGGAGCTTTCTAGAACCCCTTAAGCTAACCTCAAAAGCCAGTTTACACCTTTCACAGGATGTGTAGACAATCTCAATCCATAAAACCGCAGCATGTTTTCATGACATGCTTGGGGACTGCTCGATTGAACGCAAGTGGCTCTAGTAAGAACACATACGTAGATGTGGGTCGTGTGCTTCACGATCAAGAGCATATGCGTTCGCAAATCAGGTGTCAATACTGGTGCAGAAGAAGACATATGAATCCAGTCAAAGTGCTCCCAGTAACTCTCGGCATAACCTCATTACAGGACAGCGAGGGCTTCATCGACTGCTCCAGAGCGGTTCCTTGATCCATGGACCTAATGCCTAGACCTGAGGCTAATCAAAATGCCAATTCTTTGTCTTCGCTGCTTTTTCATCAATAAGAGGCGTAGAAACCCTCCAATCAATTACGTCCAGACTGTTTGTTACTTTTCAAAGGAGAGAATAGCACCTTCACTCACCTTTTGAGAAGAACCTCACGTCGCACCTAGACAGGACATCAGAATGCAGTTACTTTGGATGTATGTCCAACGAGCATGAATGTTACCGTAACAGCAGGAAAAGAAACATATGTTTTCTAGACTAAATAATATTTTAGGGCGGGAAATGATCGAATACCAGGATCTGGATTCGAGATCAGATTTGGTGAAACGATGGACCGGGGGTTATCTCTGCAGTGCGACCCGACGCTTCACCCAGGGTCATTATTTCCCGGAAGAACGAATTCGATTGGACTATTCAGAGACATATTCAGCTCCTGTTCGTTTGCTGCTGTCTTAGTCGATTCTGAAAATTGAACTGCAGATGTCTCTGGCTAAACTGAAGACAGGGTGGCTTCTCCGAAAATGCATGTAGACACGCAAGCATTGGATGAATGTCGGGTACACCGGCCCCCGGGACCTATGGCCCGCAATGGGAAAAAACATCAGCCTGCACATAAGGGTAAGGTAATGCATTTGAAATCGTACTTCGTACAGCGCCAGCTCTCAGGCGACCTTTCCAAGTGACGCCGCATTTTAGCACGAGTAAAGGAGCCTCGGGTCAGATTACAATGTCAGACACGCTTGCTCACAGTGGAAACGCCGTTTTGCCCTAGGATTCGTGTTGGGCTGCTATGAGTATGGGCAGTAGACCCGCAGAATTGGGAAGTCGACAGAGTCGAGACGGGGAAGGCAGGAAGGTGGATCCTATTGACTCGTTTGGCGCACTGGCCTTGTACATTGGAGAGTTGATCTTCCGAAGGATACGGAGCATCTTGCCCTCTCACGCCTCTCTCTTTCCGACGGCTTATTCACTTGGGAGAGTCGAAGGACGGGCTACGAAAGCAGACACGCCTTTCACGTCTTGAGCAGGAGGCATTTCCGAGTTCAGGCATAATGGCAACTATCATCCCCGAAGGATTCGAAAACCACGAGGATCAATTGCCCGAAGGAAGAAAATGCTTATGATCAACCTTGAAAGCCAAGCGCGCCGTACTGCTATCGATAAGGGGTATATACTACCTTAGGCAGACCGTAGACGCCATGCGGGTCTCCAGGACGGAGCCCCCGCAGAAAGGTACACGCGAGGGGCCGGCATAGAGTAGTCTCTGCAGGAAGACAAGCCGGTGGGTATTTCAAACAGTCCAGTTTCTTGTCCTCGGGTGAGGATTAGTTGGCGGTAAGCACGAGAGGTTTTGCTTCCGCTGGCGCCGCGCTGCCTTGCTGCCAGGTACAAGCGCTGATCTAGTCTGCAATAAGCAACGGGTGAAACGCATCGCGAAGATCATGGCCACAGGAAACAAAACATTAGCTCACGCTAGAACAGGAATGTCGAATGGCTGTGGGCACTCGCGAATCGCCGTTTCGAAACACTGCCGCCAGCTCCATTTCTGCAGCTACGCACAGGGTGAACGCTCTGCAAGGTAGGGATTGGCCATGGCCGGCTCAGGGGCAGCGTACAGGCCCACCCACTACTCTAACGCCGCGTTGGACGTTGCACGGCGGCTGAGGCGTACACTTATCCATGACTGAGTAGGAAATCTGGCCTGCTTGGATTGATGTCTTGGTAGTCATGGGTAAAAAGTCTTAAAGGGCTGCACACCCTCTTGCAAATTCGCATTCACTTGTTGTGCCACTCTCTTGTCTATTCACTCCTTTGTGCGTCTTTTCCCAAACGCAGGGTCGTTTGTCTTTTTAGCTTCTGCTTGATGCAAATATCTCCCTGGAGGATATCTCACCAGTCAACTGACCACACATTGTGACCAATATTATCATTGCACAATCAAAACCCTCCTCGCATCACACTCTCTTTGCCCTTTGAGATAAAGACCGCCTTGCTTTTACTGTTTACCAACTCCATCTTTCGCTACTTTGGAAACCAAATACAATCACAAAATTAGCAGAATGTATACCAAAGCCTTTGGACTTTTCGCTCTGATGAGTGCGGCGAGCGCCCACATGCATCTAGAGTATCCACCTACGCTAAAGGGTGACAACAACCCATACACGCAAGGACAGCCTGACTCAACACTCAATTATCCGTATGGATGTTGCGGAAAAGAAGCGCCCGGCCCTTGCAAGGGGCATCTCGGCCTTCTCGACACTGATGAAGGCACACCTGTTGTTACCTGGTCTGCTGGCCAAACAGCAAACTTTACACTGTCAGGGCGCCAAATCCAGAACACGGAAGAGAATCCTGAGGGAGGCACACACTAGTAAGTTCGAGCCACATGATAGGTTTGAACGAAACTAACAAAGCAATAGCGGTGGCTCATGCCAAGTAGGTTTCAGCGTAGATGGTGGCAAGACATTCAAGGTCGCTACTACATGGCAGGGCAATTGCCCTCTGCGTGATGGCACGATCGACCCCAGCTCGCAAACGTTTGATTTCACGGTACCGGCAGATCTGCCTTCTGGCAATGCCATCTTCGCCTGGACCTGGGTAAATCGAGAGCAAGAGTTCAACATGAACTGCGCCTCAGTTAAGATTGGCGGCGGGAACGGGGACAGTCCTGAAGAACCCCAAGAACCTGAACAGCCATCACCATCCTCGAATGCGACTGCTCCCACCAAAACCGGAGACTCATACGCACAGCCGACTTCTATTGTATCACAATTCAACCTCCAAGGCTGCACTTGCGAATGTCCCCAAGAAACCTGGAGCGAAGGCTGCAAGTGCTACAGTTGCAAGAATCCATCCGTCAACCGTCGCCGTGTTGAACGCAAGGCTCTTGCTGCGCACAAGCGCAGTCTACAGAATGCACAGAAGTTGAACGCTCCTTTCCGACGTGCGGAAGCCGTCAAATTCAGCCAACGTCCGGATATGTTGATTGACATCGACACCGACGGTGCGAAGTGCCACTCCAAAGGCGACCCAGTTGAAATGGAGTTCCCCGACCCAGGTCCTGATGTGCAAGAAGGTGACGGCGAATACCAGCTAGAGCCTCCTTCTTGCTAGACACACATACAAAATTGGGTTGTTGAACAACCTCAAACACAACTCCTCCCAGACAACGATTGCTTGCGTTGTCCAATCTTGGTTGATTGGTTTTACATTCTTGTTGCATACCTTTTTTATTTCACTTCTACCCAACACCTTTTTGCATTCGATTCTTCTCGGTGTTCAATGAACACTTTGCTACTTTACATCGATGGACTGGGTCACCCGCACAGTGATCTGAATACCCGTCACATTTTGAGAAAAGGGGTTACGTCACACGAGACACGGACATGTCGACAAATGAGGGGGATTTTGCCCCATTGGCTTTGAAACATGCCGAATTTTCATGTATCACAAAAAATCATAGCATGACACGAAATGAAAAACATCATTGTACACTACGTTGAATAGATTCATAACATCTTCGCATGGCAACAGTATTGATCGTGTGCATTTAATATCACAATTACGAGTGCATGTTGTGTTGAAATATTTTACATAGTTATGGATTCTTCTATGTAGCCATGCACGTTGATGCTGCCGAAGTGCAGTTCCATCAGTGGCCCTTTCCCCATCATTATCATCCAGCTACCATAACTATGATGAGTGGTAAGTCGAGAAGCCAATGAAAGTGGATGATTATTTCGATCCACCCTTCCTGCCAGCCTCTTTGGCCTTCTCACTGCCAGGCTCAAAGGAGCCAGAAGAAGCCTGACCGCCCTTGGAAGCAATGTCACGCTATACCGAAGTCAGGATCAACGCTGTCATGGGCGAGACATGTTGTGAGTGAAACATACCTGCTTGTCGGCGTCCATACTGGCAAAGCCTCCCTGATGAGAAGACTGTCCGCCCTTGGAAGCTATGTTCTGGACCTCCTCCTTGGTGCGGTTGGCAAAGTTGCCGGGGTTGGTGTTGTCAGTCATTGTGGATCGAAGGGTTGATGATGTCTTTGACTTGTGAGATGTGGGTTGTAGTGTGCAGTAGCTGATTGTAGCGTGTCTGTCAAGACGCAAGTACAAAGTGACTTGGTCCTGGGGTTTATATACCCTTCACAAGGCTCGAAGAGCCTATGATGTTGTCGTCACTGGCCCGTCATTTCGAGTGGGTAGTTCTTGACCGCCATGACGAATTTTCACTGCATTTTCTAAGCTTGGTCCATGGTATGTAAGAATGTAAGCCCTTTATGTCACTCTGGCGTCGAATTCGTAAGGTTATACATCAGTTTACCCCAGCTTTTGGTATGGGGAGATTGTGTAGATGACGTTTACATGTCGTTAGTCGTTGCACGGACGCGTCTCAATCTGCGGTCGTAAAGGGGAACGAAGTGAGCGGACGGGCTGGCGGAACGTTCGGGCTCGTGCCGATCAATGTTTACTTCTGTAATTGGGTGAGTAGGAATTCAGGGGTACAATCATGATGAAAAGTGAATGAGTCTATGGTAGTTCTATTTTAGAGTTGATTGGCGCTAAACCTGTTCCTGTACGTCTCACGTGTGTGCGCGTCGTCGTGATTTTGGTGACGTTTAGACATGGTAGATTGTGTATTTGGTAATTAGATCCTTTCTGCGGATGGCAGGTGATTGTAGATATGATTGCCCTCAATCGCAGCGTTGTTACATGTACTTTTTAGGGGCGGCTTAACTGGGTTGTTTTCGTCCCTTCCCCTAGTACGCTGACAGAAGTGAGAGAGCCCTAACAATATAGAATTGTGCGTAGGATATACTACAAACTTCATGTATCATTATATGTTTGCTTCTAAGAATCATTCAAGTTTTATCTATATCTACCTGGAAACAACGCTGCCGTGAATTGTTCAGGTACAGCATTAAAAGTACAGAGCATGTTCGTACATTGGAAATAAAGCCAAGACCGCATTACTCCGTTTTTATGTATATCACCTTCACTATTACACTACACATCATTCTTGAGATCTAAATCCTATTTACTTGCCAATTTTCTTTCATATTTATAAAGATAGCTTCAAATCACCTCTTTACGTACGGATGCACTGGACAATGCCATAGACATCAAAGATTCCGATTTTGATTTAACGGACCTCAGAAAGTAAGTGATTCGTTAAAATTGTCATTGACTACAGCCATCATGTCAAAATTTATTTAATAAGACTATCGGTGGAACATATTGCTACTTTTTGGTCGTTCTGGGCCTAGTTTTTCCATGGTAATGATATCTGGCTTCTGGGTTTCAAGATCATGAATTTTCGTAAAATGTGCTCGATTTTAGAGGCTGCGAATCAATGGCCATAAGATTCATCTTTCGTCATTGCATACACTGCGGACTATTCCGCCCTGTAGGAGAAGTTTTGGCGGCAGCGCCTCCGACACCGGAGAACAAAGGGTGGAAATCGGCGGGGKACGTGGGGKACCGGAAGCCGACTAAAGGAAATATTTTGGGAGCACCGCGGCTGTTTCTCTTCCCTCATTTCTCAATGCAAACACCTTAATTATGTCTTCCTTCAATATAGTAGTGTTTGGCGGTAAGCAATCCCTCCTTCTTCTCTTTGCGATGCTAATCCATTGACCCGTAGGCGACGGTGTGGGTCCTGAGGTAAACTTATTCTCCCCAAGCATACTTTAGGTAGCTCAGCTCATGGTTTGCGTGTAGATCATCAAAGAAGCAATCAAGGTATGCAATGTCTAGAAGCCACCATACACCAGTCGCATACTTATAATATCCGTAGATCCTTAGGGTGGTCGAGAAAAATACCGAAGTAAAGTTCAACTTCCAGGAGCACCTTTTCGGCGGCGTAAGATATATTCGATCCCCGACCAAGTAGCGATCGACTCACTTCGTCATAGTGCTCAATCGATGCTCACAACAACCCCTTGACCGACGAGGCCCTTGCTGCAGCGAAATCCGCAGATGCCATTATCCTGGGTGCGGTCGGAGGACCCGTATGTTTAATAGATTAAGCTCCAATTGCGCTTCCACAACTGACTTGAAGGCCATAGAAATGGGGAACTGGCAAGGTCCGTCCTGAACAGGGTATTTTGCGGCTACGCAAGGAACTAGGAACATTTGGAAACCTGCGACCTTGCTTCTTCGCTTCGGATTCCCTCGTCGATGCATCTCCACTCAAAGCTGAGGTTTGCAGAGGCACCAACTTCAACATCATCCGCGAATTGACTGGTGGCATATACTTTGGTGACAGGAAAGAGGATGAGGGCGATGGCAAGGCTCTCGATACAGAGCCATACTCGGTCGAGGAGATTGAGCGAGTGGTGCGATTAGCAGGAAACCTCGCCTCAGTGGAGAACCCTCCGGTTCCGGTCTGGAGTTTGGACAAGGCAAATGTTCTCGCAACATCAAGGCTATGGCGAAAAACTTTCGAGCGTATCATGAAAGACGAATATCCCCATTTAAAGTCCGGCACACATCTCATTGACTCGGCTGCTATGCTCATGGTTAAAAACCCCAGAGCGTTGAACGGAGTCATCGTCACCAGCAACTTGTTCGGAGATATCATCAGTGATGAAGCAAGTGTCATCCCCGGCAGCCTTGGCTTGCTTCCGAGTGCTTCCCTGGGTGGTATCCCCGATGGCAAGACTAAGGTCAACGGAATCTATGAGCCTATTCACGGTAATTATTGAACTAAAACACCTATAAGCTTTATAATTTGCTAATCAACTATAGGATCCGCACCGGATATTGCAGGGCAGGGCATCGTCAACCCCGTCGCGACCATCTTGTCAATGAGTATGATGTTGAAGTACTCGCTATGCCTACCAGATCTTGCGCAGAAGATAGATGAAGCAACGAAGATTGTGATTGACAAGGGTATCCGCACTAAAGACATTGGCGGCACGTCGAAAACATCGGAAGTGGGTGATGCTGTTGCCGAGGAACTAGATAACCTTCTCAAGAAGTAATTAAAATCTGTAGTGTTATATGTAGAAGCACAAGCAATGGAATGATCCCGTCACAAGTGCGGCTGACGCTCAGGGCTTCAGCTTTACTGATGACTATCGAAACTTCAGAATCAACTGCAATGGGCTGCAGATATGGTACTGAACAGGTAGCCAGTCAGCGGCATAATAGAATGCGTGCAGATGCTCTTAGGTGAACTAATGTTTCCTCATTTCTCACCCGATAGTCTTTCAATTCGGTCCTTATTCTAAGGGAGTCTCACTTGCAAGCCATAGCATGAGATTTCATCTGTAAGATTTATACCTGGCAAAGATGGTCTATTACAAGATAATCTACCTTAGATCATCCAGTTGGACCTCCTTATCTCAGCTTACACTGGCATAAAATAATTCGATTCTGCCCTTTCCAAGTAGACAGCGACAGAGGCAAACGTCAGGAGAGGCACAAATTCATAACCGCTCCGCCTCAATATGATAATAATGTAGCCTTGTTACCAACAATGAGTATTAGATCTAGAAAAACTTCTTCAAATCGACGGACCCAACTTAGATGATGAGTCAAATCTTGTTTTGTAGTGAGTAGTTGTTAAATGCTGCCAGTGGCGTCGGAGGTGTATACAGAATGGGATGAGGTTGTGATCAGCGTAATGTCACTAAATTCTTTCCATACCCACACTACTGTAATTTGTACCTATCGCAAGTATAGAATGGCCCAGTTGAGGTCCATCAGAGGAAATTCTGAAGACAAAGAGAGGCAAATGTTTTGAATCAGAAACTAGTCACTTCGCACGTGTCGCCCAAAGCGTACGCAAAGAGATATTCATATCTTGATTTCCAATCACTTATTAGAAGAATTAGTTGTACTGGTGGACCTCCCGACAATTAGCTCGCCAGACGGCATGAATAGTCGCGGTGCGGACACTACACAGCTGACTGTACAGCCCGACGCCACAACACCCTTCAGCATCTACATACCGAATCCGTCAACGCAGGAACGCCAAAGTAATTCTTGGCATAATTCCCCAGAGACCCTTTACCCCTTGGCAAGCCTTCGTCAGTAATAGCCCAGATTTGCTATTTGCATCTTGTATTAGCGAACTTATAGTCTCTTGGCCACCCTGTAGCGTTTTGGCTGGAAATAAGCTCCATTGCCTCAACGCCATACATATAGATTGAATGGGAACTAGCGTAAATTACTAAATATGGTAATGGGCTATAGAGTTCTGTGAGCTTTTAGCGTTCCTGCATTTGCGTGTACATCGATATCTGAGCCTTTGGCGCCGGAGGCTCCGATGGCTCAAGTATCGCGGGGGAGTTGACTTGTATATAAAGAGCCCAATATGGTACGAGATCGCAACACATAAAAGACCAAAGCTCAGCTTAAACACATCATTTCCCAAATTCCTCGAGAAGACTCGTTACATCGTAGTCAACATTTCATAAATTCTCATACTCGCATCCACCCAAGGAAGAACAACCTATCAGCCGAGAATGTCTACGACTATGACTCTCACAGCGACTGCTACTCCACCACCAAGTCGATTTGCCTGGGAATCCGGGCCTCTAAAACTACTCGCCACACCCTTTTTCCAAACCGGAAAAACAGACCAATACACCTCGGTCGCCTCTGAAATGACTCTGGTGCACAACAGTACAGATCCCCATCCTTGTATACCGCACATAAAACAGCTAACAAAATGTCACTCCTAGGCATTATCCGCGGAATAAACTCCATCTACCTCCAAGCACCCTTAATCCAACCCCACGATGAGACCTCCTTTATATGTTATTCGCTTTCAATATTCGAATTAATCTCAGCCCACCACGACGGCGAAGAAGATTTTCTCTTCCCAGAACTCGAGCGTCTAACCGGGGAAAAGGGTCTCATGGACGCAAACATATCACAGCACGCTGCATTTCACACAGGATTTGATGCCTGGGGCGCATGGCTTCGAAGTATTCGAGCCGGGAAGGGACAGTGGGATGGCGAGAAGTGTGTTAGGCTGTTGGATGCATTTATTGAACCACTGGCGCAGCACTTGAGCGATGAGATTCCTACTTTGCTTGGGTTGGCTAGGTATGGTGATGAGCTCGATTTGAAGGGTTTGGTGAAGCAGGAGGCTGATAAGGTTATGGCGGGGCTTAGCAAGACGGAGCAGTTACCTGCTCTATTGATGAACCACGATCAGACGTTTGAGGAGGGCATTCACCATTTCCCTCCCCTTCCAACGCCTGTTACGTGGTCATTGATGAATGTGTTTGGTAGGTGGAATGCGGCCTGGTGGAAGTTCTCCAGTTGTGGGTTCGATGGTCGACCGAGACACGAAGGATTGTATGCTAATGCTGCTTGAGTGACGGGTTCTGGCTCATGCAATTTAGCGTGGCGTTTTGGAAGGCTTCTTGGTCCCCTTCGATATAGCAGCTTTAATTCTCGTACTTCACGTTACATCATGTCATTTCTTCGTTTGCACGATTAGATGTGAGGGAGAAACCACGATGTTACACACGCAAAAGAAAAGGCTAACAGGCAAAGTCTGCTATAATTTGTGAGGTAGGCCGACGCATAAAACGCGTGTCCTACATATAGAAATCCTTCTGGTGTTTTACAGATCCTTGGAGAAATTCTGGCTTGACATGATCATCAAGCGCCATAACGCCTATCGCCCGTTTTACGCCACAAGTTGCATCTCTCTGGTTCCGTGTTCCGTAACAAACCCTCGCCATACTTATTCAAGGATGAAGTCCTCCACGACAACGAAGTGTAGAAGAGTGTCAGGGAAGCCGGAAATGACCATTCTGGCTGCCTAGAAGCAGTATTGGTATCTCATATTGTAAATTTCTTCATCCACCTCGTCAGCCGACCAGTTCCCGGTGACCTGGCCCATGACTTCTTGTCGCTTCTCGTCATTCAAAGTCAGGAATCGCTCGATCAAATCACCATCGAGGACAGCCTTCACTGGAGTATAGTAGCTGCGGAAGGCAAGATGATCACGTCCAGAGAGAGGCTTGTCTGTGATTCGAAGAGCCATTTCGAGCTGTTGGAACAGCTTGAATGAGCGACGAGAGGCGAACGGAATGACGGCACCAATAGTGCCCTGAAGTCCTGCCCAAACAATGATCTTTTCACCTCCAACGATGAGATGGCTCTTTTGGATGGACATCGGTATATCGTTGACGAAGTAGTGAGCTAGGAGCTCCAAACGATTTGCCGTCCCTCCAAGATAGCCCTTGTCTTGAATGAGATGCTGTCCGTCGCTCGAGTCGTCCGAGGCTTCAGATACTTTGGCCGGACAACGCACAATCCAGAGATTGCCAAACTTATCGCCTCCCACGGTTGTGTCGTAATCCAGCATATCAGTGCATGTGGTCCAACGTGCTACATTGTCGTCCACGAAAGGAATGAGTCGGTTTGGATGCACTAATTCCTTATGTACCACGTACGTAATGGACTGTGACGAATCCGAGACGACCACACGACTTCCCTGCGTCCTCAGCCCGTTTATGCGAGTCGATGTACAGTTGACAGCTTGCGCTTTTCGTAGCAGAGACTTCCTTCCACAATCATAAAGAGATAAGTCTCTACCGGCGCCAACCATGAGTTTCCCCTTGAAAGCAAGCAAAGCCAGTGGTGGTTCGTCGACCTCAGTTTCGTGGAAGAACTTTAGTTGGCGTCCATCATCAGACACCTTGTACAAATGGACTGCAGCAGATTGGTAGCTGTACGAAGGAGTGAAGCTCATTCCCGTGGCTACACCAACAGCGAGGAAAACCTCATTGTTCCGGCTTTCAAAGGCGACCAAAGCGGTACTAAGCGCCATCTGTTGTTTCCCCAACTCGACTGTGTCGACGACTGCTTTGTCGTGGACAGGATCGACCACTTGGATGCAGGAAGCCCAGTGTCCAGAAGCTCGTGGATAGCCGAACTGGCTTGGGGGKAAATCATTAGAATCATCTCCAACTGGAGTAGGCTCCTTGTCGTCGGCATCATTTATGATGGCGTCTCGGTCTTCAGCATCTCCTTGCTCCACACCATTTTGATCCTTTTGAAGCAGACTCCTCCTCGTCCCCTCGTCTATGGTGTTGTTGTCACCCTCGATAACATAATAGACCTGCATATCGTGATAGCCAACAAGCTTTCGTGGCGTATACTTTAGCGGTATTTGCTCCGAAACGGTATTGCTCACAACGTTGTTGACGGTGAAAATACTTGAAAGGTTGTTAGCTATTGTTCAAGTGACCAGCATAGATGTGTAGTTGGATAGTATGACTGCCATCAGTAGGAACAATTGGAAAATAAAATTTGAATCCTCATTAAGAAATTCGGATCCTTGGTGTCATCACAGAATCGTAGGGTTGAAGAGAATAATGTCCTTTACTGACCGTGTTTCTTGCCCCTGGCAACAGATGATCCCTTTGAGCGACCCTCCTTGGAAATCCCAAGCAGCTTCGAAACGAGGATAGTTAAGGGGCGTTACGACGTTTTCCTTAGTGATCGGATGTGTGTAACTGAGCCACGGACGAGAGGTGATTGCAATTATAGCGGGTTCGTCAGCAGCATGGACGCGCGCAAGCTGTACCGGTGTGTGGCCAAGCACACGCCTTCGACTCTCGTCAATATTGCCAGTTTGTTCGTCTAGGACGGCACGGATGTAGACACCGCTGCGTAGCCCTATGTGTATATACTGGCTATAGCCCCGGTGTGACTTGTCGCTCATGTAATTGATGGCAAGCGAGGTTGGTGCTTTACTGAGTGAGTACAGAGATACATCTTTCAGGATCTCTCCCTCCATGTCTGGGCTTAGATTGTATATCCGGACTGTTTCCCCAGCACCCACAGCCAAGAAGAAGGCACGACGGCTCCCTTCTGGAACATCTGGGATGGCAAGACAGTGGATAATGTCTAATTTGATTTCCTCATCGGCTTTGGCCAAGCTTCCGTCGTCATCGCATTCAAAGTAGAGGATTTCTCCTGTGCTCAGCGCAATTGCAACTTGCGTGTTATTTGCGGCGTAGGCAATGATCGTCCGATGAGGGGGGCATCCCCAATCGACCAAGTTAGCATAATCACCCTTTATCCCGTCGTCAGGAAACTGAAGGGCTCGGATGAGACGGATGCCTCTCCGGTGTATCTGGAGAATGCCATCGTCCCCGAATTGTTGAACCCCAACTGTCTCTGTATCGCCGATAAAACCAGTGTTCTCTGCTTCGGAAACGTCCTCTCCTATCTTCAAAACGAGGGTTCTGCTGACCAAGCGAAAGACGAGTAAGCTATCAAACTCGTCCTGGATCGATGTCTTGGTAGTCCAGACTTGTTGGCCTACATCTGGCAACGTCGTTTCGACAAGATCCAATACCTCGAGAGCATTGCGAGTCGTCCTCAATGTGCTTCGCGCCCCTGTCCCGCCAACAGTGTATATTTGTGGGGCCTCCTCTGCGGTGAGGTTGGCGATCTCCATATCCATTACTGGATTTATGCTCGGGACAGTTTCCGCCTCAGCTAGATTGAATAGTTCCCTGGGACGGAAGAATGGTGGATCAAATGGCTCAGTAGGATCAACTGGAAACTGAATGCTATCGAACATCGGATCAGGTGATGTATCACCAAGAGCCATAATTTCATACAGCACCCGATCTCCAGATTCGCAAGCACAATGTACGAAACCAGCCTTCAAGATAGAGATGGTGGAAGCGACCGGGATCGTGTCGAAATATTTGATGAATAAACAGATGAGCTCTCCGTCTTTCGATATGTTAAAGGTCACCTTGAAGATATCGCCATCTTCAGTCTGGAGAAGGAAGAAGAAAGAACCGCCTTTCATGTTGTACATTTCACCGGCAACAATTATTCGCTTGCGGTTGGGATCCTCGGTTGCACCTTCCCGGCGGGGAATTGCCAAACGGTGTACCTGTTCGGTAGAGTTGAAGATGCGGCGATAAGTTATGCTGTCCTCGCCACAGCAGAGAACACCGCCTGGCATGTTCTTTCCGGTGGGCACACGGAAGAGCATGTTACAAGTGCGGTCGACCTTTTCAGACCATTTCCGAACGATGTGATTTAGGCCCAAATCCAACTCGTAGTACACCAACTCTTTTTCCAGCAAATCATATGCCTCTTGGGAAGGGTCGTTCTCCGATTGTGAAAAGTCCAGTTCGAGCGCAGCAAACATTGGGTTATCGTAACCGACATCCAACCCAATCATAGCGTAGATTAGGGTTTCCTTCTTGTGTGCCTCAAGTGGAGAAGAGATTGCGATGTCCATTTGACCGCTTCGCGTTAGGATGTAGACAAGCTTGTTCTTTTCGGCCGATGCAACCATGACGGCTCTTCCCATCGGATCGACTGCAAGATATTGCCCTGGGACAACACGACGGATGCCGGATTTTCCGAATGTTTCGTAATGTATAATCTCGAATCGGCGCTCGTCGGGGATGTACTCGTAGGTCACCAAGCGGCCAGAATCCGTAGTTATCACTATGTTGTCTACGCTTTCTTAGCCACAAATTTCCAAAATCAAAGTCATGCGCTGCATCGTGCGCTCTCAAAAAACGCCCGCGTCTAAGGGTAAGATCGTGCCTTGGAAAATCACTAAACGGGCTTTTGTTTCTGCAGAAGAGGAACTTACCTTTCGTAGCGCCCGCAAGTCGAAATTTATTGACATTGCGGATGATCCCAAATGTATCTTGGGAATAGACCTGAACAATATTTCGCTGTTTACGGCGAACTTCGGTCAGGACGAGGCGGCTGCCACTTGCCGTAAGTATCTGCTGTCTTCCAGGACCTGAGAACTCTCCAGTAATGACTTGCTGCGTCGCCGACGGCGGCTGCACCGTCAGCGAATACAGAGACACTGTGGAGAAGCTCGTCATGGTGTGCGACGGCGGGCGGTGGCCCAGTGGAAGTTTTGATGTCAGACACTCGACGGCAGAAGGCCGCGAAAAGGACCTCTTCTGCGATGATGTAAGTTTAAACGCAACTAATGGAGCTTGCAGAACGCACGTAGGGAAGTGCGCCTCAGATTGGGGGTGGGAGTCGGCAATTGAAGCTGGTGGCAGAAAGTTCGGAGGTTGTGTTGATAATATTTCTGGAGCTTTGACGCGACTTGGCACGCGACTTGGCACGTTTAGCCACCGCCCGATGCGCAGCTGCCTAGCACGTGACCTCGTCGTCCGCCGCGACAGGTCGGCTCAAGGTAGCTGTAGCTTTCACATCGGTACATAACGGGCATTTTCATCTTGCATTCATGGCAGAGAAGGTCTCACAAGATCGTCTGCGCATCCATCTCTGTACTTCGTAATGAGCATCCATGTCTTTAGTCGTTGCACAGCTCGTTGGTTTATATGATCTTCACATTTGGATAATACTTGTTGACCATGATAGATTCATCTCTCATTTGCCTATATCCGAATATGAAAAGTCCGTAAGGTATCATCCATGCGCCTCCAAGAAATCAAATTCCTAACACTTCGGCCCGACGAGAAGACCGACCATGCCTACAACAAAATGGCAGCACCCGCAACTGCTGCCGCCACACCTGCGCCAACATACTGAGCCATACCAGTCGGCCTAGGAGCTGAATCGTCGACAATGCTGCTAAGGATCTTGTTCCTCTCTGCAGCTAAACTCTCGCCGTATTGCTTAACCCCTGATGGAAGTTCACTGTACCACGCCGGCATCGAGGTAATCGTAGTGACTTCCGCGCCCAAAATGGCTGATTTAGGAGCATCGGTACGCGTTGCGACATACTCGCTCAACGCCTCAACGTAGCTGGTGTATTCAGGCTGAGCAGTCAAATGTGTAACGTAGGTCGAGACGGCAGACAAGAATTTAGAAGCCTAAGATGTCCTATTAGAACTGTATGTGGAAGATATACCAAATTATCGACCCACCTTGTCACCTTCGAGGCTAACCTCCCTGTCGTCGGTCATGTAGATGACTTCGGCCGAGGCAATGCTGGCGATAGCAGCAATAGCAAAGGTCTTGAAATGCATGGTTACCGTGAAAGATGAATGGATCACAAACACAAGATTGGCTGGTTGGATGGTCAAGCAGAATAGCAAAAAGCCATGTGAGGCTGCGAGGGGAGCGTGAGATTTATAGGGAAATGGTCTCAGACCATGACTACTTGTGAAAACCCTTGTCTATGGCGCATGCCTTTAAATTATGGCTTAGAGCTTGTTAGTGCACATCCTCTCGTACCCGTAAACGGGAGGCCTAGTGCAGTAGCGTGTGTTGACCTGAAGGTAACGCAATACAAGGGTATGTCATATTGGCTTCACTCCAACTTACTCCGTACGCGCTGAATCTCAGTTTCTAGGCTTCCTTCTGACTAGGGTCGACTCAAAATATCCCAATAACCGGACCTGAGGTTTGAATCGTGGTTAGAAGCCGCGGTTAAGCCCACTGTGGACGGTCACCTTATCTGTCCACCCCTTTGGATTTTCCAACCCCGAAACGCGAGCGAATGACTGGGTACGAAAACGCCTTGCGGACGAGTTTCCCTGTTCAACACCAATCCGTTCTCGTCCAAGTTTGGCACCTCAGTGAAATGCTTCTCTAATACCCCTGGCGCGTGTTCAGCTTGTGCCGACAAGCCGTTAGATACGAGCAAACTACGGTTACAGGCACCAGCCGAGCCTTTCCAGTTATTCCAGTCATACGTGCCAATATACAAGAAGGATTCGCCCCCAATTTAGGCGTTCTATATCGCCAGCTCCGTGTCCCGTATTCAGACTGTAACCTAGCTGGCCCGATGGGAAGAGTGAGAAAGCGTTGCTCAAAGATTCAAACCTCCCGCGTCCAATGCTCTTGTGCAAGTGCGACTGAAACGCTTTGCCATGCGGATGCTAAGCGAATATCCAATCAAACAGAAATCTCTTGGCCTCTGCTTTTGCTCAAGAGGGCAAAGTAGTGCGCCGGATCGGGCCTACAAGGATGGGTCAGCCTTATAATAGACTACGCTAGACTGTGGCCGGTTAGTTCCTATCATGCCTTCTGCAATTGTTCCGGAGATAGTCGAGAAAATGCGAACTCCTATGTCATCACGCGAGCTCGGTCAACATATTGGAAAACTATTAGAATAGTGCGGAATCCACCCACTTGAGGGAGCCATCTCTGCGTTACGCAGGGCGAGCTACCATCTGACGAAAGAGTCGCCCTGCAAGTTATTCCCATTGGTGGGTCTTACTTCTAAGGGGGCTGCAAGCCCTACGCCTTGAACTCTATCTCGACGTCCTCATCAGCTGGACAATCATTGACCATACTTTTGTCCCCTTGAGAAACGTTTACGCAGTGACTGATAGGCATTTTCCGAAGCTACTTTTACCGAACCGGAATTTCGACTTCGAGATGACTCGAGCCCGGGCACACTGTGCAGTGAACGAAACTTCAGTGCAATGAAGAAAAATATTGATCTGCCAGATAGCCATCAACTGCGATCATGAGCTCGAAGGTCACAACTCGATTCGCAAGCTGCTAACTGCAAAGATGTCTAGTTGCACGCAGAATTTAACTTGTTTAGGATGAATGAGAAAGCGAGAATTAGTCCAAAAAGGGATCCGAAAGGCGAGACGAAAAAGGAAATCGAGTACGAAGCAATCCATACGCTGAAATTGGACATAAGAGGTCACGGACAGTCCCCTCTGAACGGACCTCATTTGGACAAAAACATGGGTACTCGGATGAGACTTTGCGCCGAACGTACTCATTATTGTGCCAATCATGGTTTAAAAAGCTCAAGTTTCATATGGATTCCCTAATATATATGGATGAAGTTATGTCTGATTCCATAGAGGGCAAGTATCAGTTCTGTCGACCAGACCTGCCGAAATTTCAATCTATGACCAAATCCAAGATGGAGAAGTCAAAACGCCATAAAGCCGACGCCAGCCCATAGCCTCAAAGATGCATTTTCATTCTATTCAGCCGAACGGTTGCGTTGCGCTCTCACAAAAACATCATCAAACCGGCCAGGCCAGCCAGCAACCCAGTTCCGACCTCGACGGTTCCTCTCGACGCAGCACCAGTGGGACTCGCCGTAGCCGTTGCTTGTGAAGGCTGGGCCGGCGTCGGTGCACTCTCCGTCACGATCCCTGAGGCCGTTCTCGACGCCGGAGACGCACTTCCACTCGAGCTTGCGGTCGCATTTGCCGGAGCGCTAGTCACAGGCTCAATGGCTGCAATGACGGCGCTGTCAAGGATCGACCCAAAGCTCGCCTGAGCACTTTTGAATTCCTTCACATCTTCAGGTAGTTCAGAGAACCATTCGGGTACGGTGGTGTAGATGGCTATCTCAGCTGAGGGTTCTGCAGGAAACGAGTATGTGGCCGTCTTGTAAAACTCTCCGAGTTCTGAGCTTATCGACATGCGGGCTTCTTGGAACGACGAGTATTCGGGTTTCGCTTCGATCGAAGACGCGACAGATGCTGCGAGGATCTGGACGCTGCGGGTCCATGATGCACCCTGCGATCATGTATTAGTTGGGATTTTACATGCGCCTCTATCTTAAGTCCGAACGGGGCATGGAAAAACCAATCCCCACGCCTCGAACGCATACTAGAAAATCGAGAACACACCTCTTTCTCATTCTTAAAACTCGGTGTGGGCAGCTTGGGTGCAGAATGTGTCATGACCACCCAGTCGGCCAGCGCAACACGAGCTCCTACCGCGGCCGCGACGAAAAGACCTTGAGCATGCATAGTGACGATTCTCGACGATTCGCAAACAAAAAGCGTCGTGTAACGAGTGGGACCAGTCTCCAATCAATCAACGAGAGACAGCCGACAGACTGGCAAATTCGAAAGAAGACAAGCCTTCAGCATAGGCATACACACACCAAGAAGAAAACCAACTTTCTCGTCAGCTCAGATCAAAGACCAAAAGATCAGGAAATCCGACAAACCCGCGGTGGGAAACCCCTCTCCTTAATAAACTAAACGAATATCACCCATCCCCCCATCTAAGCACCCTGCCCTACCCAACCCTCCCCTCCCACTCCCCTGTCAACCCGCCATAAAACACCCATATGCCTGACCCAGGGCCTCGGGAGGAAGGGAGGGGGAAAGAGCCAACGACGCAGGGACACCCGAACGAAATAATTACCCCAGTAAATGGTGATCATAAAAAATCACTACGCCGTGCCACAATGTACTCGGTATGTGAACAAAAGGAGCTAGTTCCTGGGTCACATTTTGCCCTTGTGACTTATTACGGCGACAAGAGAATAATGGACTCGCAACAAAGACGTCGTGCACGAACAGTGAGTAATTAGGTATTGGGCGCCAGTTGCAAAGCCAAAGCAGACCATAGAAATCGTCTTCAAAGCATCACGATTGGCAGGCACACAGGTCAGGGTAGGACAAGGCAAGGCATGGCTTAATTACATATGCATATGTATTATCCAACTATCAACCCACTAACCAGGGTGCATTGCACGCTCACTGGTCCAATCCCGATCGCCCCGCTGCGCTGTGATGTGATGAAGCGTAAGAGCCGCCCTTGCTTGGACCCCATCTGCTGCCCTCACGTTTCACGGCGATTTACAGCATCATAGGTTGTTTACGCTCGGTGGTGGGCTGAGATGAGATGAGATTCAGATGAAATAAAAGATACGTACGAACGGATGAACGTGCGGCCGGTGTAGATAGTAGATAATCTTCACCAAGTTCATAATAAAAGTATGTTCGTTACGTGCAAGATAAGGTAGGGCCGGGGGTGGGCTGCGGCGCGCGTATCGAGAATTTTGGCGCATATTGTTAATTTATGTTTGTATGTCATACATATATCTGTAAGTACCGTACCGGGGAGGATTGGGGGCGGGGCTGTTAGTAACGAAGAGAAAGAGAGCAATACCGACGCGGTTTTCGATTCGGTTCTCGATTCGGTTCCGGGGTATGCTTGATTGATTAGATGTTAAATATCCACCGTCTTGACGGATTGACGGAAGATAAAGCATAAAAACCATAACGGGAGTAAAAAGATAATCCGTGTTTCCTCTTTTTTTTTTAAGAGGAGTATTCCGATCTTCATTAACTATATAAAAAGAAGATGCAATGTGTGGATTTCCACTTTCCCGATTCCCCATTTCCTATTCCTGTTCCTGATCCCTAAAAAACGCCATCCCAGTCCAATTCATGAATGTGAAGATCGGTCGGCCCACTGCATGAATATCGATACAGTGAATGAAAGAAGCGGGCCGATGAATGAAACCACATGTTGTTCGCCCACTGAGAACCTTGGGACTAATGTGCATCGTGCATTGCGGAGCATAGCACAGAAGAGCCTCGTGGATACCCGCATTTCTATAGCCCGGCTAACCTCATCTCAGCGTCCAAAGCTGCGGTTTCGACGCTGGATGGGCAGCATGAATAATTCAACCCATCAACCGCATCAACTCTACAAAAACACCGCCGCAGCCCCCGCAACAGCCGCTAACGGCACACCCACAATCCCCAAGGCCCCCGTAGGCTGAGCCGCCGCATTCGACGAGCCGGTCGTAGTCATATGCCTCGTGATAACGCTCTGCAACACGCTCCTCTGGACGCCCAACTCGCTCTCCTTAAAACTGCGGGCCGCAGTCGGCAGCGCAGAGTACCAATCCGGCATACTGGTGATGGTCAGGGTCTCGGCTGGATCGGTGACTTCGACGGGGATGCTGTAGTTTCGCGCTGTTTCTACGAAGCCCTTGATCTCTGAGGCTGCGGATGATGAGGCTTCGGAGTAGCCGGAGAGGGATCGTGTCACGCCGCCCCAGGCTAGGCCGAAGTTGATGGCGACGGAGGTTGTCCAGCTTGAGGCCTGTGTAGAGGGGGTTAGTTTGGTGTTCCTCATGTCTTGCGCCTTGATGCATATTGGATTGGGGTACATTGCTCGCAGTATAGTCGTGAATGGGGCGGGAAAGGGAGAACTTGGAGTTTGACTTAGGGGCCATGACATCGGACGTATCGCGACAAGACGAGACCAGACAAGACAAGACATCCATCGTCAGCGAAAGGGGGCAATCCTTACAGCAGCAATATCCGAAAACTGAGGAATCAGACTCGTGGGGATGGGAGCTTCGGTGAGCACTATGAAATCCGCGGCGCAAAGCGAGGATGTCGCAGCGGCGACCAGGAACGACGAGAAGCGCATGACGTAAGTTTTCGATTTGGGAATTAATTCGACGTTTTCGCGCGCAAAAAAGGAATTAAAAACAAGGACTAGATTGTCCTCTGATTCGATGGGAAATTTCTCTTATTGAATTGCTGTCGTGGGAAGCAAAATCCAGGGACCACGGTGTCGGAACGATCGGAAAGTTGACCCGAAAGAAAGGGCGATTAGGAAGCCTCGTTGCAAGCAAGCAAGAGATGCAGTCAAACTCTGGTTCGGGAGGTGGGTGGAGCGAGGGTTGGGAGGGGAGAAATCGATTATGCAGGGTAACGGCGGCAGTTTAACTTCTAAATAGATTGCAAATCGGTGCTCATTGATGACATGTGGGGACGGGACAAGGACAAGAAATTGACAAGCAAACACGGCCGAACGAACGACGACGTAGACAGAGAGGCTGAGCCCCTGCTGAACCTCGTATGTTACAGGTCGCTTTTGCCGCGCTCCCTTTGCGGTGCTGAGTGACGCGCCTCTAACAACGCTAAAACGTTTCACCATCCCCAATGCCGAGCAACTTCGGTCAATCTTTGCAACACCAAGAAAAGCCCAGTAGAAAGACACATCTATCCGTGTGGAAACGTATTTCATTTTCGCGCTTGATGATTTCTTGTTTCTATACTTCGTGACATGCAATTCGCTCGTTCAAACAATAATAAGAAGAAAAAGGAAGTCTTGGGGTATCCATCCAAAAAAGCCAAAAGGTCTAACTCGGGAGTGAGAGAGAGGGAGGGAGTGAGGGAAAAGGTGGGAAAAGAGGTCGGAGCATTCTCGACGACCAAAAAACCAACTCCATCTCTCTCTACAGCATAACAGCAGCAAACCCAACCGCAACAGCAAGCGCCACACTAGCCCTAAACCCCAACAAACTCATCGACCCAGCTCCACTCTCCTCCGCAGCATCCTCCCAAACATCCACAATCTCATTCTCCAAATCCTCCTTCTCCTTCCTAATATTCGACGGTATGGCCGAATACCACGATGGTACCGTAGTATAGACCGCTATACTCAGCGCATTCGTAGCCTCGGCGGGAACGCTGACAGTCGCTGTGGCAGCCCAGTCGCGAACTTCTTGTTGTACTGACGTCCATTTATCGAGGCCATCCCAATCCTTGAGTTTGTCCTCGAAGCGTTCGCTTACGTCTTCATTCCATTCGAGGAACTAATCGTACAATGTTAGTCATGCGTCTAAGTGTAGTTTTGGTGATGACTTGATTCTTACCTCGTCGTAATCCCCTTCGTCGTTGACTTCTGGTACTCCGGTGACTTCTGGTAGGGAGGTGATGATTAGGAATTCTGCCTTGACGACGGCGAAACTGCATGCAGCAGCGACGAGGACCGATGTGAAGTGCATGTTCAGAGAATGGTAGCGTAGGGCTGTGGAACGTTGAAGCTAGACCGAAATACTGGGCTTCGTCGACAATAGTGATGGATCCAAAAGGCTTCCGAAAACGCGCTGGAGATTTTCTGTGTAGTTGTATGTAGGTGGGAAAACTGGTCTTTGACACTCGATGCAATGAAGCTATTCACAATCTCCCAAACCCCAAGCGGCGTTCCTCCCCTTCTTATATCCACATCCCCAACTCCTTCCACGTTCCTGCAGAAGAGATGAGAATAGCACCAGTCTCGCCGCTACCCATAGTCAAGCAAGCCAAGCCCATTTCATGCCCGCGCCGCAATCTCGCCCAATGTACATACTCGCTGGAACGAATCCTACAACTAGGTCCGTGCTTTTCTATCGTGAAACTCGGGGTTCGTTGACCATGGAATGTAGAGGAGTGGATTCATGGTCTTTTTGAATGCGTTTCTCGCCTTCGACATCGCGCAAATCATTTATAGGTACAGGCACTCCATACATACATATCTACAACATCAAGTTTATCAAGAAAATCCCATACCATACACCTCCTCATCAACAATTACTCCGCGCCCTTGAGCCACATACCTCAAATCTCCCCATAATCACTACGTCCGTAGCAGCCCCCAAAACAGCCTATCCTGACCGACGAGGCTCACCAAGCCAAGACCGGGCGAGTGTGAGGCTGTACCTACCCTACTATCAGGTATTCAGCTCCGCGAGGACGTGCGGCGCAGGGGTTAGATCCCTCGAGGCGGTGCGGTGCGGCCGGGCCACACATGACTTGATAGATTAAAGTATGTTTATCGTAGATTTCTCGGGCATGTGCACGTGCGTGATTTGCTGATGGGATTATCTGATCCTTTGAAGGTGGACCTTGAAACGGAGCAAGCGGTGAGGAAGTGGCAGCAGAGCAGAGGGTTAGGTTCCAGGCAGGCGTGAAGACCTGCAAGGCCCAGTGCACGTGGCTGAAGGAGGCGAGGGTATGGGAAAGGCACTTGTAAAGTCTGGGTCCTTCGATATTAGATGTTCGGAGCACGCGAGAAGAGCTGGGGTGGGATGGCATGCGAGAGTAAGCGGATTCCTGACGAGGATGTTTGAAGTGATCTTGTGGTTGATGGTGGTACCTTTGGACTGTTGTGAGGATAGGAAATGGGCTTTATGGTAGCAAATTGTAGATGAATGGGGATTATTTGCGATAGAGTATTTGCAATAGCAAGTCAGTAAACCTCAACATCAAGCCAATAAACTAAGTAGTATCGCTGAAGACCCGGCGAAACGTTCGCATTCAACTTTCCACAAGATCCCATATCTCGACAGCGACGGACACAGCACTAAATCCATCACAAGATCCTCTTCGTCGCAAGGCAAGCCCTTGGGCCTCGTTCCAAGATACTTCACACCAGCCGCACGCACGAGAAATTCCGGCCCCCAATTCGAAGCTGTGCTATGTGTGGATGGGTTAATATTGAAACCCGCCACAAGGTGCATGTATGTATGTATGACTAAACCTCGTATATTGTCAATATTTGTTGCTTATACTGTGGTCATTTGAGATGGTACGCCTTAGTAGATGGGAATGGGTCGTTCATTTGATGTGAGGACTTCATCTGCAGAAAATACTCGTGACTTAGGTACGTATGAGACACTCAGATACAATACTTGACTTGATCACAAGACCGAGAAGTAAAGGAGAAACATGCAGTCAAGGCAAGCTTATCGCATGAACAGCCAAGTGGCGTAGCTCCGGTACATACTTGGAAACAACGCCCTCTAGACCATGCTTTTAGCATATGAGAGAACTCCAGCGACATGCATTTAAGAAGTTGGGAACCGATAGGAGAACAACGTGGATGGGAAATAGAGATCGCTATGCGCTTCAAAGTTCAGATTCAGGCAACACAATCTATTCCCAATAGTAGCTCCACATATCAAGGCCCATAAACTCATCCGCATACGCTTTTGCCTTACTCTCGCCGCCCGCGCCCGCTGCCACGATGAGTGGTAGAAAATGTTCCGCCCCGCCACGAGGATGCATCTCGTAGGCACCCTTCCACAAACGCCATGCATCGAACTTCTTGGCGCGTTCTTCTGGGTCTGCGGTTTGTACTGCCTCGGTGACCTGACGACTCCATTCCTTGTTTAGGCTCTTGAAGCTGGATGTCCCGACTGCGCCGTTGAATAGGGCGCCTAGGTTGTGGAGGGAGGCGAAGCCGGATCCTACAATGGCAATGTTTTGGCTGCGGAGTTTGGAAAGGGCGCGACCATATTTGAAGTGTGTGGCAGGATCTTCAGAGCGAAGGACGGAGATCTGAACTACAGGAATCGTTGCGGCGGGATGGATAAGGATCATAGGGACGAAGAGGCCGTGGTCCCACCCTAGACGTCATTGTCAGATCAATATCTTAGAACCTAGATGGACCCAACTAACCTCGCTTTGTGTCCCTCTTGGATTCAAGCCCTGCTTCTTTGAGAGCATCTTCAACCAGCGCCGCAACTTCAGGGCTACCAGGAGCGTTGTATTTGATCTGATAAGTTTCCTCCGGAAACCCATAATAATCATAGTACAAGTCATGCTTCGCTGCGCTTGATATCGTCGGTACGTTCGTTGACCAATGCGCAGTAACTAGCACAATCGCTTGAGGTTGTTCTGGAGTTCCAAGCTTCAGAATTTCCGGCACCCGCGTGGAGAGAGACTTTGCAATGTTGGCCTGTCGAGGGTCACCCATAAGTGGTGCTGGCCCTCCACCGTGTGAGAGGGCGATGACGGGAGCAACTCGAGACATATTGGTCTTCTGTGAAGCGTAGAAAGATAGAGGAAATTGCTGGATTCCTAGGAGGGGATTTGAAGTGTAGTTCTGCTCTGCACGTATTCGTGGAAGCGTGGATAACTGGGCAATGAGCAAAGAGGCTCGCTTTAATCTCATGTTCCGTATAGGAAAAGACAGTTAGGTAGTTCTACACCCATTTTGACAGAAGTTTCCAGCCTGCGGCAATTGCGAGACGCGAGAGCATGCTGTTGTTTGTAAGAAGCTCCACGGGTGCGGAATTTCGGCCGTCGCTATTGGGAATTACGGATCGGGAGATGCCCATCCGAATAGCCCCCACTTGCCTATAGTGGCACGTAATTGGTCAGCAAACATACATAATTCTACTTCATACCTTTGGATATTTGAAGCGGACATAAGAAATAGAAGCTAAACTAGAATTGCCACAGCTTGCCTTTAACTTCAATCAGGCTTACACCAGCTACTTTACCAATCTAGGACGATGACAACATATGCCCACGAAACAAGCCAAGAGTAAAGTTGATGTATTGAGTAGCCTATGTATGTTTAAGGGCTACAATAACCTCCCCAAAGCATTCACAGAAGATCATGCGTCTGGGTATAGATAGCCGCAAGAAACCTCTTATTCAAGGAATGTGCGCTATCGAGACGAAAGCAACGCCCAATCCAACACTTCATATCGTGAAATGCGGTATCGTGCGTAGACAATACCAGTACGTAGGAAACCAGAAACCATTTTCCCCAGCATTTCGACCAAGGAATGGGAGAAATAAAGAGATGAAGGGATTGTGCCTAAGCCATGTCCTCTCCACCGCCCTCATTGCCTGTGGTCCGGATGTTAGTATTCCGATCGGACGAATACTGACGCACAACAATCGAGAATAACTTACCTGCGGTATCGCTGACCTCTGAATCTTCCTGCTTGACTGCTGGCTTCTCGGTCTTGGTCTTCTTGCTACGGCCCTTCCCTCGGGCGGGGGCTTTCTTCTTGACCTCCTGCGGACTATCCTCTCCTTCGGCGTCTGGTGGAGTCTCGGAGGCCTTGCGCTTCTTGGACGCATTGGCCTTGGTTGCAGTGGCATCCTCGGGCGTCTTGGACTTCTCGTCGTCGCCATTCATACCGAGGAAAGTAGCAAAGGACTTGTGGGCTCCAGCAGCCTTCCTCTTGACCGGAGGCCACATCTTCTTGAGAGAGCCGTTGGTGTTGCCGGAAAGAGAAGCCATCAGATCGTAGTCATACTATAGCAGAGTGCTGTCAGTATGAAACTGCATGGACTGGTTCCTTACAAGACGGATATCCTGTAGTTTGCATAGGTACACCTCTGAACTTACCTTGTCCATCCCAATCGAGGCAACATAGGCCGCAGCCAACAATTTTGTCTCGCGGATATTGAAGCCCGTGATGGCGTTCGTGTCTGCGCCGGCAGTGGACTCGTTGTCTTTCTTGGGGGGCATTTTGAATTGATTGAGAGCTGGCGTCGGGAGCTTCAGATATTTGAGAATATAGGATGATGTTTGGAGTGGAAATGTTGGAGTGGAAGAGGAAATGGTGACTTAAGAAGAGATGGCCCTCTTTTTTCAAGCGAGAGCAGACTCGAGAAGTCGAGGTGAAAGACGCGCCAAACTTCGACGAGGTGAGTCTACAGCGACCTAACAGTGAATGGCTCGAGTGGACGGTGATGAGTAGACCCATTGTGCCCCGGAAGAGGCATCTTCACTTCACGTTTCTCTTGTTCGACGTCATGCTCTTTCTCTCACCTCTGAGATTAACTGGCTTATCAAAGCTGTCCACTTTCAGTCTATGCATTCTGGGCAAGACTTTGTACAAACATAGGCTTCGATATCCCTCTTCTCGGGGCATGAAATTGGAATGTCATACTCTCCCGGAAATCGAAGTGAGAAAGTGACATCTCACTATTTATCAAGTGCAGAATGTGGCGGGCGTTGTGGCACCAATACGGATAGCGGGATGCAATGACGATCACATTGAGGGCGAATGACTGAACAGGGCATGAAGTAAGGCACAGGCAGCTTTCTCTGAACCCACATGAATGTAACGGTTGATGTCGTAGAGCAGAAAAGAAATATCTGGACACGCTACCGCAACGTCCACAAAAGCTCCTGGTGTCTCGTTCCTAGAGAAACAGGTCTAGTCGGCCCAAAGAAAAGGCTCGTATTCGGTGGGTGATTACGTCGGAGTAACCCGAGGAAAGCACATGAAAGACAAATAGAGGGCAGAGAGATCAGGTCACGCAAAAGAAGATGGACGGCTGAAGCATATCGGAAATGCGAAGGGCTACTTCTCGACGTCTCGGATCCTCGCCGCCATTTCTTCCGCATCGTCTTGACACCTAATCCCCCCCCTCCAATACTTTCCCATTAGCTTTTTCGATAATGCTGTGAAGCGCTGCTCCTACTTTGAATACGCCACCATCATGCCGTCAAACCCATCGCAACCCGTCTTTCCCCTTGATATCTGCAACTGCTACTCTTCGTCGCCGACCTACTCAACCCCATCCGTGCCGCAAATATACGCCCCTGGAACCCCCAGTCGTCTTCTCGACACCTCTCCAATCCCACCCTGGCATTCTTTCCTGCTTTTTGCTTTTTGCGCTCAGCTGTCGGTTGACTTCCCAACATCGTACCACTTCTCTGCTCCTCAAAGCAACCGATGGTGTCCCTCGTCTCTGCTCTGCTGGCAACCATCAATGGTATTGGGTTCCCTTGCCATGGGAACACCGAACGCATCGCATCGCAGGGCATCGCATCATAATCTGAGAGCGCGCAGTGCAGGCAGCCGTCCAGACCGGACGAGACCAGAGGTGAAGATGACGGAGATTTTTTTTTGGTGAGGTGATGTGAAGCAGAGCGGACAGGGCCAAGACAGGGCAGAGCAGGGCCAAGGATGTTGGAGAATAGGCCGGCCAAAGATAGATGCTTGATCTGCTTATGCCAACTAGTTTGATGGGCGGGTCTTTGTCGCTTTGGATGAAATGTTGGAGGGGAATTAGACCGAGTTACGCATGGACGGAGGGGATGGGGGATGGGGGATGGGGAGAATGGTGAATGCTTGCACTCGAGTGACTAGCCGCGTCTACCAAACACAACAAGATGCAATCCCAATCCCAATCCAATCCCTTCTACCCGTTCGTCCAACCATTCGACAACCCGTTAGAGCCGTGCCAGGAAGGCCCAAGATGGGAGCTCTCTTCGGACGGTCGGGTTCGCAATGTCGCAGCGGGGCGTAGCACAGGACGGGCAAATGAGCATCCATGACCCAGAAAGGTGGGGGACAAAGAGGGAGGGCGAGAGTGAGAATTGAGGAGAGTAGCTGGAGTGCATGGTGAATGTGGAGATTATATTCGACTGGCAAGTCTTGCGGGCGCCTGTTTTAGGCGCAGTGCAGGTACACCAGGCGAACGGGGATGAGAAGCCGGGCCCGCAGGGGATGCAGGCGACGACAGGGAAAGCGAGCGAGCAGGCAGGCAGGGTAAGAAGGGATATGCTTTTCGCATCAAGATGGCCTCAGAGGAGATCGTCTCGCGGACGGATGAAGCCGTGGTGTGGGTGGAGTTGAGTTGATGGGGGGGACTACAAGGCAGGCCTGGGGTATCCGCGAGTTGTTACCAGTTACCGCTGCTTGTGCGGGTACCTACTAACAGAGGAGTATACCTAGGTAATAGTGGGTAGTGTACGGTACGCAGTGACAGGCTCGACAGGATCGACAGGCTCGACAGGCTCGACAGGCTCGACAGGCTCGACAGGCTCGACAGGCTCGACAGGCTCGACAGGCTGGAAGGGCTCGGCAGGGCTCCAAAAGGGCCCAGACAGTCGAGACAGGCCGCATCCGCTCCACACAAGACCCGCCCTGGGGGTGCCTGGATGCTCATCAGACCCGCTGTTTTTCCACCCACTACGCCAGAAGGAAAAAAAAAACGAAGCAATTTTTTGATACTCGCCCGTCCGCCAGCCAGCCAGCCTGCAACGTCTGCTAGTAGTCTAGTCACTGCACTCTGCACTCTGCACTCTGCACTCTGCACTCTGCACTCTCTCCTGGCCCCGGCCCTGCACAGCTATATCCCTTCGCTGCTGCCCACCCCTCCTTCCACCGAACCCCCCACGCGACCCTGTTCATCAATCATCAATCACTCTCCTCCCTCAACTTCCTCACGCGTCGTTCCCCAAGAGGAAGCTCCAGCGCTATCCTTCTCTTCTTCATAGTACTACCACCACCTTCGTACGCCCTCGCACCCTCTTCACCATCTTTAAAAGAGCTGCAAGAACTCCCCTCGAGTCTCCTCCTTCGCTACCCCTCCACTCGCTCCGCACCTGAAGTCTGTGTGCTTCAACCTCCCCCACCGCCATGGCTGCACCACATCCGACCTTGTCCCTCTCCTATCGCCAGCGCGCCTCTCACCCCTCCACAGGCGCCCTAGCCTCATACCTCTTGCGCCTCGTCTCAATCAAGAAAACAAACCTCTGCTTGTCCGCCGATGTCGATTCCGCCGCCGAGCTACTCGCTCTCGCCGAAGAGGTCGGAGACTCAATATGCATACTCAAGACACACTGCGATATTGTCAACGACTGGACCGAGAGGACCGCAAAGGCCCTCAAAGAAATCGCTCGTAGGAAGTTTTTCATAGTCTTCGAAGACCGCAAGTTTGCCGATATTGGAGGTATGATCTTCCCGTCCTTTACTGTTCTAGACCCAGTGCCTGGGCTACGCTGCACCTCACTTTTGGACCCTGAATATCCCTCCAACAAAGTTTGCGCCGCCCTGCAGCTTCACCCCCAATCAATTGCACAGATCTAGAAGCTAACGCCGCCCTTGGATAGGCACCGTCCAGAAACAATACACCGGCGGCTATCATCGCATCGCGACGTGGGCAGAAATCACGAACGCACACATTCTCCCCGGCCCAGCCATTGTGACCGCCCTGCACCAGGCTGCGGACAAGACCATTGCCAAATACAACACCGCCGTTCACACTGAGATTTCTGCGGCACCCGCCCCACCGGTAATTGACGGCGAGGATGAAGACGACGCCACGAATGGAGACTACGCCATCGAATCCCCTATCGAGATGGAGGGCTCTGACGAGCGGAGATTGAGCACCAAGGCCATGGATCGGAAACACAGTGTGGTGAGCATAAGCACAACAATTTCCACCAGGACCGAGAGCATATCTCCGCGCCCAGACCCCGACTTTCATCCCGATGAAGCCTTCGCCATAGACACTGCGACCCTTCTTTCGCGCCTCGGCGAAGTGCCCTTCCTCCGATCTCTGCTTTTGCTTGCGGAGATGAGCTCCGAAGGACACCTACTTACCCCTGAGTACTCCCGAAAATGTGTCGAGATTGCGAGGCAGAATCGAGAGTTTGTCATGGGTTTCATCGCACAGCGAGGCTTGAACACAGAGGCGGAGGACAACTTCTTGACCATGACACCTGGCTGCCAATTGCCTCCCCCTGGACAGGAGGGTAAGAAGCTTGGGGATGGTTTGGGTCAGCAATACAACACCCCCAGGAAGCTCATATTCGAACAGGGTTGCGATATCATCATCGTTGGCAGGGGCATAGTCAACGCGCCAAATCGACAGCAAGAAGCCGAGCGTTACAGGCTTGAAGGTTGGCAGGCGTATGAGGAGCGAGTAGGGGTCAAGAAGGGGTAGATCATATCCTCCCCAATATTCTAAACCCTTATTCTTAACCCTTCGCTTTGGAGCTAATCAGGTTGCATTCAGGTTTGCCACTGCAGACTACTCGTTCCTGGTCTGGTCCAGACTCGACAGGGATTCGCATTACCAGTAGCTGCGTAAAAGAGACAGACGATCGACTCCATCGGAAGGGACGGGGAGTTCTACAATTGACTGCATTTAGTCGATAAGGGGTATTCTCTAGAATGCATTCCATGGCGTCGGCATAGGCGCAGGCGGTCACACCATATGGCGTTGTGAATTAGCGAGGGTCTCTACCATCTCCTAGCGAAATCATCAATCTAGCAAACGATGGGACGTCTCAACTTTAGGTAATGGGCAGGGCCACAACTGGAGTTTTAAACAGGGTGAGACCGGGTTAGGTAGGAATGGGCCGGCAAGGTCTGCAGTGGATTTACATCGCATCGGAGGATTACAATATGCATACATAGGAGTGAAACGAAGACACCACAAATGCATAGCAGGGCAGTCAAGGGATCTCAGGGCGGAATGTAATTGCTTGTAAGCATTTGTTCGAAATAGCGAATGGATGGAAATATCTCTAATAACTTTGCGCTTCCTGTTCCTTCCCGGCCTTTGTGAAAAGTGGGTGCCATATTAGATACACTACGCCTGGCTACGATATTATTCACCGATGTGTCCTGGTGGCATAAGCAGACTAAGCCCAACAGGACAGAAAGGATTCCAAGTACAGGATAGCAGAAGAAGGAATACCAGGGATAAAAAAGAAATAGTATGGAATGGTGGTATATACATACGGGTACGTACATACATGCATACATACATGCATGAATGAGCCCGTTGTTCGTCATCAATCAATCAATCAATCAGTGGTGGTCATGACATCTACTTTCCCTCCTTCTTCCTTAATCCCATCCAACCCGAATACAAGAAACACGCCATCTACCTACCAACCAACCAACCAACTCAATCTTAAGATTTCCCAGTAATAGGCCTAACGCCATACCATCCAATAACCGCCATTCCCAAAAACGCAGCCAGACAACTAAACACCAACGCCACGATTCCTCTAGGTGTGAATCCTGCGGGGAGTTTACCGGGGGATTTGAATTGGCCGTCGAGGTTTAATAGGTCTTGTGTGTTGCCTGCTGCGTTGCCGGCTGTGGGCACTGGTGGGGAGGCGGCGTTGCATGCTGAGAAGTGGTCGGTGGGGATTTTGGAGGAGAGTTGTTTTTGAAGGGAGAGGGGCGATTCGATTATTGTTGCTAGGAGGCCTGAGGCTACGTGCCTATGGGGAGAAAGGGGGGTTAGCTTTGTTTGGGGGTTTTGGGGGCGTGGGTCGTGGGCTGGGAGTGTGGGAGTGTAGGAGTTTGGGAATGTTGGAGGAGAAGATGGAGGGATGGATGAATGTATGCATGTATGGATGGATGGGGGGAGGGTTGGAAGGATCTTAAGGGGGGTAGGGAGGTGGGTTGGTGAGAAGTACAACATGATGGAAGTAAAAGGATCGGATGGATTGAACTTAGGGGTCAAATGGGCAACTTGGGCAACTTAGGCGCGCATTGAAGAAGTAAGAAATCATGGCGGAGAGGAAGAAAGAAAAACGACTCACCATTCGATGTGGCAGTGGAATAGCCAGACACCAGGGTTGTCGGCCTTGAATCGGAGCACAATGTTGCCATTCGGGTTCACGAGTACCGTGTCGCGGCGCATGGGCGTCTTGGGGAAATCCTCGTGGTTGTTGGCGTCGTAGAAGCCCGCTTCCTCCTCGCTGCGGTACACGACTTGGAAGGCGTGCCCGTGGAGATGGAATGGATGCCTGGGAAATGCGAGTTAGTTTAGGTGCTGCATAAATGCATCAATGGTTTTTTTGAGGTGGCAACTTACTTTCCGGGGTCGTCGTTGTTCAGGACAATTTCGACGACTTCATTCTCTTTCAAAATGAACTGATTGGTGTTTGCGCCATAGATGGCTGGATTGGTGGCGTTTTCGCCCGTCGACAGGACGGTGTAAAGTGTCGGCACCTTAGGGCGAACATAGGTAACGTCGTTGAAGAAGGCGCTGTGAAAAGTGTCAGTCACGTGTCCGGCGCATTTCATTGGATTGGAGCCATAACTAGGATGTGGGGAGAGATAAGATCAAATCATATCATATCTCTGCTCCCGGTGCAGATCATCAAAGCGGGATAGGAACAGGTCCAGACTCACTAGTTGGCTCCATCGTCTAAATTGTCCATCTTTAGATCCAGCTGGATGGTGTGATCCACCTTGTCATAGATCTCCTCCCCGTCCTCAGGCACCAGGGTGAAATCATCAAATGGCTCGAACTCGGCGACATCCTTCGCCGCAGGCTTGTCCTTCTTATCGTCGTATACCAGCCAGCCTGTAACATTGGAGTTCAGACCATCGGGGATAACGTCGAACAGGTCCTAAGCATTGATAGTCAGCACTAGTGATGGACTAGGAGAATTGGTTGGGCATGGCAAAAGCTTAAAGCTGGACAGGAATCTGTATGCGTGCCGTATGCGGGGTAGATTGATAGCAGAAATCAAATCATCGCTCACCTCGTCCATGCTTCCAACAAAAGCAAAGTTCTCGCTGGTGCTGTTCTTGGTCGTGATAAGCACGCTGTAGCGTTGCGCCGCCGTCATGTAGATCATCTCGGCTTCCTTGGGCTCAGTATAGACGCCGTCAACCTCAACGATCTGCATGGTGTGGCCCTCAAACCACACATACTGGGCCGCGAAGGCGCCCATGTTAATCATGCGGAAGAGATACGTCTTCCCAGGCTCGACTTTGATGCCGAGATCCTGCGTCTCGTTGACAAGGTTAGAGTTCGGCACTGGCTCTGCACCTGATGGGTTTGAGATGCTGATGAAGCCGGCGAGGAGATCGTTCATCAAATCATGATACCAGTCAGAGAAGGTAAGAACAATCTCCTCATCGTAGAGGTCCTTGTGTGGAGACTCTGGATCGTGGATGATCAAGGGTCCACGCAGACCATCGGGGTATTGACCCTTGGAGTGGGAGTGGTACCAGTATGTTCCTGGTTGGTCGAGCTATGGCAAGTCAGTATTCCCAAGTCCAGCATAAGTGTCGATGGAGTAAATACATACTGTAAAGTTGTAGGTGAATGAGCTCCCGGGAGGAATGCCGCATTGTGTAACACTCACAGGGCCGTCCATATGGTTGGTCCCATTCATGTACAAACCGTGAAAATGCAGACTTGTCGACTCGTTTCCCAGAGAGTTCTTGACATTGACGATGATTCGGTCACCAATGGTTCCCTCGATTGTCGGAATGGGCCATTTTCCGTTGATGCCAATGACTGGGCGAGTCTCAGCACCATCTGGATTTGCATGGACCCAGCCAATGTCGAAGTCGTAGGTTTTGGTGGCAGCATTGGCCAGCGAGCTGAGCAGAGCCAGCGGTACAAGGAAGCTTGACAATGATATGGCCATGATGAAAGAGGTTGAAGGCACCAAAGGCCTTCCAAGCGGGGCAGGGTAAATATATCAACAAGGGGGCGCACACACACACAGAGAAAGGTACTGCCAGAGGTAGCGAAACTGCCTGCACCTACGCGCACACGAGGGGAGGGTGGGGACAGAGGAGCAGGAGCAGCGATGGAAAAGATTAGATTGATAAGTTGATCAAGGTCCAGACATATGTAAGTCGATCAAGACTAAGGAAAAAAGATCTGATAACGCCTCGTACAGAAGCCAGTGAAAATCATAGGCTAGCGCGGGCATGCGGTGCCGAAGTTCGGCAAGCGAGTATCTGATCATCTGGTGACCTAGACGACAAATTTTCGTGTTTCGGCGACCCAAACACGAGCAGGGACCCTCCGGGGTGTGTCAGAGGCGGGTGAATAGAGCCCTTGTTGGTGCAGATATCAACGGATCGACCTGTTGCAGGCGCGGGAAATTGGTCATGAGAGGCGAAAAAACGCGGACGATGAAACGAATACGGGCAGCCTGTGGAGGGCAATTGGCACAAGTGGGAAAAGAGAAAAGTGAAAAGCAACAACAACACTCTGTGGCTGCGAATTGGCTGCGTAGTCTGACGGTGGGTCGTTGTTAGGCGGGATTTTTTATCAGGCCATCTGATAATCGGTCAAAGTTTATCGCATCAAGGGTTTCCAGACGGATCTGCTGCAGCCCAGGGTAGGCGAAGGCTTGGGGAGGCTTGCAGAGGCGTCCACAGCAGCGAGAGAACGAAAGAAGGCGTTGCGCCAAAGAGCCGGAGGGAGCTTAGTCGCCTACAAAAAGTCTTGATCAGCAGCGTCTAGCTTGGCGATGGAGCTTGTGCGATATCTTGTTCGCGATCGCCTCTCGCGCTTTGGCGAAGCATCAAGGGTCCAAAAAGCGAACCAAATGCCCAACGGCTCCTCGTTACGGACACGCCATGGATCCCGCCATGGTGCTCCCACATATCCAGACCTGCTAGACCTCGTTCTTGACAAGCCTTCGTCTCTGCCACTGGCTGTCTTCATGAGCGCCATCGGAGGAGTCGAGAGTTTCTTCACATCTGTATTCGGTCCGCCCATTCGTATTGGGTTGATCACCCCACTCCACAAACCTTGTACCATTTCATGTGGCACAAGTTTCTACTCCCGTTTTTGCCGAATTGCGGCCCTAGCTCCTTGCATGTATGCGAGCGGTCTCTGAACGCGAATGGTCCCTCGTTGTTGGTCGGCCGGGCGCGCGCAGAGATTATCTCTGATTAGATCCGAATCTGATAAATGTCTTCCCTCCCTCCCGTCCTGAAGAGCTACCCCTCGACGTCCACCGCATAGCAAGGGACTTTATCAGATTCCATCTTTGTCCAACTCTTGTGCCTTGTAAATTTCCCACGTCTCCTGCTGCGAAAATGCCAAACGTCTTCGCGGTCCCCGGTACGTTCCTTCTATCTCCAGCCAATCAATTGAATCTATTGCCGACTCCGTCTCTGTTCTTGTCGCACATGTGCTGAATAATCTTAGTATTCTTCATCTGCTTTCGAGAGTGTCTCGAGACCAGTATCATCGTCTCTGTGCTCCTAGCCTTTTTGAAGCAGACCTTGGAGCCAGAGAAAGATGCCACAGTGCGGAAGAGGCTAGTTAGACAGGTAAGTTGAGCGCCACCCACTCGTGCTTTCCCTCTCTTACGCTTCTCTCAGGTCTGGTGGGGAGTAGGCCTCGGTTTATTTATATGCATTGCTATTGGTGCCGGTGTAATCGGTGCCTTCTACACTGCTGGCAAGAACACCTTTGAGAGTGCCGAGTATGTTTGGGAGGGTGTCTTTGGCATCGTGGCTTCCATAATTATCACCATAATGGGTGCTGCTTTGTTGCGTGTGAGCAAGCTTCAAGACAAGTGGCGTGTCAAGATTGCCAAGGTCATGGAGTCAAAGGACTCATCTCCTCTGCCTCTCAAGGGTCGCATGAAGAGGTGGGCAGAGAAGTACGCCATGTTCTTGCTACCATTCGTCACCGTTCTTCGAGAAGGCATTGAAGCCGTACTGTAAGTCATTCTGGCAAGTTCCCTGAACGTGGCTGACTCGATTTGCCAGCTTCATTGCCGGTGTTGGATTGGGTCTGCCGGCTACATCTTTCCCTTTGGCTGTCATCTGTGGCCTTCTTGCAGGTATTGTCATCGGTTATCTAATTTATGCGTGAGTCCTGATACTATTCTCTATTGTGCGGAGGGATCCAACTGACACATATTTAGTGGGGGCAATCGCACATCTTTGCAAATCTTTTTGGTAGTATCGACTTGCTTCTTATACCTCGTAGCTGCTGGCCTATTCTCCAAGGGAGTATGGAACCTCGAGACCAATAAGGTACCAAACATCTCTCCCCTTTTTATGCAGCATCATGACTAACAACATGTAGTATGTCAAGCTTGCCGGCGAAGGAGCCGTGGAAGCCGGAGCTGGACCTGGTTCTTACGATGTCCGCGACTACGTTTGGCATGTCAATGTAGGAGTAATTCAATACGCTCTCTATTCCCCCGCTGACTGGTAATAGTGCTGCAGCCCTGGTGAGAATGGTGACGGTGGGTGGGGTATCTTCAACTCCTTGTTCGGTTGGCAGAATACTGCTACCTATGGCTCCGTCATCTCTTACAACCTGTACTGGCTTGTTGTCATCGTCGGTTTCCTTTTGTTGGCTTACAAGGAGAAGAATGGTCATTGGCCCCTGATGAAGGCATCGGCTGAGGCCCAACGAGCCCATAGTGAGTCAAGCAGCGATCGTGAGCAAGCCGACCCTGAGAAGCACCGTGGTGCTGCCTCATCCGCTGTCCGCGAGGTACCACATTAAGTCACTGCAGTATGGAGATGCTTTTTTGTTACCGATGAGTACACCTGCATCCTGGTATGCTCTCTCGGGATACAGCGTTAGGACCGGTCACAGTCAGCACGGCTACTACGCTACATTACGTGTAAATATTCGTCGAGATGTGTAACGTTCGTTTCATTGTGGTGGAATAGTTGAAGGATATGAGAACCAGTGAAGAGGTCGCTGTAGGTTATGTCATATATAGTGCTGCTCCATAGACTGATTGTTTAAGAACGCCTGGGGGCTAGCCGATTTCGTAGGACAAGTAGAGCATGAAATATGGAGCTTTCGCAAGTCATTCACTAGCTAGCAATACTGAATAAAAAAAAGTTCAGATAATGATTCAGAGACAAGCCAGAATCCGCCTTACCTGTGTTGACGAAATGAAACGGCCTGGTGGGACGCTCCCATTGGCCAAAGAGACCCATTGCTGCTGCGCCCTGGTGGCGCCCCCACAGCCGAGAAGGCAGAAGGCAAGCTCCGCCTCAACCTCCTCCGACCCTTTGCAATCACTATCCCAACACCAACATTTGCGTTCACTGCACATACTCCTGAACATGGCTTGGCCATACCCGTGAATTCAGACGCTTGAGCACTGCCGCCCTAAGGCGACTTTCACACAATACTGAAATCATGTCGGAAGAATTCGACCCTATCATCATCGCCCCAAACGGGGATCTTATCCTCGAAGTCTGCCAGGAGGAGGGGAGCCAACAATTCCAGTACCGTGTGGACTCTCAAGTGCTTCGGCAGACATCGCGGTATTTCGATAATCTCCTCAGTGATCGCTTCAGTGAGGGTCAAAAACTGTCAGCAGCGCTTGAAGCACTGAAGCTTGCAGGTCACTCAAATGTTGCAGATGCCCCCGCCGATGTCCTCCCTAGAATCTCCATAATTAACGTGGGGAGAATATCCAAAGTATCTAGCATTCAAAATTTGACTGCTGACTTCCTTCGAGCCCTCCACAGACAAGATCTGTCGTCGAATCCTATAGTAGCCAATTTTGCGAATCTGTCCGTAGTAGCCGACCGCTTCGATGCACTCCCCCATTTCTCGAGATATGTTCAGAGGAAGAAATATCTGCACACGATCGACGCAAAGTCTAGAAAATCTACCACCACCTTGTCGGAAGAGCGCGTTCGACAAAAGTTGTTGATAGGACTACAATGTGATCATCCGCCTTGGGTCACGAAATACTCTAAGCACCTGATTTTGCGAGATTCAACACAGTGGAGGCCTGGCGTCGAAGAAGATGAGGCCCTGGCTTTATGGTGGGATATGCCAAATGGGGTAGAAGGTGTGCTATATCAGCCCTTATCCATGAGCAATGGAGCTGACAGGCAGCAGATGAGATGATTCAACGGCGAGAGTACATTCTCGAAGCTGTGGATTCGATTCAAGCCCATTTTCTCAAGCTATATACCTCTGGAGAGAGACAGTGCAAATTAGGGTATGACTCCTCCGTTCAGTGTGATTCATTTCAGCTCGGCGAAATGGTTCGTTTCTTTTCAAAGCTCGGGACCCTGCGATTACAGGGAACAATATACGACAGCACCGAACCCACACATTATCTTGGAGACATCGATCGCTTGATAGAGTCGCTCCGGCAATGCTCTTCCTATCAAATTGACCGCAACCATGCACATTGTGGCTTAAGAGTAAGGCTTTTACCTTTGCTGGATTTAATACAAAATCAACTCAGCTTGGACACGGGAAGTCTGGACATAGGTATTTGCGCCGATTGTTGGAATCACAGCAGATCCTTATATGCCTGGTCAACGGCAAAGAGGCCGGTCTTATGGGCTCAGACTAGATCCGTGAATGGTAACCGAACACTTGCATCTGCCTTTACCAAGCGAGGACATCAAAGAACGCCCAGTAGCTGCCTTCACAGGCACATCGTGGTGAGGGATATGTTCATGGCCGTTCAAAGAGATTGGACGGCTAGGGACGCCTATTGATGGCGGGACAGGTGGTGGTCTCAAAGCAGGGCGCATTCTTATCACCGGTTCTTGATAGTGTCCTCAGAAAATAGCCTGCAGCCTCATGGGAAGGCTGTTTGTGCCATTACCGGTGTATGGGGACAGCCCTATGCGAGTAATAGCTGCATACCAGGCATACCAGGCATCTCATTTAGCGTTGCCCTAAAAGTATACCACAGCCGAATAGTCTTGAGTAGTTTGTTTGTAGCAGATTCACGTATGAAAGCCCTGCGGTTCACCTAACATCGCTATTGGGGTCTGTCAAGCCAACAACGGCCATCGATATTGCCCCCTGATAAACGCCTTGTACGGCTTTCAACGTATCGAAGGGGATATTCGATACGACTTGCCAGCATTCACATAAAGCGCAATAGTACCTTTGTCCTGGCCACAAGTAGCTGGGCTGCCTATGCGTGTTTGGGGTTCGCCGTCATCCGGACCCGCCTAGACATGGATGTGGCGGAGAGACCTATGGTTCACGCATGCGGTGAATGTTGATCGAATGACTGTGATTTGTGCCGTTAGAAGGAGTTGTAAGCGAAATATGATTGTCACGTATCCATTTCCCGTGGGGGCTGAGCTGGAGGCCAGCTTTGTGACCGGAGGGCTCTGGGGCTGTGCAGCGGAATTCACCTGGGAAACTCGCGACTGTCTGGCAACCCCAAACAGCCTTATACTGCACCGCCGCAGTAGCTTGTCCGCAAACGCAATTCGCGCCACAGGGGCGGCAAGTGATACACAGAAATGTGTTTTGATTCTGTGGAGCCCTATCCATGTACAGCCCTGGGGCGGATTCAAGGCAGACTATCAGCCATATGGACGTGGACGATATAAAGAACGGAGCGCGCTTTTCTTGAACCATGGCTTTAGCCTCCCAAAGCAATTCATTACCTGCATACCCGACACGCACCACTCTTCTTAGCTACCTACCTAGTCAATACTTTCACCGTCTAACAAGTCACGAGTTTCTGCCTTGCGGCCCCCATAAGGTACATAAAGAGCTCCTCGTTTGGACCTGCCAACAATGTCTGTGTCACCACTTGCCGAATTACTCTTCGACCACGGGTCCACTCCCAGGACTTCACAACTTCGCGACATCCCCAGAGTCGACACAACTTCCACCACACATTCAATAAGAATGCTCGACAGTATCAAGAGAAGGCTCTCTCGCCGCGAATCTCTTCCAAACTCCCAGAACTCAGCGTCAGCATCAAAGTCGATGGCTTCAAACACTAGATCCAACCCTTCTACCCCAGCTAGCAATAACCCATATAGCTCAGGGACAACGCCAACTCGTCGACCAAGTAAGTAACAACTGCAGCTTACTTCACTTTGCCAAGCTAAAGTTTCGTGATAGACCGCGCAGTTGGAAATACTTCCAACCCCAACGAACCCCCACCAGCTTACACTCCGGGGCCTGCAAATCAGTCCGCTGCTCCCACCGCACAGGTGGCCTCAACGGTTGATGATCAATATGCATTCCTCAAGTCGTTCGACACTATATTCCTCATCGATGATTCTGGTTCCATGGCCGGTCGATCCTGGCGTGAGACTGGCAAGGCTCTGGAGACAATCACTCCAATTTGCACTCAGCGCGATGCCGATGGTATCGACATCTACTTCCTAAACCATCCTGACTCATCTCTCTACAAGAATGTCACCGCTTCTAGCACAGTAGTGGAGATCTTCCAGACAGTCCGTCCGGGAGGTGGAACGCCAACCGGCCAGAAATTAAATCGGATCCTTCGCCCGTATCTCAACCGTTATCAGGCTAATCCCGATGGAACAAAACCCATCAACATCATCGTCATCACCGACGGTGAGCCATCTGACGATGTAGAGTCTCCCATCATTGCCGCAGCAAAGAAGCTAGACAAGCTCGAGGCTCCAGCCTGGCAAGTCGGCATCATGTTCTTCCAAGTTGGCAAGGAGCCCGGCGCCCGCGAGCACCTTAAGCAACTAGATGACGGTCTCGCTGAATTAGCGGGCGACGAGGAGTTGAGGGACATAGTTGATACCGTTCCATTCTCTGGAGAGGGCGACGAAGAGCTCACAGCAGCAGGCATCATGAAGGTACGTGAAATTTGACATTATTTGACAATATTTTACTAACTCGGCATCAGGTTGTATTGGGAAGTGTCAACAGACGCCTTGACAGGCAATCAAAGGAGCTTCATCGCAGGAAGTAATCTCATTGCGATAGGACTACAAGCTTCACTTCATGGATAGCTCCATACTTTGGAAAGGCTTCACATGTCAGACGGCTCATTACGGGCGACTGTGCTCTTATTGCATTGACTTATACGTTTTAAGAACCAATTTTCTATTTCAATAGACGGCAGATTAGATTGTGACACCCATCAGCATGGTCCGGCGTTAAGGGCAGTCTAAGTCGTTTCCACTACCGACTAACTTGATACCCCGTGGACAATTATTCTCAAAATTGTGGTGGACAGGGCGATAGACTCGGTGCACATGGGAGGCAACAGCCGGTTTACTTTGTATAACATACTCTCACATCATTAATGTATTTCTCTTGCAAGCAAACCTGTAATTCTATGCACTAGTTACATCCTGCTCACACTCCCCTTCATTTAAGGAATTCAGAAGCGACTTCTAAGCTAGTTCCACTCTGCATACCCACACTCACCGGTCACTCGGCTTCACATAACCGTTCACCCACTGCCGAACCTAAAAATAAAAGAGAACTATTATCAACGGTGAGGGGTAATTAAACCATCACCCGAACAGTGGGGTACAATTAATGCCAAAGGATCCAATTGCGGGTGAGAGCTGCCGCAGATGTGCCTGACAAGGCACACTTTCCTGTCTGTATGCCTTACCAGACGCACCGTCCCGTCTAGATTCCCTCTTTGTACATGGACCTCCGGGAACGCAAGACGCTTGGTATGTTCCGTGGTGCCACAGTCACTGTTGCAGTTGCACTTTTATGTGTCGTGGTATGCGCATACATACTTCATGTGTGTTTGCCATGGGACAGAGGCCGGAACGCTACATATGTTTGTCGGTCTCCGATTGTGCAGGACATGCTGCTAGTCTGGATAGTTGCTTCCGTCTTACAGCTCAACTGATAACCTCACATGTGCATAAATGTATTGTGTATCCCTGAACTTATCCCTCACAAGGCAGATTTGAGGATGGAGATGCCGCAATTGGGAAGGGCCGGGTGTTGTCTTATGTGGGGGACGAAAGGAAGGACGAAAGTAGGGACGAAAGTATGGCCGAAGGGAGGGCAAGTGGGGATGCCGGGCCGGAGATAGGGATGTGTTCAAGTTGTTCGTAATGGTTCCAAGGCTTGGGGAACGTTTTGAGGCCTCGGGGGTTTGTAATGGGGTGTTTGGTGGTGTAGGGGACGTGGTTGCTTTTGGGTGGCTTCGCGATGGGGGGATGAGTGAGAGGGTTTGGATCTGGCTTTGGCTTTGGCTTTAGCTTTAGCTTATTCGGTCCTGGCTATCTATCGTGAGAATAAGTTTCCGTGATGAGAAGTGGAAAAGGGACATCGTATTCGTTAGTGGATATGGTCTGTGTTAGAGTCAGTGAACTATTGCCCAGTCATCGCTTTGGGAAGTGGCTTAGTAGAAAAGGGGCAAGTGTAAATAAAAGAACTGAGAAACAAATTCTCAAAGAGACACAGGAAGACCTTCGGATGGAGGAATGAGACAGAGGAACGATCGTGCAAAGGGAGAGAAAGAGTGTGTGACTGAGAGGGAAAGAAGATTCTGCCTTACTAGGTATTCTCAGCCAGGAATGCTCTAGTAACGCCGCTGCAGATTGCTACGTGCATCAACACTACTGCACAACAACATCCGGTGACTTATTCGACTTCGACTTGCATTTCCTGCCTGCCACGTCTGCCGATCTTTTAAGTGTCTCTCTGGTTGATGGGACGTGGGCGTGCTTCATTGGGCGAAGGAGAGAATGGCATCATGGGATGAAGATAGCACAAGAGATAAGGCTGTGAAAGGATGTACAATTCATAGACCGGTGAGGTTGATTTGAGAAGTGAAGGGATCGATGCTGACGATTTCCCAAGGGGCATGGATAAGGTCTGTGTGCACTACCCTTGGCGTGAAAAGAACGCTACCATTAGTCCAAGTAATGGACTCAACAAGATGAGGAAACTGTAGCATACAGAAGGTCCTGCCGAGAACAGACGTGCTGAGGCCTCTCTCACGCTCTTTCTTTTTCTGGCAGCCTTCGATGTCCTTGAAGCCTAAAGAAAGCAATCATAAGGCCTGTGTCATAAGGCCTGTGTCATATCCCTGATTCAGAACACAACTTACCAACAGGCAAACGAGCGAAGCACACATTAGAAACTTCACCTATTCCAAATATCATGTTCTCCGATTTCAAAAGAGCACTGAGGCGCAGTAACGATACTCATTTGACAATGAAAATGCCATATCGACTTGACTAGACTCCACTCACACAAATAGCCCACTCGTCCAAACTCGACACCATTTCAAAACACAACTCCCGCCGGGCCCAGTCCCCCACACCCGCACAGATGATTCCAAATGGGCCCCGACGGGCGATCGATCCCGCAAAAGCCCTCCGGGACAAGATTAGCGAAACATCCGAGTTCACACTCTCTCCTTCCCTACCTCCCTTCCCGTGCCGTGTTTTCGAATCGCTCTGTGTGAAACCTGCTCCCTGCTTGCTTGCCTTGATAGGATGGAGTGGGAGGTGAGGGCTGGCAATAGCTATGTTTCTCTAAAATGATTGGGGGAAGTGGGGGATGATGGGCTGACGATTTTGAGAATGAGGCGCGTGGGGCGAGTGAGTCAGGATAGAAACTTGATGTTTGACTTGGGGATTGTGTGTGGCTGCTTGGTCATGGTGAGGCATTGGATGTGATTCACCACAAACTTGTATTGGCAAGGCGAAGGATTGGGGATCACTGGAAATATTGAGAAGTAATTGACTTGGAGGGCGCGATCTCATAAGTTCGTTATCTTGACGGTAATGAGGGCGGCGGCATGCAAAACCAATCCTATTCGTAGAATGGATACTAATCAAACCGAGGTACTGGGATTACCATGTTAACGTACGGTCAGATGTTTCTACAAGTATATTTCTTATTATCATAAGCGAGGGCCCGGTCTATTTTGAACCGAGCAATTTATAGATACTGCTAGAGAAGCAATGGTATCATGAATGTGTCAAACCCTTTCCCTGCCTAGCTCTATACGCCAACTATGTGACAATCGGGTCGACATCCTACCTGACACGTCGTTGGGTATGTCTGCTCTGCAAGGTGCCTCAATTAGGAACACTAAAAAGCAAGAGACTGGTGCTGAAACGTTGATTCCTCTAGACTAGATCGCCTAGCAAATAAGACCGAAGAAGCTCCTAAACGAAGAAATAGCTATTTACAAACGAAGGTAACGCAAATCTGAAGTTTGCCTGTCATATTGCGCTCCTGCATGACGCGACTAGCAAAACAAAAATGGGCTGAAGAGTAATCATATGTACCTTGTGAAGTGATTTGAGACAGCTGGGATATGCTGTATGCAGGTGATGGCAAAAGCGGTATGTGACCCATCCGCGCTGAAACGCCAAACGCACGAGTGGTCCGAGTGCTCTCTAGTATCCGGAGAAAAAACTCCAATGTACGGGATGCAAAAAAATGAAAAAGGCTTAGCCGTTTATATTGACACAGTTTTTATCTTTCGACCCTGGCGTAGCCGTTATGTTGCCCCGTCTCCTGTTTTGAGAACGTCCAGAGGAAGTGGCGGGAGGGGTCGATTGAGCAAGCTCTTGTCGCCAATGTTCCTTCCCTGATTGGTGCGAATGCTCTTTTTGAGGTAATATGGTTGCGAACTTTGTTCATTCGCTATATCGTAGACATCTGCTTGTGTCGGTCGTTGTTGTTCAATATCTCCTTGCGGTAAGATGCGCTCTGTGCTCATGCCCTCTCGATTGCTTGTTGGATGGAACCCTTCGATATTATGATTCTTATGAGACCAGTGCTGCAAGGAAAACTCCATTTCTTTTGGTGGTGAGTATTTTGGGGATGATATCGGACCTTGTATTATAATTTGACGGGTTTTGAATTGACGAGAGCCTCGTACGGTCCCATTTGTACTTCGAGATATTGTTGACCGCATTGACCGCACTGTGATGATGGAACCTTTGAAAAAGGGTCGAAGAGTGGCAAGACAACCTGCTATGATACCGGCTCCCGGTTCTATTGTCGACCAAATAGCAATATTGGTTGCATTCACTAATATACAAGATCAGTTGGCAGTTTAGAAGTGAGCAGAGGTAATCTCACAAAAGAAGTCTTCAATTTGAGTCAACCCGTCAACGTATTGGAAACGAATAATCGAGCACACGCAACCACTTACTAACATTAGCAAAACTCGAAAAGTATCATGGAAGGCGACTTACAGTAGGGCAATCGAAAGAATGAGTCCTACGGACAGCTTGGATCGTAAGTCCATGCTCGCATTCCAGAGTATGAAGAACGGTAGCGTAGCAAATATTATGTCTGTAAGTGTTGTAATTGAAGCGTGCTGGTAGGCAAAGAACCGATCCACATTTCTTGAAAGGCACTGATCTGCAAGTTGCCGTTGTACGTATCTGTCGAGATTCGTGCCGCATCGAAATAAGACCGCGAAAAAACTCCCCACGGAAGAGACAATATTCACGGCGACCGTAATGTATATGCACCAGAGTTGCCAAGTCTTGACGACGATGCGGGTAAAGAAAATACCAAGTGAGATTTTCAGTACCATGACGGTCACGATATATGTAGCTTGCCCTACGATGACCCACTAGAACCAAGTCAATTGTATAGCACAATACGCATGGGAGGGAATGCTACCTTCGTAAGAATGACAATCTCAGCAACACTGGTGACGCGCGTTCCGCCTCCGTTGGCTCCAAGGAAGAGCATTGCTGCGCAATAGACGGTAAAGGTGACCTGTCAGGAATTCATGAGTACAATCGCTATGAGAAGATGTGAAGATGCTTGATTTACCCCGGCAAGAACCATAGTAATGTCGTCCCACCCAAAATTGGCGATGATGCACGTACGGGTCCAAATACGAAGGGCGATGAAGAGCCATGAGAGCACGAGAAATGCTATGGCGATGCTTGACTGTTGTGTTCCTCGACGCAACAGGGTCTCATCATCATGCCCTGCCATAATATCTATGCAATGGCAGCCGCAGGGGATCAGCCGCAAACCCGAGCTGACTAGCTAGACAGCACTGGCTTGCTTTTCGTTCATGTGAAAAAGCTCTTTCCCAACAAAATGACCAAAGAATGGAGGATTAGTAGTGACATGTAAATTCGAAGAAGGAGAGCGAATCTCGGGTTAATCTTGAAATCGTGGCTGAACGCCGGTGGAAAAATGAATGGTCATATAACTCGGTTCTGCGGCATGGCCAGCTTTTCGTGAACGGTGGTCGTGCAGCTGGCGTTTCATTTTTGCGTGTTACTACAGGTACCTTGTTCAATGATGAAGGGAAAACAATGTTTCCCACGTCGGGGAGGATGGTAGCACGACATGGGAGTCCCCAGCTGTGTTAGACGCCAGAAGACGGGCCCCAGACGCCAAGTGAGTATTGATGCTGTTTCAAGAGTAATCGATCAAGTCACATCCGGATTCAGTCGGCGCAGCATCCCAAAAGCAATTGGGTGCGGATATGCGAAGAGAAATCGAGTCCTGGTCTGCCACAAACGACCTCGCCCCCGGCTTCCTTGGATTGCATAAAAAAGCAACCCCGGTATTGACAGAAACGTGACGGACGACGGCTAGTAGAATCCTGCGATGGGTCTATCCGCCGATAAATAACCTGGAGGTGGCGTTTCTAAAGAGTACAGCCCGTGACACTGCAGATTGTAGCCGTGGGAGGTTGTGAGCGAGGAGGTGCAACACGCGTTCGCGTATTCGAGCCAAAATTAAAAACTTCCGACGTTGTTACTCAACACAGTAACAACCTTCTCTAATCTATCGGTCCTGCATATCGATAGACGAACCATCTTGCCGAGGGCGGCCTCCACTCAACGATTGTCGCACGCTTTCATCTGGTATGTTTTGGGACTTGTCGGGTCATCTTTGCACTTCCCCGGACACTCTTTGCAGGCGCGTTACTAGAGCCACCAAAGCGCGACGTCAGTCTCCATCCTCTCCACAGACGACCTCGTCGCTAACGCTGACATAGCAGTGTGTTGGTAGCCCTACAGATTAAACATACAGAAGGGCCAATAGTCGCGGGTTCTGTTTCAGGTCTGTTCTAGTCTACGGCTGTCGTGTATCCGGGTTTTCTACCTTGCACATCACCCCAACCGTCATCGAATCAAGAGCCTTCACAAGCCACACTTCGTCTCATTCCTCTCTAATCGGGCCTTCTTATTTCCAGTTGGAATATCACCTACCAAACTGGCCGTCAATTTGTAGCTCGAGTCGAGGACATAATTGAGCTTCGGGCGTTCAGCTGCCTGGTCCCGTGACTTTACCAAACTCCTAACTACCTACCGGGTACCTACAACCAACATCCTTGTCTTTCCTAACTTGTCACTATTGTAGCATGCCCCCATCACTACGCCGCCGTGGACATCCTCCGCCTCCGGAACATTTTCCTCAGCCGGTTTCTGATAGCGAAGAGATCGACGAAGATGAGGTTATCGATGAAGGGGACGTGATGGCGAATGACCTTGTCGGCCTCGACGAGGATGAAGAGGAGGATGAAGAAGACGACGAAGAGGCGTTAGGTAAGTGCATGGTCTGTTACATGCGTTTTGCTGCTACCAAGCCCCACCCGGAGCTGCAGGATGTATTTTTGTACTTGCCTGTATACTGCCTGTATACCATGCATCTCTATCACATACGCCTTGTTTCGTATCCCCCATCGTTTAGTTCAAGTCCAATTAGAGGTGGGCAGGTGATGCTGTTATGGCTGCATCCTATTTCGTTCTTGTCAAGTCAACATAATCACTTCAATTTTTGTTTTTGCCTTGCAATGCTTGGGTCCTTATCTAATAGTTAAAGACCAACAACGGCTGACATTAAACAGCTTCTCCAACACACGACTCCGACCCAGCCCTTCATGCTCCAATTCCTCCAAACTTCCGCGAAATCTCTACTCTCGCCTCATGGACTGTATCCTCCAGCAAGCCCGGCTGTTCAATACCCCAACTACGCTCTCCATCAACACAGCTGTTTTGGCAGTCTGATGGCCCCCAGCCACATTATCTCAATATTCACTTCTTCAAACTAGTTCGAATAGTCGGACTACGATTATACCTGGACTTCGAGGCAGACGAGAGCTACACGCCAACTCGAATCATCTTCCTAGCCGGAAGCGGAGGTAATGATCTCGTCGAATGGGGAGAGATGCGGCTCGAGCAGCCACGAGGATGGGTATGGGCAGATTTCTCAGGTGTAGGCGATGCATCTGACGATTCTGACTCTTACTCCGAATCCGACTCTGACGACGAAAACGACCCCAACTCAAGCCAGCCAGCAGGACCCATAGACCCTCACGAAGACATGTCCGATTTTGAGAACCACCCAGTCGAAGTGACCCCCAGTGGCCCATCAGGAGCAAGCACAGCACCATCCCGAATCCCACCACTGAACCACCCCAACTTCGACCCCATGGCACTAGACCCTCAAACCTCAACCCCAATCCACGCCCAAACCCCGATTCCCTCCCACAATTACCCACGTCGAGCCCTCCAGTCTCTAAATCCGAACGCCACGCCCTCGACAGCGCCCCGCCAGAAGCAAAAGAAACCCAAGATCCCCGTGCTCCGCGCCCACCTCGTGCAGATCAAGATCCTGGAGAACCATCAGAATGGTAAGGATACGCATCTGAGGGGATTGCAGATCTTTGCGAGGGACCGCGAGGCTGAGAGGCCTGGGAGGGAAACGGCGTATGTGGGTCCTGCTTCTTCTGCTTCGACGGCTGGTGCTTCCGGGGCGATTGGGTTGGGGCTTGAGGGAGGGGGTATTGAGGCGGCGACGGCGAGGCAGAGGAGTAGGTTGGTTGGACGTACGAATGGAGGAGGCGGGATGAGGGGATTGGGCAGAAGTTCTTGGAATGTCGAGCCGAGTATTCGGTGAGGGTGGAGCTATAGTATACAATGATCACTCAGTAGTCACAGAGGGTATTGGAACATCATCTTGGACTACTTGGTCTGGGGCGTACTAATATCAATTAAACAATTACTATCAACCACTATTACAACAATGTGATCAAAAGCAAGAAATCCGAAGTTCCGTAAATTGCTAAAACTAAAAGTACAAGACTGAAGGCCCCCCTTTCTAGCTCCATGGAAAACCTTGGCCTCAAGTGTCCGTATATGCCGTGAATCTCCACAATCCCGGATACCGAATAAAAAGCCCTTCTCTACGGAGAAACTCCTATGCAGCGCCAACGCTATGCATATGCAGGTGTACGTAGGGGAAAATTTTTTTGTGCTCGTACTTAAAAGTAGAGCTACCGCTAACAGTGTAGCGGCATGTTGAGTTTATCGAGCTTTGTCTTAAGACAAGTCACCCTGTTTTTCTGTTCAGGCTTTGCCGTTAGATTTGCCATTTGGCTTCCCGATTGGACTCATCGCTCGATCACTCCTTGGGCTTGACGAGTTGCTCACGACTTCTTTCGCAAGTAGTCTGGCCCTCTCCTTCGTTGCTTCCGCGCCCTCTCCAATATCCTCAAGACGCTGAGATACCTTGCGGTTGAATGAGTCAACAAATTTCTGATTCGCAGGTGACAACGAACCAGCGCGCCTAATGTCGGACTTTGCGGTCCTTCCACGAACGGTATTCTTCGTTCCCTTGATTGCGGTGGCAACACCGTCTTCCGCAGCTTTACCGAGAGATTCGATTTCGCGGTCTACCCCGTGGATTGCGTCGCGACCGGATTTGACTATGGCATGCTTCTTCGTAATATGCTTTGTGTTGGCAGATGTGCGACGAATGTACGATTTGACGAAGAAGCGGACGAAAAGACCTGTCAGAGGTGCCAAATAAATAAGGTTCAGGTAAATCGCAAATGCCTGGCCCGAAGTGTCGATGCACGGGACGTGCTGGTACTCGTTCCTGTAGACAATTTTCTTCAGGGTATCCTTGAATACTGCTTGGGGTTGATCTAGTCCACCCTGTGGTACCTGTACAAAGCTTCCTGGGTCTGGGATATTCTCCGCCAGACCTTCCTCGCCAGCCGCTCTGTACACAAGTTTCTTGAGGAAAGCAACGGCAACACCGGTGGCAGAGCTCACAGCAGCCGGGCTTGTGACAGAAGATGCGACTGAAGCAACTGATGATGTTATGGGCTTGAGCATCTCAGAAACTTCATAGGGGACGGAGACGGGGACTGTGTATGATACAAAGAGGTGAATGCCCGCAAAGGTCGCACCTACAATGAATTGCAGGATCTGCAGACTAGTCAAAGTTCTTTTGACAAACTGAGGGACTCGAACGCCAAGTGCTGAAACAGTGTAGTACGTGTACTGTGAACGTCAGTGAATTGAACCAAGATTCAATGTGATTGAATTCACCATCATGGCATGAATGCCGGAGTTGACGAGCGCAAACATCCAGATTGGAGGAGACATGTATCGAATACCAGCCCACATGCACAGCATGGCGCCTGCATGATGGTATGTCTGAAGGGTTGTGCTTCTCTTTCCTTTCATGATGATAATTGCCGTGTCCAGGACTTCGTAGAACTTGGACAAATAGAAGATCCAGCCCCAGAATGCAAGACCCTCGTTCCATACTCTTCCGACGTCGGTCGAATCTGGGAGGCCGCTGTCACCCAAGAGTATCATCCTGTTCTTGCTGCGCCATTGGTTGGTGTTTGGGTCGTAGGTCACTGCATCTCCCAGTCCACGCGGTCCATGCATCTTGCAGAGAGCGTCAATTGTACCAACCACAGCATTATGCTCAGTATAGTGCGGGAAGGAAATTTTGAGTGCGCGAACCATAGCAACACAGGTGACAGCGGAATAGACAGCCAATGCGACATTATGAAGGATAACGAACGCGTAGAAAACACGAGTTTTGCTGATCGCCCAGGGTTTATTGCCATGGCTTCGATTGTACCAGTTCAAGAAGAATACGGTCGTTGCGTAGATTGAGGCGATGGTCAACGGAACTTTGTAAGACAGCGCAGCATTGTACGTCTCACTCGATATAGGGAATGGAGTCTTGAAAGAAGGCCCATCATAAGGCGGCGGTATCGCTTCGGGGGCAGGATCAGGCGGGAATTTAAAGACAGACCAAGAAGCAATTTCTCCTGGATAGATAGTAGGACCGGATGCCGACATTGTGAGGTTGACTGTAGACTGTGCGACTTCGGATGAGGCTGGGCAATTGTGTTGAGGGAGGGAATCTCAAGCGTGGGTAGAGGGTTTCCCGTAGTATAAAGAGCGCCAATTGCCGAATATGAATCTTTGGCCGGAGTTAGCTGCCAGATAATACATGTACACAGCCGCAGATATTCGTAAGTCTGACGTACCAGTGCAAGTGAAAGTGGAGGGCACGCGAGCGAGTTTTGACACAGGGGCGGCGCTCAGCGGCTCAATGGCAAGGAGAAAAGCGTGTTGGAAGGGAGAGGATGTGAAATTCCAGCGAAATATCCTATCGGAGAGGTGCTGAATTTCGAATGGTGCGCGTCGGGCTTGACGCTGTTTTGAGCGGAAAAAAAAATAGTGAAGGTTCTCGGCGGTGCGCGCGCCATGACATCAAGAGCCGAGGCTTGAAGCTGCGTGTCTATTGGCTTGACAGATTTCGAGCCGGTAGGAATGGCAGAGAAGGGCCATTCACGCTCCCCACTGAGCATCTTGCAAGTTAGTTGCGAATTGAAAGAACACGATACGTTTACTCGTAGGAACTCATTTAATGCGGTGTAGTTACCCACTTAAGCACGTGGCAGATTGCCTGAGTAGTGCCCACATATATCTAGGCGCGCTGCACTCTGAAGGGCTGAGATCAATCCCTGCAGGAAACGAGGGTTCTTGGCCTTAATTCCTAGAGCATACAACAAACCGCACATTGAACTAGGTACACTGAAATAGTGCCATTAACTTTCTACATCACACTTCATATTTGCAATGTGCAAAACGCACTACCAGAAAAGCCTCCTCTAATTGTCTATATCGAAGCAACCTACAACAAGCCGGTCTAGACACAAAGCGCGTAGGTCAATATGTGTTGACTTTATGCACAATAACGGGGAAAATCTACGATTGAAGGGTTGTAGGGTATAGCATGAATCATTTACAAAGAAGACCTAGCGCTGCTGAATAGTAAGAGCATCATCAAAATTTAGGTTTGCTTGCCAAAGGTACGGGAGGAGGCTCTCCAGAATTGGCGGTCAATTCCTTCTTCTTTGGAGGAGGTGGGGGCGGAGGCTTCTTTGATCCGATTCCCTTTGTGGGTGATTGAGGCGGAGGAGATGCAGGCGAAGGTATGCCCTGTGCCCTCTCTGTAATTCCATATTTCTGATTGATATTACCTGCTGCACGCCAACCAGCTGCCGCCTGCTCCCCATGCCGCTCGCGAAAGTTGTTCGCAGTTGTTGCCGCGGTTCTAGCATCTGACAGAGACACTTTGGAGGGATCGTTGCGCAAATTGTTCGCGGTCTTCAGAGCCGCTTGCTTTTCAGCCCAGGAAGTTCCCGTGCTCGGAGCCTGCGCTTCCGATGAAGGTGTAGACATCCTGGAAAATCTAGATTGAAGTTCACTTAGCTGCGCTCCTCGGTGTGCCCCTGTCGATGGAGACTGTGGTGTGGCCGAAGAAGGAGATACTTGGCGGGGCGGTACAGGAGGTGAATTCGTCCGTCCAATGTTCAGACCTGGGACCGATACACCTGCGTTTCCTAGACGACCTAAAGCTCCCTGATTGAGCAGGCCTGGTGTTGGTGCTGCCTCATGTGTAGTCTCAGAATATGGAGGTGGCGGAGGTTCTGAATACACATCAGGATGTGAATTCTGCCGTGGAGGCAATCTTGGAGGCAGTCTAGGTGGCCCAGTTGGAGGAGCATTGGCGCTGGGGGGTGGTGTATCTTGATCCGCCCTACGCACTGGAGGCTTTGGCAGATGCGAAGTATTCAAGCCTGTGGTATCTACCCTGTATGGACCCGACGGTGGTCGGTTTGCCTCCTCTTCCGCTCTAGCTTCAGCTTCACGTCTCTGTTGTAGTCGCTCTTTTGCGGTTGACTCTTGCTGAGAAAGCGGGGCGCCGAGTCCGCGCTGTCCCGACGAAGATGCTGTTGGAGATGCGGCTGCAGCGCCATGGTATTGAACGTGTTTTGGAGGAGGGCCAAAGGACGAGGGATCTTTCAAGGTCGATAGTGGGGCGGATACATGTTCACGAGCGTCTTGATTGGGGTCTTTGCCTTTCCCCATCCAACCTGCCTTCAGCTATGTCAGGAGCCGGCTGTGGATGTGGTAGAAGGCGGGTACATACCACGGTATTCACACCTTTGAAGTCGCCGCGAAAGGACTCTTTGCCTCCATCTTTACCCTTGGGGTGCCAGCCACCTTTTGCAATACCTTTCAAACCGCTCATGCTGTGTAGTTAGATTTGGCAGCATGCTGGTGAACGGAGCGTGGAGAAACCGATGCTACCGATAATGAACCGATGACGATTGCCAAGGATGGTAGGGATGATTCAGCGGCCATCGCCAATAGTCACCATTCACCAGTCACCATCCGCAGTCACTTACTTGCCCATATCCCTTGAAGAGCCACACTAGCAGACTATCAGAAGATATATCCTGTTGGCAATCCTCGGCGGATTCGGACTTCGGATAGTCTCCAGAAAGGTGATTGGCTATGGTACTTTACAAAGGTGGTATACAAGGGCATGGATGGGTGTCAATCCTCACAGGTCCCAAGGTTACGCTTAACTTTCTCATCCTTCGACGCTCCTCGCTACCTATCAGTGCGATCGTACTTTTCGCAGATAATCTAAAGAGGGGGATTCTCTGATAATGTATTCCCCCGCACGTCTAACATGACAGGCGGTGCGTAAAAAGGACGTGCTCAGCTTCGAAGCCGTCTCTGTACCAAACCCCCGGGAATAATTTAAATATTGAAGGCTCGCGTAAGAAGGCGACAAAATAGAATTTAGAATTTTATGAGCTGTGCCGCAGTGGGCAGTACATCAGTCCGTATCATTTGGTTCCACTTTGCCGCTGTCTGCCCACATTTGGGGGATAGGACGGAGGGACGGAGGTAGTTGTTGCCGATGGTTCAGCTCCCACCATGACTAGACTCGCATTTCCACACAACTCAAACGAAGACCGTGGCCTGGACTTTGGATTGTATGTCATCATCAACATCTCCTTCTCATCGTTGCTGTTGGTGTTGCCTACCGAGGCAGGGGGCATGAGCACATAGTTACTTACCTACACAGACTGGTCTTAGGGGAGCAGTGCCCAAAGACAAATTCTCCGCTTCAGAGATGCCGCACACGCATACAGGATACTCCAACAACGTACAGAGATCTGCACGTGCAGGCCACTACATGCCAGTTAGTGTGTCTCACTCTCACTTTGGCCCGCCCGCATGTCAGCTTCGATGGCTCCCCAACATCAACTGGCTTTTTAGTCCCAAAGCCATGTTTTCTCATCCAAACATGCTTTGTATAGCATTGAGTCGCAGCTCAACAGGCAGTGACTCCCAGACAACCCATAAGTAGACGAGCAAGTTACAAAGTACGAGGGCGTAGAGACGATATATGTTTCCGAACCCCCAATGCCGACTAAGCCTCTGATCGACGCGACACCCTTGCCTAGCGCTAAGCCTAAAAATATCCCTTTTGGCTCTGGTAGGAGTGTTTCTCAGCATCTCCACCATTCACCATCCACAGAATGGGGCTGTGCCGGCTCGTTCTTCCATGTCCAGACATGCAGCCAGCCAACCTCAGCTCGGGACTCGGGCAATTGGAGACAAGGTTATGGAGAATGCGGGCAAGTTGCCAGTGTACCACAATGTCTGCTGCGCCCACTTGCAACTCAACTTCTCCTCAGGACGGGCAGTATCTCCACTGTCTCTCTCTCTTGCTTCACTTCCAGTGATTGCACCTGGCATATTTGTGGCTTTATAGCCTTCTCTCTTTGCTTGCTTACAGCTGGCCCTTAATTGCTCTTACGTCTGGCGTCATAGTCGGCCATTACCTTCGGGTAGCCCTGCCAAGGTGACATTCCGGAGACCGGCCCCACCCTCAGGCAGTGAACAAAACCACCCGATCAGCAACACGTCCTGTGTTAGAATTTGCTGATAGTAGTGACTGATAGGGCAACCCATTGCGCACGAGGGCGTCAAACTGTCTTTTGCTCACTCTGTCGACCTAGCTTCTGACGCATCCTGGCGAAGTTGTGTCAGATCAGGTTCACCGCCGCAGCCATAACTACCACTGCCTCCCCGGGCTCTTGTCCTGATGGTTGTTCCACGCTTCCGTCATGATATACGGGACGACGACGACGACGACGACGACTGGGACGAAGAAGTTTGGGAGGATCTGACCGAATCCCCAACATCTTTCCCGACACACGAGAAACCGTATACCAATATACCTTCAGACATGGCGTCTCCAACGTTTTCAATCCCACCAGATAGGACCAAGGGTTTTGGACCTCAATTCACAGGTGGAAGATTTGGACCACCATCCGAGAGCACTTTAGAAACCGCAACATCGACGTCAGACAATTCAGCGTTATCTGGTCAATCTGGTTCCACAGGTCTACCGTCAGGTACTCCAGTTGCTTCCGACACCCTACCCACTTCTACTGGCGCTGATAGCGAACCCTTTGGGCGTGGTCACAACAAGTGGGAGGAGAAGGGTCACTCAAAAAACAATGCCGTCTATATTGTGGCAGGAATAGTCCCCGTGGTCGTGATAGCGATCCTAGTCTTCGCCTTCTTTTATCTTCGCAAGCGCAAGCGACGAAATATGCAAAGTGCATCTGCACACGCACGGATGGAGCAGATGAAGATGACCAACCAACCTTTCGTGGCCGCCCATTACAACGAATCTCCTCCTTCTCCACGGTCTGCTCCAGTATCAGCCTCTTCTCCGCCTCCTTCTCGACAGTCGTATGCAGCTCCTCCTTCCGAGCCTCCACCACCGTCAAACCCACCACCAGTCATACTGGGCCCAATCGCACCAGATTCGAACGGAGCTTACTTTACCGGCATTGACACATCAGATGCTGTGTCGGTGAATGATCGCCCAGCGAACGATCGCACAGGCCTTGGGGATCCATTCGCTGATACCAATAGTCTACAGGAGGAGCCACCACCACCTTATCGACCTCGGAGTCTTGCTCCACTGTCACGCGACACAAGCCTACGAGCACCAACCTTTGTATCCAGAGCCTCGCAAGACCTACGGTCTCCCTTTGCAGATCCAGAGGACGACGATGCAGTATCCGTCATGTCGGGACAAACGCTTCGAAGAGATCACGACGCCATGTCGGCGGTATCGGACTTATCGTACCAACAGGATCCAGTTGTAGCTAGGCGGCCCTAATTAGTAGCCTTGAGCTACGCAGGCTCCCGCTGCAACTCGAGCACCCTTTTCTCGTATTTCTCTGTGTACATAGGAGCTCAGATCTGATCGAGGGCGAGGAGAACGGAGCGGTATTCTTTTAATTTCCTAATTCACTTGAGCGCATGAGATCTCGGCGTCTAGGACGGGTAGGGGGGAAGGGGGGAAGGGGGGGAGGGAAGGGGACACTGGGTTTTAATTCTTCCTTGGTTTGCACGACAATCTTGTATGAAAGTAGGGTTATATATAGCATTACTGTCTCCCCCCATGCAGGTCGCCTTTCGTGACGGTGGTGTCGTTGTCCAGTCTAGCGGTTAATGATACAGGAGCAACTTCGTACGAGTACCACATGGAGGAAGCTGTGAATAATAATTGCGGCGCTCGTGTTGCACAGGGGTGTGCCTTTTTTTTTACCGCCTGCAAAAAGAAGAGTGTGATAATGGACCACTCAAGCATCGCAGCTTCACAAGGGGGGGCCAAAATTACAAACCTGTGGTTGTCCCCCTCGTGCTCCGCGGGGAGGGGGATTCGAAAGGTTGCGTTGACGGCTTTCCCTCGGAGGCGTTGTTGCTAGACCAGTTGAAGGAAAGTATTTTTGCTTGTTCAGTTTGCGACAGCGTGGGTAGAGGGTGGTGTCATTTTGGCCGATTCAGCTCCCTTGGGCGGGCGAGCGAGGTGGCTTGCTCTTTTCTTACTGGAATGAGGGTTTGTACCTTGCATCAGACCTGTGAACAAGGGGACATGGGGCATAGGCATGGTGGCATGGTAGCATGGGTGGCGAGCTGCTGCTGCTGCTGCTGCTCCTCGTACCGAGAGAGGGCAATTTGGCAAAGCTGCAGAAATGCTGGGTTACCAAACGACTCCCTAGCTTCTCCACAAAGCGTTTGGTTAGGGTAAGACATGTTCTCGCCGATCCTCTAGCCAGGGCTCTAGCAGCTGCAAGATGGCCGTCGAGCGATGGATGGCGTCGTCGTGGGGCGCTCGCTTTTCTCCTTGTGCCTTGATTGACGATTGTCGAGGGAGAATATCGCAATAATAACCAGCCAGCCCTAGGTGGCGTCGCCCTTGGGCAGATCTCGATTGCGTTGGATTGATGAATCATTTTTGAGGAGGCTTTTCTTATACCAGCACGAGATCCGGCCCCAGGCTCGAGATGGCGAAGTGGAAAAGAGAAGAGAGCGATGAGCTGGCTTTGCTGGCTTTGCTGGCCCCGGACCTGACTCAACATTGGACCGGCTCAGCAAACAGGCGGGAATTCCTCCGGTGGGAACTTGGAAACGTCTCCAGGCTCTCCCGGCAATGCGATTGGCTACTTTATCAACATTTCCAGACTTTGAGGCTCGCTTGAGCCAGCATGGGGGTCTCCTGTCTTCCTTGTCTTCCTTGTCCCTACGGCCAACAGGCAGATTAAAAAACCGCTGCTCCCATGCTCAGGATGCTGCTGAGCTGTCAACCGGCACGTCCGCAACAAGGAACGACCGAGCGGGCGTCGCCGGTCAGGATAGGACAGACAGGACAGGCCCTGCCCATTTGCTGGTTGAAGAAGAGGATGCCAGCTGGAATTGTGCTTTGCTTCTCTCTCGAGTAATAATTCGTACTTGCTGTGCCGTCTTTCTCGTCTGGCCATGCCACTGCCACCACCACCACCGGACTATTCCGCAGGCGTAGTCGAAGAGCACTCAGGAGACTTCGCCATGAACAAGATATGGCTGGATAAGACGGAGCGGGATGGGATGGATGGCAAATGGACAATTGGCCCTGCTGGGATGGATTTCGAATCGACGTCTGGTCGAATGGTTCACTCTAGCGCGATGCTGGGCGATCTCATTCGACAAGTCATGTCGCCCGACTCCAATTCATCGTCCCGCTGTGCATACTCCCCATCCATTGACATTGACCTTGACCTTGACCTTCTCCTCAGCCCTGATGCTCCCACTTCCCACTACTTTGCTCCCGTCCCGTTTGCACATCTGGCATATCGTTGTCTTCTGGGCACTCACTAGCCGGCTAGCAATCTATCGTTCGTTTGGCCCGTGGCGGTGGTGGAGGGCCTTGTCGGCGACGCACGCTCGACTTCATCTCCCTTCGGGGCCCCCCCCAGTGAATGTCTAAACTCCCACCATGCCTACCCTGCCAATAATGAAGCCTCAATCTCAACATCCCCGCGAGCATGCCTTCAGCCCGGTGCGGCACCGTACCTGATCTAATACTACTGCTGCCAGATCCCCTAGGTCCAGGAGAACATTCCTGAGCCCCAGTCTGGGTTGGCCGGCGGACAGTCGTTGAACTCGACGTCCAATTATTTGACCGTAGCCGCCAGCGAGACCATCACCACCAACCCTCAGCAACCGCACCCTACCCTCTACCACCCTTTTGGCCCGGGCTCCACTACCTGTCCCTACCTACCCTCGTTACGTGAGAATCAATTACACCGACCGTACGTATGCACCGTCCTTCCTTACAACGCCTCGTCCGCCCTAAACCTTGACCCCTCTGTCCTGCATACGCTCGACGCAAGCCAGCCTGCTGCTCTCTGCAAGCCGTTGTGACCCTCCCTATGTACCTGCAGCCACGAGGTCTCACACAGCTCTGCTTCACCCCAAACCCTACCTCACCCACCGTTTGACAGTGTATCACAGCTTCATTGCTCCATCCTAATTCTATCCTGTCCAGACCCCCCTCGTTGACTCCGGGCAAGCTCTCTCCGCCAGAGCACCCTCTCCAATCTTCAACCCTCCCTCGACCGCCCTCTACACCCTCTCGTCCCGTCCCTCGCCGCATTCCTCTCGAAATTCGTATGCTACATGGTCTCCGGAGGAGGGATACTGTTTCACTCGGTCTGCTATGAGTTTGGATCAGCATACATATGGGTAGGGGCTTTCTTTCTGTCCCGTCTACTTTTTTTTTTCCCACATGCCGCCCCTCTATCGACATCATGTCCCCTCTCGCGACAACCATGACGATGTTGGGTCTTTACTGGCTGCTGGCTGCGTTGGTGTCCGTCTCTGCCTGTTTGTGTAGAATTTCCGTCAAATCACCTCAAACCTTGAGGTCTAGGACCCGGCACAAGGGCAGGCAACACCGCACGGTTGAAATCCTGAAGCTCAATGCACCGACCCCAACCGTCCCCTCAAAACGCAGACTTCATCCATCCGTCTACCTTTTCTTTCGAACAGAACAATCTACCAATGATTTATTTGTGATTTTTCTTACTTGACTTCGCCTCGTTTAGACCAAATTCTTCAGCACCGTCTCTACTATATTCTTATCTAACTGTGCATCGTCAGATCAACGGATTGGCACCTTCCAAGTCCTTCATCCACACCCAAGTCCGTGACGTTTCCGGACTCGACCTTTAAGACTCCAAAGGCTGAGGTCGTCCCTCAATCCCACTTTCTCGACGCTTGGTCTACCCCTCGAGCCAATGGGCACCAGACTCCTTCACAAACACCGTCCTTTACAATCTCAACGCCAATAGACCGACCCTCGAGTTCGTACAGTCAAAGTTTACGCACACCCGAAGATCCTGAATTTCATGTCAATCACTTCACGCCGAACAATCTACCTTTACCCCCGGTTGAGCCCTCTCGGAGGTTATCATCCTCGCCGGATCCATCTGCAGTGAGAAAATCTGAGGTCACCCTTCGGCAAAATCCTTCAATTCGGCCTCGTCCCGTCAGTATGGACCCTTCACAAATGCAGACGCCACCTCCCACCAGAGATGCAACCTCACGGCGGAGTCAGCAGCAACACATGGGCAATGATTTCTCCACACCAGCTACCGTTATTCAAAGGACACCTGGACAATTACAGGCCGCGGAAGGACTTTTCAATCAGACACCATTTGGGTTCCCAACCCTTCAGTTCTCACCAGATATGGTCCAGTTTCCAAACTCTGGTCCTATGTCTGCACCTGCCATGCCCCAATCGCGCCTTTTCTGGGACCAGCCAACTGACACTAGTCAAATGGATGTGGATATGCCAATTGGGTCCGACCCATTCGGTCCAACGCCTCACAAGATCAATGATACCCTCACTTGGCAGACGTTCCATACTCCAGCTAACCAGATGAATCCCCAAGCTTTTCAGGCTCTTCATGGCATGTCGTCCCCGGGCCCTATAACATCGTTCCCACCCAACAATGTTGTCCCGGGCGAAGGCCAGAATTCACGGCCGAATTCCTTCATTTCTACTTCTGCAGGTGTAGACCCAAGTATGCTTTTTAGTTTCTCGAGTCCTGGCCCTGCGGGGTCCTTCCACAATCCCGTTCAACAAATGAATGCGGCCCATGACCGACAACCATACGAAACACAAGTGCGAGACTCGCTACGGGAAAAAGAAGCCGCCAAGAAAGTAAAGAGCCAACATTCCCGCACCAATACTTCTTCGTCGACTGCCTCATTCGACAATTCTCGCCCTGGACTGCAACGTAGCAATACCGACAGTGGCTTCAGAAAGAGCAGGCCATCTTCTATGGAGTCCAAAGTATCCAACTCGGCTTCCAATTTCAACATTCCCCGGCGTTCATCTCCTCTAAAAAGACAGAGCGGGGGTTCGCTCATGTCTATACCAGAAGTTCGAAGACCAAGGACAAGGCTAATCATTGACGAGACTGGACGGGCACGCACAGAGACTGTTCCTGCCGAAGATGAACCAGAGATGCCCCGCGATGTGCGCGCGGATGGGCAGAAAGACATGAGGCGACAATACCCAGGGTTGTGGGCGGAAGACGACAGCGACTCTGAAGCAGATGAGCCAGTTACGCTTAGCCGTAACACGTCCTTTACCCTTCCCCCGCGACGTTCCTCCAAGCACGCAAGAACCGACAGTAGTGGTCTCGATCGCTCCAACTCTTTCAAAATGCCTCGCCCGTCGTCTGGGCTCTTCGACAAGTCTTCCTTTGAGACTATTCGCCCAATCAGAAAAGCAGCAGAGACCGCAAATCGAAGGTTCAGCATGATGGACTTTCCAACTTCCTTCAACGACATTAAAGAGAATGAGGATCAACACATGCCAGACTCCCCTGGTGACGCTCTAGGGGCTCTTAAAAAAGTAGTCGAGGGTCGGCAGAAGAGGAGTGGTATGTCTGGCTCTGTGATGTAAATGTGTTTGTCCTAACGACTGTAGATCGCTCCTCTCAAAACACCCTCAAAGCGCACAATCAACGTTGGGCACAAGCAACCGCCGACCTGTCCAATTCAAACGCCAGCCCACATGCATTTTACGATGCGTACACTAACTCGTTCAATGGATCTCCTGCTACCAACCCTGACACCGGCCTCACCACCCCATCCACTGATCGGAGTAGCCTCTCGAGCGACAGTACCCGCTGCGTCTGTAACTCTTCAGACGATGGGCGACCCATGGTGCAGTGTGAATCCTGCACTAAATGGCTTCACATGAGCTGCGTTGGTCTCACGTCTCACAATCTTCCCCCAGTATATGTGTGTATCTTTTGCACCGGACAAACTCCCGTAGCTCGAGGCGGTAGAGTACGAGGCCCAATGCCTCCATTCGACTCCCCCCTAACCCACAAATCTGTTTTCCGTCGATGACACAAAACACAAAGTCTCACAAACGAGCATCAAATACGATTATCATTACAGTCAGAAGCAACAAATTTCCAAAGCGTTGGCTGAAACTGTTCCGTCCTCCCTAAGATCCAGGATACCCTAAGACCTGATGGATGTACTACACCTTTTCCACACAGCATTTTCCAGTTCGGAGCCCAATCTAGCGATTTTGTCATTTTTCGAGTCCAGCGTTGATTGAAGTTTTTCGCCCGCACGTAACAACCAAGCATTTGCTTTGACATCGGCATACACCTTCACCGGTTTACGTTTCCTCTTTCTCTACAGTCCTTACATCGAGCTCGCCATTAAACGGCATAATGAACTGCCCCCTTCAAATCCGAACAAAATCCGACATTCGACCCATAATCAGACCTCATCCCGAGTTATGAATCGTCGCTGGTTTCGCTGGTTCATAACAGCCCGGGAACGCTTTAATGTCTTGTCCAACTGCTCACTCCTTTCCAAATGCGGATGGAGTAGTTCATATGCAACATCTTCCTAGAAGTAATGCTGACGAGCTCACGTTTCCCTCTTTTGCTTTTCTCTTTTTTTAACCTCCCACTTTCCCATTCTTGACGCTCCTTTTACGGCTATTTCATGAGTTTCAGGTGCGATTGACGGCTTGAATGGAAGAATAACTTTTTTTGACGAATGAAACTTGTAATGCGTTTGAATTACAGTAATGAGATGAGAGCAATTCCGGAGGAAGTTTTTTGAGTGCCACAAAGAGAGTACACGTTAGGCAAGGGGTGGTGGTGGTGCACATGTGGAGCCTGGTGGCTAAGCTGAGCTGCTGAAAAGAGATGTAAATACGTCAGACCGCAGCAGCCGCGGTTCTGCACAATCATAGCACATGAAAGCTTTTTAAAAAAAAAAATTCACATGATGTGTCCCCAGACTTGTGATGTTGTCGTGGTCCATACGAAAGAGGAATGTAGCCATTGTAGCGAATCGATAATCTCGTTAAAAGCTTACTTTGCCTTTCATATTGTTCACCGCAAAAGCTGGATATAAACATCATCTTCCCAAGCCCAAGAGTTTTGAATCCAAATAATTGAATGCAAATACATTATTTGCCAAAAAAAAAAAAAAAAAAAAAAAAAAAAGTGTGCCTTCCGTGCAAGACAATTCCCTTGTGTATCCACCCAACCGTGGCATGCCGCAAACCTCGGTCCAACCAACTCACACCCACCTACCCTACCCAACTCATAACCAAAAAAATATCCCAAAAGCCAAAAAAGCAAAAAAAAAGAAAACAACGAAGCCCATGGGGCTCGAACCCACAACCTTTGGTGTATCAAGTGTTTTTCCTTCACTCCTTTGATAAAGAGAAAAGTGAACCGAAAACCAACGCGCTACCATTGCGCCAAGGCTCCTTGTTTATTGATTTGTTGAGGGTTTTGGAAGTTAAGATGTATATGTAGGGAGTTAAAATGAGAAGGGAGAGGGGGAGGGAAGATAGGGAGGGGAGTGGAATTTTCTTTTGGTGTGTGGGTTGTGTGTGTGGGGCGGGGTAGTTTGTGGCGGTGAAGAGGGGTGGGGTTTTGGTTGGTTGAGTGGTGGTTACTGGCTAGCTAAACAGTGGAGTGTGGGCTGGGCTGGAATTCTAGTATAGTTATGCGTATACAAATATAAAATTTTTTTTTTTTCAGTTTAAGAGTAGAAGATTATTGGATTTAATTTTTCTTTTGCTAGTCTTTTTTTATTGGTAGGAATAGTAGAAGGAGATTTTTCGTAACGAAAAGTAGGTAGTAGATGGAGGTGGGCATACTTTCTTGACTTCGAGTCTTGCAAGAACTGTGTAAGGGTTGAGATTTAGAACTGTAAATGTATGGGCGTTTGATATGAAAGCTAATACCGCAGAGTTTACTCTAACTACGGAGTACTATCCCAATCCACACCACACCCACGATTCCCTTCATACACAAACCCAAAAAGAAATTCCATTCCAATTGGAAATACCTCCCTTCCCTTCCTCCCCTCTAAACCCCAAACCCCAAATCCCAAAACCCATCCCATCCCCAACCTCGGCACCAAACCTCTCAAACCCCGCCAAAAAAAAAGTATTCCCCCAGAATCCAGGAATTCCAAATTTAACTCTTGGCACCCATCGTAATGCTTCAAACCCCTTCTCCTCTCCGCCCCGGGCCAAACCTACAAGGGTACATACCCATACCGCGCCAAAACATACAGACTCTCCCAGCGTCTCAAAAACCGCCCCATGTATGCAAATCCACCACGGTCTATATCCGCACCCGCACGACACCCAAGCGGAAGATGGCAGAATGAAGAAAGGCATATTCGCTAAGTACGGCATAGCTATCAATCCGGCATCGGCTTTGCATCAAGCCCTGAGCTTAAAGCTAAGAATATACCCGTTGGAGAGAAAAAGTAAATCGAAAGCAAGAGGTCCCGTCCGCACGCACAGTCTATATCTTTTTTTTTTTTGGGTTTTCTAACCCACGTTTACTACGGTCACTGTCCATACATACATTCATACATACGGAGTACGTGAATGTATGTGTGGATACACTTACCCGCCTGAATGAAATCAAGCCTTGCACAGCGGGTGAGTTGTAAAAGAAAGGCTTTGAGATTTGGGGAACGTGAGACGGGTTGTGTTTCTAGTGGTTTGGGAGGGGAGGCCTTGTGGGTGGCGAGGGAGGGAGGGTTGGGTTTGGGTTGGGTGATTTGGAAGTGGAAAGGGTGAGGTGAGGTGAGGTGAGGTGATGTATGCCTAGGCTAGTCTATGGGTGGAATGGGATTCCTGAGACTGTGTATTTGCAGCTTGGAGTTCTTTGGGGGATTTTTGACTTTTGGGAATGGGGAATCTGGAGGTTTGAAGGTTTTGCTGTAGGTGGAAGATTTCGAAGTCGTATTTTAGTCACTCGAGTTGAGAATCTCGCACCCAGAACTACCAGTGTGTTGAGCGAATTTTTAAAGTCCTTCTGCAGTTAACGCGAGAGAGCCATTCGATTTGTATGAGTATAAAAGATCTAACCAAGTGAGGTAACCGTTGACCGAACCGAGAGCCCATGTGAGAGAACAAAAAACCCCAGAGTGCCAGCTGATCCGAGCAGCATGATTGCGGGTGAGTAGAACCACCATAAAAAAGGAAATAGAGTAGGCATAAAAGGAAAATTTGGTTGTTTAAACTAAGATTTATGAGAGCAGCAGCAGCCAATTGTAGCCAGTAAACATCAAAAAGGGTATACTGTAAAAGTCATCCTCATCCGCGGCATATATGCCCCTTTTCCCAAACCCCTTATACTAGACAAGATACTGCCGTGTAGAGGTAGGTTTTTGAACAAGGCTCCGTCTGCAGGGAGGCCCAGTTTGTGAGGTGGGTTTGATTGGTGCGCTCTTGATTTATGCCTGCTCGCCCTCGGCGGCTTGCTCCTCACCCTCAGCAGCTTGCTCCTCGCCCTCAGCGGCTTGCTCGCCCTCAGCGGCTTGTTCCTCACCCTCGGCGGCCTGCTCCTCCTCGGCGTTTTGCTGCTCCTCCTCAGCGTTCTGTTGCTCCTCAGCGTTCTGTTGCTCCTCGGCGTTCTGCTCCTCCTCGGCGTTCTGCTCCTCCTCAGCGTTCTGCTCCTCGTTGGCCTTGGCCTCGTCAAGAGCCTTCTTCTCCTCAGCGGCGGCCTGGTTGTTGACGTCGTTGTCACCCTGGTTGTTGTCGGCGTTCTGGGCGTCCTCGAGCTCACCGGCCCAGATACCTCCAAGAGTGGCAGCGGGATCCTCAGCAACGGATGACCAGGTTGGCTTGGAGCCGAAGAGCTGCACAGCTTGGGTCTGAGTTGGGAGTTGGTTCTCTCCAAAGTCGCCTACACCGCCGAAGCCACCGTTGATGCCAGCACCGAGAATGTTGTTAGCAACAAGAGTCTCGGAAGAGAAGACTGAATAGACATGTTAGCATAATGTATGTCAGGGGTTTGTATAGTAGACTAACCCATGACGGTCTGGGTGGCAGGGAAGCCACGGTTGGCGACAACGGCGCTCTGGACGAAAACGCTGTTGTCAAAGGCAACGCCTCGAACATCATCCCGGACGGAGACCTGGACTTCCTGGACGACCAACATAACAGTTGATTGGTCCTGGAACTGGTTGTTGAAGTTAGACTTCCTGAAGAGGTCGTTGAGCTGGTTGTTGAAGCCATTCTGTTGGTTGTTGACGATGAGGACCTCGTTGACCTGCTGGACAACCTGTTGCTGGAAGCCGTTGTCGACAATCTGCAAGTTCTCCTCCTGGATCTGGATCACCTGCTGCTGGTTGTTGAAGTTGTTGAAGCCGTCAATGAAGTTGAAGCCTCCGTCCAATGCATTGATGTTGTTACCACCGAAGCCACCAACATTGCGCTTGGCAGGGGTAGTATCCCGTCGATAGGCGGGGAGGTTGTGTGGGTGAGCAATGGGCTTGGCGGCTGATATTCAGTTAGTGGCTGTGATTGTGAATGTATCAAGTCCAATGCAACATACCAGCGAGACCAGTCGCAAGAGCCAGCGCGGCAGCAGACTTGAAGAACATCTTGATTGTTGTGTGAGGAGAGGGGAAGCCCAGTTAATACAAAGGAGGGATTAGAAAGAAAATTAACTAAAACGTCACAGACGTAAAAGAAAGTTGATTGAAGGTGGTAAAAGAAGGATGTTGCGGACTGTCAAAGTCGCGTTGAAAGTAAGTATTAACTGGGGAGAAGGAGTGAACCACTTAAAGGACTGTGATAGTGAGTGAAGAAAATAAACGAGAGGGCAGCACACCTGCAGCTTATATTCGATTCCACGAGGTTGGAGGCGTTCGGCACATGCCCTGTATGTCGTCGTGTAGCCGCGAGTCTGCAGCACTCATGCCCTCCGGCCAGCCTCCAAGCCGGTTCGGCCAAGCATTTTGATGGACAGCTAAAACGGCTGCCAAGAATGCTTGGGGAGTGTACGACGCCCTCCTGAGGCCAATGTACAGGCCTGGAGGAGGGATGTGTGGAGCGGATTGAGGCAATCCGACCTTGTGCCAAGAAGAGGGCTACTTGAAGTGGGAGACAATCACCTGGTCGCCACAGCACTCATAGCCTCAATCCGCCCGCAGGAGGGAGTGACAGGGGCTGCACGAGTAGCACATTTGTCATGTCGAGACTGTGAAATGTGGAGGTGAGACGTGCGTACCGTAGGGCTGGAGTCGTTCTGGATAGCCGGCTGTGGTGTTGAGGGGAGCGAGACGCGACCTGAAACCTCACGAGTCTGGCCCTGTGCCTTCTGCGACCCAGAACGTGACCACCCTCAGCCTAACGACTCTTTTCGCTCTATATCTCCATGCATTAAGTCAATGCCCCCCCGTTCGGATCTTTCACTTCCCTTGAGACCTCTCGTGGTTTTCCTCCCTCCCAAGCAAACACCCGCCTGGGCCTCGATGGCGAAAGAGCACATCACAATTCCCACAGAGGTTTGGCTTCACAAGAGGTTTTAGAACAGCCCTGCTGATCGCTTCACCCGCAACAGGATTTTAATTTTGGAACGGAAAATTTCCTCTCAAGGGGACACTGTAAACATTGTGCTGATTCATGTACACCTACACCTACACCTTTTTCTCCTTCGCCCCCCTCGCCGATGAGAGTACCAAGACCGTATTTCTTGGAACATGTGATGACCCGCTACTCAGAACGCCTGCAAATGCCACGATCAGCGAATACACTTGCCCGCTGTCTATCCGTGAATTCCGACCTGCTTCGGCTCCTTCCGGTCTACACCCAAGCTACTCGCCTCTACTGCGGTAATTAGGTTCTTGTTCAGGATAGCTCTGGATCCTCTATTCGTCGTCCGTGTCAGTATCTGTATCAGTTTCACTCTCTGATTCAACGTCACCCTCGGTGTCACTCCCGTCGCTTGAGTCCACGTCTTGGGTCCTACGTTTCTTCGGCTTCGAAGACCCAGGAATGCCGCCTGACTTGAGTGTGCGCATTTGCCCGGCGATCGTATCTACAAACATGATTAGTTATGCCGTCCCTAGGCAGGGTTATATTTGGAAGAAAAAGAGCGGGCTCACCATCGTCGGGTTCACTGATCTCGTCCTCCTCTTCGACCTCCTCCGCCTTACTCGCGTCCTCGACCACTAGGGTGACTTCCATCTTGGTATCCATGCCAACATAGCTGTCGCAAATCATGTGCATGACAAACGTGTAGTTGCCGGGCTGTTGTGGGGCTCCGAACTGCATCTTCATTGTTTGCACATTGTAAGTCGGCTTTCCACTCTCATCCAGAATTTGTTTATCAAAGGTCATGAATGTGAAGGGTGGAACAGCAATCTTGCCTTGTTTACTATCGGCGAGGAATACGTGCCATCGCGGAGCGTGATTGCGGGCATAGTATGGTGCGTGAGCAAGTGGAGGTTGGATGGGCTTTTCACCAGATCTGTCATCTTTACGGCCAGTGATTGCGGCCAAATCGCCCTCTTCGGGATCAATGTCCTGCAAATCGGCCTCTTTGACCTCTGGGACATTTGTTGCTCCTGATGGGATAAATCGGCACTTGAGTACGAATTGGACGAGACTGCCGGGTGTCACGAAACGCTCTCCGACGACTTTGAAGAAAGCCTTTTCCACATGGAGAACTGGAAGCTGCGCTGCAACATCCATTGCCTTTTTGTATTGAGACTCGCTAAGCAGGCCAGATGTAACAACGCGAGATTTCCTCTGGTCGGCGGGTAGGCGCATGAATTCCTGGATCGACAGATGCGTTCGCGAACGCTCCGCTTCCGCAGCTTCGGCGACTGCAGGTGTGAAATATGGCAATTGTTCCAAGGGAGATGCACCTGGCTTTACTGCTTGAATCAAATTCTGGGAGGTGTGATAGGTATTCAGGACAGCCTTCGTGTTTCCGTAGGCCAGGGCAATGGAAGTGTATGCGTCGTTGAGCTTTAGAGCGACAGGAGCGACCTCGTACTTCTCTATAAATATGTTAGACAAGAACCTAGGTAATTGCATATGAACCCTTACCGTCATTGAGAGTCTCATCGTCAAGCTCAATGCGACATAGATAAGCCCAGAGCAAAGTCAAGACTTTTCTTCTGCGACTATCATCCAAATCTTCCAACTTTTGACGATCCTTCTTTGAGAGTGCTCCGGTCACATTTGTGTCGGCGTTGTCTGAGATGACTTTTTGTTCCAGCTTTGAGAGCCCATGGTCAGCCTTGTGTCCATTCAGGACATCGACGAATTCCTCTCCGCTGCTTAGAGCGCCGACCACCCCACTCTCGCCCTGGTCATTGTCGTATTCCCGGAACAGCTTTCCTGCGCTAGCGACCAATATCTTGTCTTTGGTCATTCGCTGCGTTCCGTACCACCATTTTCCAACAGTATATGGCAAGATGACTCCAAGCACGAGCGCGTACATGAGTAACACATATTTGCCGTGGCCTTCAGTGACAATCCATTTAGGAAGGGCGATACCAATGCTGAAGCTCTGCTTTCCATCCGGATGGCCGTATTGAAGATAGTTGTTGCGAATCTCTTCGTCTGTGAGAGCCTTGAATGCCTTTGTGACCTCAACCCAGTGGTCATTAATAGAATCTATTGTTATATTGTTGGCAGGGTCTTCGCGGGCTTTGTCGGGATGCAGTGTTAGGGAAAGTTTTCGGTAGTGGGACTTGATTTGCTTCTCCGAAGCGGACTGTTTCGAGGTCAGATATCGTTTCAAACGCCAAGCAGTGAAGCAGTGAACGTACCCTAGAGACACCCAGAACATCATAGGGGTCCCAAATCTTTGGCACAGTTCGTGCAGTGACGATAGTCAAATACACCATCCACGCAATGACAAGCCAGCCTCCCACACTAACAATCCCTCGTTTTAATCGTCGCTCTCTACGCTTTTGTTTCCGGCGCTGCCCTTCGATGAGGTCGGCATGTTCGGGGGTGAAATCAGATTCTATCCTAACCGCCGTGCTTTCAAGTTCTGCTAGATGTTTAGTTCTTCTGCGACCTAGACGTGGAGTGGTGGGATCGCGCACCTTTGCTTGGCTTGAGGAGAGAGTATGTGACGGGTATTGTGACCAGACTGGTGATGGTGAGGATGAAGTAGGGAAAGAATTGACCCTATATGTTGTGTTAAAGACACGCATTATACGCGCAAGGTGCCCAACTTACCTGGTCATCGTAGTTGTAATCCGTCCCCGACATTTTGGCAACCGGTCACTTTCCGCAGGACACAAGAAAAGGCGGGCCACTGGATCGGGAGACGAAAAGAAAATTAGGAAAGCAAAGGGGATCCTCTAGACAAATGGAGCGTAGAAAACGGTGGGGGGGAGGGTGCCCGTGTCTCAGTTGGGTGGCATGGCAAGAAAGAAGTGAGTGGGAAACTTAAAGAAAGAAGCTGTCCATAATATCGAAGTTCCATCGGGACACATTGCGGGAGCGGGCATGCAGGCTTGGCATGCCCGCTGCCAGGGGCTGGCGGAATGATCACGTGATTGCGCGAGGGATTGGATTCATCCATTCCACTACTTTATTCTATCCGCATGTCAATCCACGAAGCCACGAATAACACCATCGCCCGTTGTCGTGAATAGAACATTTCATAGTATGTAAGATGTGGTATACCACTCGAGGCGTTAGCTCATTCCATTTCGATACCTCCTAACAACAACGAAACATAAATATCATCGTCAATGGGTGTTACCAAATTATTAGGGAAACTTCACATCGTGTTTACTTTCATGGAATTGAAAGATATAGATTTCATCTACACCATATTCCACCGCCGTCAATGCATCGTACTCGTACCCTTACGCCGGTTTCCCTTCATATGCTTATTCCGATTGTAATATCGTCCGAGGACGTGTTTCAACATAGCCCTATTGTTCAGTATTGAGACCAACTCTTTCGCTAGGCCACCTTCCCAGGTTCATACAGCAATATATAGCGGAAATACTCCTCATATCGGAGTCTATTCTCGTGGAATTGAACAGGGCCATTGAAAATGGTCAAGTAGACTAGCTTATGACCTCCCAATAAAAAGAAACATTTCCATCGAGACAAATAGGTGTGATAGGGTGTCACTGATAGGAGGCTCAACTGGGGGTGACTCGCCGGACTGTGTGCTTGTGAAGCTGTCCGCAATCCGCCAGATTCATGTAGCGATGCTGTGATTGACATCTGTCTATACGTACAGCGTACGAGGGTCACAAAACCTACGGTTGGGTCCCTGAGTCTGGCGGTGCATCCAGCCCATTAACACCGTTATGTGAGGGGCTTGATACTGCATCCAGAGGCGCAGCGTGCAGGGCCGGTTTCTGAGCACCTTTGCCCAGTGTGCCGTTCTTTCGCTTCTCAAGAGCATCCTGTACCCAATCTGCTACCTCCTTATCAACGACAGCAGGTTCAGTTTCAGATGACTCTTTAGTGTCTGTAGTCGTGGGCGAGTCTGATTTCAAAGCATCAGCCACATCAATGATTTCCGTTTCCTCTTCGTCCTCTTCTAGGATTATCGCGGGCTTGACTAGAGGCGCAAGCCACGCATGCTGGAGCAGCATAGCGTAAGTTGGTCTGAGGTTAGGGATCTTGTTTAAGCAACCTCGCACGAAATTCTTCGCCGCTTCGGAGAATCCTTCCTCGGGTAAGTCTGGCGGCTCACCATCTACAATCGCCTGTCCTCGACTATCAGTTAAAGTCACGCAAGGTAAAGCGGGGAGACTTACGCTAAGTTGACTGAAGATGTTGTTGTAGGTCTCTGGAGGATATGGATAACGGCCCAGTGCACATTCAATGATTGACAAACCCAGGCTCCATATATCACTTTGCACGCTGTACGTACCACCACCAGGGTTTGCACCTGCTTGAGCGATACCACCCGAAGAAATTCTTTCTGGAGCCATATAGCTCTGACATCCAATATTTGTTTTGGCAATGCTGGCGACAAGGTTACCGCTGACTCCAAAATCACAAATCTTGACTTGACCCCTGGTGTTTACGAGAATGTTGGTAGGCTTCACATCTCTGTGAATAATATTGTGTTCATCCTTGAGCGACTTCAGACCCATTACTGTAGATAATGTGATCTTGCGCAGCACGTTCTCAGGGATGCCATCGCCGTAAAGCTTGTCTATGGAACCCCCATCCATAAACTCCATGCAGATGTACACAGCACCTTCTTGGAAAAATGCTCCGTAAAAGTCGATGATGTACGGCGATATGCAGCGATGAAGGACGTCGAGTTCCATGATGATGGCGGCAAACTTGGCATCGTCCAGTTCGAGCCTAAGCTCTTTCATCGCCATGACGATACCAGTCCCTGCCGTAGGTTTCACAGATGTTGGGCTCGATTCATCCCCCTCTGCCATCTTTCTAGTTGGAGAGCTGGGAAGAGCCTTGTTTCCCGCCAATCCCTGGCCCGGTCTTCTCATCCTCGGCCGACTATGTCTGACTTTGTATACAGTCCCGTAATTGCCCTTGCCGAGTTCAGCTAGAGTGTCGACCTCGTCTAGTGAAATGTTGATGGTCGTACCACTCGCAAATTGTACTCCTTCCGAGTTCAGCATCGCCTTTCCTTTGAAACGCAGAGTTCCGGTCTTGGTGTCGATAAATTCAGCGTACTTGTCCAACATTGTTTCCTGCTTTGGGGGGCCGTTCTGTGAACTCGGATTGTCGCCATTGAGCTGGGACAGAGTCAAGCCGGGACCTTTCCTTTTGGGAGCAGGGCCATTGCTAACGGGACTTGCACCAGGCAAGCCACCAGGAAGTTTGAGTCCTCGTTTCTCAGCCAGAGAAAGCTTAGGCCCGCTTCCAGATCGTACACTGGGTACGGCCGGGGATGACTGAAAGTTGGGTATGGTCGGTTTTGCGCCTGGGGGGAGTCGAAAGTTCGCAGGTATTCCACCAGGGCCGGACATAGCTGGTCCACCTGGTGAGGCAGGGCCTGGTCTGTTAGGAATAGGCCCGCTTCCTCCTGGAGACATTATAGGCGGTCGTCCGGGGCCTCCATTTGGTGGTGGAGCTCCCTGGCGGCCGAGGTGGACAGCTTGTATTCTTGCTAATATATCTTGGGTTACATTGAGCCCACTACCTCTGCTTGAGATGGTGGGAGCCTGTGCCCGCGGGTTCCTTGCTGCGCTGATGTTTCCGAGTGGGGTGGAAGAAGCGGTCATGGTTGCAGTGGTCGCACCTGAGGTGGAGGACGAGCGGATTGGAGGACGGGGAGATTCGACTGGAGATATGGGGGAGACGGGAGAGGCGACATTGGCATCGGCGGAAGATGATGGGGAGGATGGAGAACCGAAAGGTGCGTCGGAGTCGAAGTCATCCTCGGGGGTAGATGCCATGGCTGGGATGGGAGAATTGGCTCTGAGGCCGGGAGTAGCGGAGAGCTAATGGGAGTGTGGTGTAGTGCTGCAAGTACTGGAGAGAGGCTCTGGTGGGGTCAGGATCGAGAACAAGAGACGACAGGCTGCGATGATGCAGGCGAGAGGGAGTGTGGAGGAGGGCCAGCTGCGAGGGTTCCACGGAGCGGACAGAGTGGGACGTCTGGCGACGATCACTGGAGGATCGTGATGGCGGAGGTGGAGGGAGAGGTTGTTGTGGGTAGCAGTGGCGGTGCGGGCGACAATCACCAGGCACTTTGCGCTTTGGCCTATGACGCAGTGCAAAATCACAACGATGACGGAGTCAGTCGCAGCGCGTAGCGAGATATCATGTCGGGGGGGGGGGGAGCAGCAGAAACAGGTTTGACCCGACCTTGAAGGGGAAAAAAAAGGAGGTGTTTGGGCAGAGAAAACAAGCAGACAGGATGCAGGGTGCTAAGGAAATGGCAGAGGCCGACACAGGCAAGAGAGAAAGAGAGAGAGAGATGCAGCAAGCTTCCTTCGCGGTGCAAGCTATTCGCTAGGCTACGAGTAGCTTGAGCCGTTGAGAAATCGGAGGGGCGCTTTTCTGGCCAAGATGCAGCAAAAGTGCACGCTCCCTCCCCAGGCGCAGACGGGCGCAGACGGGCGCTTTTGGGTGTCTAGCCCTTTGATGCGCCCAAGACATGGCGGGAGACAACATCACGTCTCTTTGTGGCCGGATGGGGAATACGGACGTGTTACTGTTATGCGCGAACATGCGCGAATGATGATGAAGTTGTTGCAATGGTGAGATCCTTTACCTGCTCACCATGCTCCGGTTCCTGTATTTCTTTGCGCGATGCGATGCGATGCGATGCAGGCGCGGATCCAATGCAAATGCCAATAGCCATGCAAAAGCTACCGCCAGTGACGACGGAGAGGGTGGGCGATGGATGGCAACAGGCAGGTTTTGTCCCAGGACGCAGGATCCCGGGGCTCATCATACTTTGAATGGACGACGGCCGATTGCCATGGGAGTTTGCGATGGGCCCGTACCTGTATCAGCCAGAGGGACAGGCGCTAGGGGGGAGCACGGGCAGCTTAAAGGCGCCGCTACACGGGCTACACATAGGACTTATGGGGACTATGGCATTCTTTGGCATGAGTTGGGATGGGATGGGATGGGATGTGGTGAGAATTGCCTCTCAGGCTCTCACCATCTAGGTAGTCGGACAGCGGGCGGAGAGCAACCCAACGTGTCAGCCCGTCTTCTGCTGCCTTGACCTTTGTACGCGCAGAGTTGTGGCGCAGAAGGGAGAAGGGAGAAGAGAGAGGAACAGAACCGCGGACTTGCAACAAGACCAAAACCTCCATCGCCGCTCTTGCAGCTGGTGAGCCAACAACGGACCGCCAAACATCTACCCACGCGGCTCCAATAGACCCCAGGATCCCGCTTTTACCTAGCCCTCCATCTGATAATCATCCCGTGCAGCAGGTTTTGGCGGTTTTCGTGGCTCTCCCCACCCCAGCACTCGCTACTCTGCCAAAAAAGCATGTATCGCGGAGTCCGATTGATTCAATCATTGACCCTATCGATTGCGCTCCTCTTGGCCCGTCCCCAGCTCTCCAGCTCTCAACCACTCCTCTTTCATTGCCGTTCCCCGTTTCAAACATGCTAAGCAGCCCAACATACAAAATGCCTCCATCCACTGTCATCCTCGACGTTGTCGTCGCCGCCACGACGCTCTCCTAGAGTTTCCATCCGCCTCCTCCGCCACCGCCCCTACAGTGACTACTCCTGTGACGTTATTGCTCCGTCGCGGTCGCAACCGTGCAACAAGCCAAGGCTAGGCTCACAATAATTCACTCACTTCACAGCCTCCTCCCTGTCAAATACTCAACATTTACACACTCCCTCAGGGCAGGCCCTTCAATATGCCCTTCTTTGACGGCGTTCGGTCCTTGCGACTGCGTGCTGCTGCATTGGGGCCATCGACTGACTTTGTTTCAATGGCTGCGGAACCCTTCTCCGGAGGCAACGCGCTCTTCGACGTACTCAAGAAGAAGAAGTTGCCGCCTCACAGTTCGCACCCAAACTTTGCAAATCTGACCCTCTTGGTCTTTGAGGCCGTTCTGGAAGTCGTCTGCGTGAGTTTACCGGGTTACATTGTCGCCAGGATGGGCATGTTCGACGCCGAAGCCCAGAAGTTCGTTGCCAACCTCAACACCCAACTGTTTACTCCATGCCTAAGTATGCCACAAGAACATGATACCCAAGATCTTCAAAAAAGACTAACACGCGTTAACATATAGTCTTTACAAAATTGGCCTCCCAACTTAGCGCCGATAAACTTGTTGAACTCGGCGTAATCCCGTTCATCTTCATCGTCCAATTGATAATCTCATACATTGCGGCACTGGGGATATCTCGCATCTATGGCTTTAAGAAACGCGCGAAGAATTTCGTCGTAGCAATGGCGGTATATATTCCCGAATTATCTGACTTGTCGGAAATCGCAGACTAACTGAGTCAGGTCTTTGGCAATTCCAACTCGCTCCCAATCTCCCTCGTCATATCTCTTTCAAAGACGCTCTCAGGGTTGCATTGGGACAGGATACCGGGAGATAATGACAATGAGGTGGCTGCTCGTGGTATTCTATACTTGCTTATTTTCCAACAACTTGGCCAATTGGTTCGGTGGACTTGGGGCTTCAATGTGTTACTCGCTCCAGCAAGCGCGTACCAGGACGAAGACTCCGGCAGAAATGAAGCCATAGAAAGTGGCGAATACACCGATGATGAGGCCGAACACCTCCTCCACGACGATTCCCATTCGGATTACGAATCTGGGAATATAACCCCTGAATACCGCAGGACCTATGCAACCTCTGTATCCTCTTCCAGCTCTGGGTCAGGCGATACAGATACCATCACCCAGCGCGAGATTATACCAGCGCATTCAATTTTCATCACCCCAACGAACGGAAACGTAGTTATCAAAGGGCCGGGGCATTTCGGCAGCTCGCCGCATTCCAACGGGCATATCGCCAATGGTTCGGTAATTTCGTTTAGGAATGATGACCCTCCAAAAGGCATCAAAGGTTGGTGGCTACGCGTCAAGAACGCTTTCCGTCGATTTGTCCAAGCCATCTCCGGCGTTGTAGCTCGCAGCTCTCGAGCTACCTTTTCTGCGTTGCCCGTATCTATCCAGCGAGCACTCTCTACATTGTATTCCTATAGTTCCAAGTTTCTCCATGGCCTTTGGGAATTCATGAACCCTCCTCTTTGGGCGATGTTGGCAGCAATCATTATTGCCTCCATCCCTCGACTACAGCACCTTTTCTTCGATCCCGGAACATTTTTGAGCAACTCGGTCACACGAGCTGTTAGCCAGAGCGGACAGGTAGCAGTGCCTCTGATCTTGGTTGTTCTTGGCGCGAATCTGGCACGCAACACCCTTCCAAAGGAGGATACTCATTCTATTGAGGATGCAGCCGTGGAAAAGAAGTTGGTGATTGCATCGCTCGTCAGCCGTATGCTAATTCCGACTATCATCATGGCTCCTCTACTGGCGATCACAGCAAAGTTTGTACCGGTCAGCATCTTGGACGACCCGATTTTTGTCATTGTCTGTTTCTTGCTCACGGGAGCACCGAGCGCGCTCCAGCTGGCGCAGATTTGCCAGATCAACAACGTGTACATGGGCGCCATGTCAAATCTCTTGTTTCAAAGCTATGTGGTGTGGATACTCCCTTCAACGCTTGTATTGGTCATGCTGGCGTTGGAAACGGTGGAGTGGGCAGTGATATAAAACTCGGGCGGCTTCCTTTGCACTAACGGGCGGGGTTTGATTGTATATGGAAACATGGGTATTCGTTTCTGGCGTTTATAGTGATTTTTAGCAAGACTTTTGGAAGCACAGGCTAGGGAAATGGCAGAGCACCACAGTAGTACTATGTATATTATGGGCACAGGGATCGGGTTTGGTGGGGATGCACAAAACTCCGGGGGTGTTGGTCACTCGAGCAAAATGGCGAGATAAGCAGTATACCCCCTGAAATCACTATCACTAGTGACTGAATCCGTGGCCAGGACAGTGGAGTTGTTTTCAATTTCATTGTGGATGGAACCAAGAAATGAATATGTATATTCCAAGTAAACTTGCAGCGTAGTAGTCAGTAGCGCACCCAACTAGGTAGCTAATGTGGCATGTGCACGTGTGATGGTGGGATGGAAGGCGCTGACGTAGCCGCATCGTAGAAGGGGAAGCGGGAGAGCACTGGGAAGATGGAAGATATGGCAGGCCCAGCAAGCCGCCGATAGGCGCAAGGGGCAAAAGAGATAACCAGCCCAGCAGCTTTTCAGGCTCTATGGAGTCTAGAGAGGGGCCACCGCCACTTTGACTTGTTGCACGCGTGGTCTCTTCCTGGTCTTTGCCTCTGGATTCTGACCCATTTAGTTGGACGTGGCCTGTCCTCAAGTGTCGTTGTGTCTCTCTCCTGCTCGCACTCTTTTCTCTTCCTCCCCCTCAAACACCACCCACTTGTATTTTACTAATATTGCTCCTCCTGCTGCAAGCTGCACCCTGCAAGCTACGAGGGCCGTCGGAGCAATCAGTGCCAATCGGCCGGGAACGTGCGACCCCGGTTTCTGTATCCTGTTCTGGTTCTGGCCCACAGCACAACCAGCCGGGCAAGAGCGCTAAGGGGACTTGCTAGACTGGTAGGGGGAAAGCCAGGCCAACCCGATTTCCGCGAACCACACGCACCATCACAAGCAAAAGCGCAGCCCTGTCTCGTGCTCCAGCAATTCCATCACTCTTTAGAGGAGAGAAAAAAAACTCCACACTAATCTCACGCCTATTCCAAAATTCCCCCCTCCATAAGCACTTTCTTCCTTACCGGCCCTACCTCTACTGCGGCCTTCGTCTGCCGAACTCTGGGGAATTCCCCCCTTTGTCCTTTTGGAACCCCTCCCTTGCCCACTATGGCGTCCCCCAATGAACAGCCACAGATCCCTGACGCTGCAAATCAAAGCTTGTCTTCCAACACTGCTGCCCCCAGCACCACAGAGGGCAACATGTCTCCCCGGCCTGGTCCCGCAAAGGGTACGTTCTATTCTCTTATATTATGAGTCCTGTTACTATTCGTAGCTTTACCACAAATCCATTTCATTGTCCTTTCAAATTTGTCTTCATTCACTTCCTACGCCATGTCACACATCTCATTCCGGTCTTATATTGCCCATATTCCTGCCATGTAATAACCCCCAGAATACTTTTCTTTCATATTGTCTATGATTCCCTATCTCATCTAGGAACACAGTAAGCTTGTTGGAGACGGACAGCATATTGTCAAGTCATTCTCTCAGGCTCTGGCGTCTGCATTCATCGTGCTTGGACTTGGGTAGATAGTAAATTGCAGGCTACCACACACACACACACACACACACACACA